>VZTA01009478.1:0-167069 GCA_013398855.1 Mohoua ochrocephala
ATCATAAAGTCAGCCCAAGATGATCCCTCCAAACATCAGCGAAGGCAGCGAGCTGAGGGGTGGTGTGATGTGGTGTCACCCAGCTGGGCTCAGTGGCACTGGACTGCTGTGTACAGCCGTGGTTGCAGTGCCTGGCTCCACACATGCGCTTGCTGCTGAGAGCACTCTTCTGCAGATCATAAACAACAGCTCCGTGGCTGTTGACAAATTTCTGCCTATTTTCTTCACCATCCATCCAAACTACTTAACCTTGACATGTGAATCTAATGGGGAATATACCTTGTAACTCCTTCACTTTAAAGAATCCACTTCAGTGGCTAATTGAGGCTGGGTTATAAATTTCTTAACCTTATTATAAAGTACATCAACTCCAGTTCTTAAGAAAACAGCAGACAAAAAACTTGCCCATAGCAGGAAGGTCAGTATTTAAAAATCATCAGACTACAGATATTTTCTTAAAGTGATCTAAAAGGGAACCTATATTTTTGTGAGGACCAAGGCTTATAAAAGCCATTCTTTTTGACACAAAAACTTACTTTGTCAACTGATTTATAATCCTGGCTCACATTTCCAGCCAGTTGCACTGTATTAGTTGATTAACACAGCTTTTAAAAGCTGGCTATGGAAAAATTTGAATATACCTCATAATGGTCAAAATATGAAGGGAAATCTACAGTGCTAAAATTGCAGAGAACGCAATTGTGAGTGAGGGAAGAATAGCTAAATGTCTTTGTCTAGAAACAAAATAATAGAGTATTTGCATGTGGGTGTGTTTGCAACATATTAATGGGGAGTGAAAACTGGGATACAGAAGGGGGGAAAGTAGGGAGTTTGGAAACTAAATTTCCCTGACAAATTAAATTGTGGGGGGGAAGTCTTTTTTTTTCCATTCTAAACTTGGAGTCATATTGTATGCATAGAGAAAAAAAGGAGCAGTTGGAGCCAGGATGTTAATAAGGTTTGATCTTTAAAAAAAAGAATGAGTGAGCAAGAGAGGGAGAAATATAATAATGTTTTGAATTTGACTAACATGTTAGCTAACAGCAATGGAAAGAAACATCAATTCAGAGGGAAGGAAAGTGGCCAAAATTGCATTATGGAATATGAATCATAGAGTAGCTGGAAAGCTAAATATGTAAGGAAGCAGCAGCAACAACAAAAAGACTGGACACCTTACAAGGATTCTGCTGTTGAACAAATTTCTATTCCTACAATTTTTCTACCAACAAAATGTAACTCAGATCATCCAGAAGCAAATAAATAACTACATAGAAACCATGATATTAAAGAAACCAATTGTTTTTAAAAACTGCTTTGCCTTTGTCATCAGCCTTGGCTGCATACAGTGTTAACTTGCACCGTGCTGCCCTTTCTTAGATATCGCCCTTGGCAAAAAAGGTGTCAGGTGAGTATGAGACTATCTTTAGTAAATACATATTTTATTTACCTCCTTTTTAGCTTTTCCCTCATAAGTTGTTCTCCAGCTTTGCAAAATTTTGAAAAGCTAACTCTAGCCAACAGGTACCTGGTTATTTTCTTTCTTTTCTTAAGTAATGGGTTTTCCTTTGTTATCTAAGCAAGGTTATCTAAGAAATGCTTGTTTTGGCTGAGCTTCTCAATTCAGAGTCACCTGAATTGCATCCAAATCATGTCTCTCTCATTTTAGAAAACTGAGGTGAGATGTTAAGGTTTGGGTTTTTTTCATTCATGGCTGCACTTTCCTTAATGTCTACCCTATATCTCATTACATAAGAACCCACTTTTTCTCTCTGATTTTTAGCATGTGCCTGAAGGACCTTTTAGGGGTACTTTTAATCTACTTGACTGTTTCAGTTCAGCTTGCCTTTTTGTAATTCTCACAAAATTCTTCAGCATTTTGTCCCTAAAGACACACAGCTTGTTTTTGTCAATCACTTCTTTTTTTTTTTTTTTTTCCATTCTCATCTCTAGATTCTCTGTTGACTTCCAGTGTCTTATTTCATGTAATTATTCATCCAGTTATGTGTGGAGCTTTTCCCTGCAAGTTCTTTTCTTCCTTTTAGCAACAGAGTCTAGGCAGTTTCATACCTTTCACGCTGTTTGTTTTCATGGTAAAATCACAAATTAGTTCTCCCAAACCAAAAGCCATGGAAGAATTAAGGTTTAATATTATCACATTATTTCCTTTTTCCTAAGTCCACTGGCAAAAGTAATTGAAAGTTTTTTGCTGGAACTTTCAAAATGTAAATCAGACTGCAGTCAACAAATACAGGATTTTACTAATTTTTTAAGACCTGGGACTTACCATTTTATTCCAGGCTTTTTATTCATGAGGTTCTTAACCTGAATACAAATCACTGTTCATGTAGCAACCTGAATACAAATTATTGTTCATATAGCTAGCTAATAACCATTTAAACCCAAAAATGTCTCTCAAAGACCATCTGCCAGTGGTTACACCAGAGACCCAGGCAATCTTCTTTGAAAGTCACGTTAAGCCAAGTGGTTGCTAAAGGCATCTCTCCTGTTACATGTCCCTGTGCACAGGGCAGAGGTTCAGAGCTATCCACCTAGTTCTGTCTGTCTAGAAGAGTGAATTAAGCAGGGCCAGGTAATGTTCTCAAGTGCTGGACCTGGATTATCTGGACTATTATGTTGTTAGAGCCATCTTCAGAACGAGAGTGGGCTACATTCAATAGGCATGTAATGTTAGTAATAAAATAGTAATGTGTTATGACAAAAATGTAGTAATAATTACAATAACAACAACAATAATGATGATGATTGATGATGATGATGCTAGTAATTGTTGTCCACACAGAGCATCTTCCTCAGGTCTCCCCCAGCTGCCTTCTAATCTTAAGAGAATTTTGTCAAACAATATTTAAATTCACAGTGTCTAAAATAATACAGGTATTGTGCTGTATTCCACCAGCGATGCCTTTCTGTTATTGCACCAGGTGCAGAATTGAACCTGCATTTGCCTCAAAGATGACAAACGAGTCAGTTCATTTCGAAAGAGAGCTGGGAAGAAAACTAACATAGATGTAGCATGGCCAGGCAGGGGAATGAGGAGCAAACTGGGCAAACCAGATTCCATGGCTTGGCCAAGCAGCTGCAGACACATACTTCTCTTGCCCACATGGTGATGTCGAACTCTGCTGGCCTAAGAACCTTAATGAACAGGGAAGAAAACCTGTCTTAGGAAAAGGGGCATTTAATTGACCAGAAACCAGGGCAAACGGCTCTTCAGTTTTTGCTTTCCCTTTGGTTTGTTTAGGAAGTTCCAGATTTTTAAGTAAATGCAGCAGCCGTGAGCGTGAAAAAGCTGGAGGAACAAGGCAGAGCTCAGATCTGCTGTGCCGTGCTTGCGCCCTGATGCGCTCTGTTTAGAGGGTGACTGGGAGCAATGTTCATCAGCTCCCTCATGGGAGGCTCAATGATGTGATGACTTTTTAGTGCTAAAAGTACCCTGGAACGCTCTGAAGCTCCAGCAGCATGCATAATGCCTGTGCAAACAATCCAGGTGCTTGCACAAGTGTCTAGCCTTAGGTGCACGAACAGTCTTGTTGACTCGGAGGGCACTCCTCATGCATTTACAATAAGGCACTTTCTCGTGCCTGTGGGTGAAGGGAGCCAGAGGCCGCCTTCTGCAGTCACACCACGTTACTCCTGCCTTTGATGCCTACCATGATTTCCAGAGGAAGAGTTTGCAAACACTGAGCCAAGATCAAATATGTTTACTTATGCTGAGTATCATTGCCTCACTCTGTTGGCATTTCCTTTCACTTTGGTGGGGCCTTTTGCAAAGCCCTGCTGCTTGATGAGGAAAAACATCAGCCTGGGTAGTGGTGTCCGTGTGACAGCACAGATCTCAGGCCGAGCCTTCCATTCTGGTGGTGCTAAATCAGACCTAGAATCAATCTCCCTGTCCGTAAGTGCAGTGCATATTAACACTCCTATTACAAGCCATGCAATATTGCTTTTCAGCTTCACACCATTACGAGTAATTAAGGGATAATATTAACCACTTGCTGGTTTATGGGACAGTAATCTTGTTCCCAAAGGGACATGCCACAAAACCAAAGGAACCAAACTATTGACAGGAAAACCAGAGACGACATTGTTCTTAGAGCCATATGAAGAAATACTCCTCTTGGATGTTTCTGAGAGCTGTTCTGTTAGTTTTAAGATAAGAAAACCACCTATTAGGAAGAAAAAATGTCCATCTTTCTGCTGATTTGCTTTTATCTTGCCGTGCTTTCAGGGCTGAATTAATAAATTGTTTACCTGTGAAGTCTAGAATCCTATTTATTAAGGACCTCATTTTATAAGAAATGTGTAATTGTCTCCGAGATGGTGTTTCAGCTTCAGAAACTGGAGCTACTGGAACAAAATCAACCACAAAACTACTTTTCTTGACGCTGATATAGGCATGGCTTTTACAACCCACAGACTTCATCCTCAGTTTTCAAATTGCTTGTAGTTACTTTGTCGTAGATAATAACATAATGTGGAAAGTAATGGTTTATAGGTAGTTAAGAGGGAATATACCAGAGTGCTTTGATGTTGTTACTACTCACCGCTAAGTGCTGTCTATCCAGATGAGACACAAAAAACTCAGAGACCGGTAGCAATCCAAAACTTGGAGCATTATTTAACACGGCAATTAAAAAGGAAATGAAAGAGGCCTTAAACAGAAGCTAAGTAAAACTAAAGGGCTGTCTTCCCAAAGCTTATCTTACTGGAATGAGAAAAGTTAAGATAATGTACAGTGATGGAAATCAGACCTATTCAATAAAAAAGACCAAGGAACATATTCCCTTCCAGATGGGCAAGCGAAAGTGAAAATGAAGGTCACAAACTCAACTGTGCATACTAATTAGGTCAAATTCACTAACTACAATATTCTTTCCTAGTACAACAACCTATAATCTTAGCCTGACAATTGCAGCCATACATGAAAAAACAAAAACCCAGCAACAAAATCCCATTAAGAGCTTTGGCCTAAACAGGCATGGAGAGGTATTAAAAGTAATCCCTGTTTTTGTAGTCAAATGAGTTTGCCTGAGGTCCTGCTCCACATTTTCAGCTGTGTGCTCAACAGATTTAGGCATTTATTTTTCTTATATTTGCATGCTGAAATACCCTCTTGGGCATGCAAACACTTGTTTGTGTCTGTTACCCCTGAGAAATAAGGTGAATGAAACAAAATGACACCCATAGCAAATGCTTGAGTAGGTGTCCAGAACTTGTGAGATACATGTTTTGATTGGCAACAACATTTTGAGGCATTACTTGTAAAGCAGGGAAGAATGTGCAAGAGCAGGAGAGCTTCTTGTGAGAGGGAGACAGGGTGGTCAGAGTGGCTCTGTGTGCTGTATCTGCCCCAAGCTCACATACAGCGCTGTTAGGAGGAGAAAACAGGGGCTTTGGATTGGGATGGAAGAGGCATGAGGGATGAAGCCAACAGAGTTTCTTCCCTTTTGGCCTTCTGAGGTATTCAAACTGGAAGAAGTTTGGGTTCTTACCAGATAAAATGAAATACCTGAGGTGGAAAAACCTTGGTTCACGTGGTCAGAACTAACTATGGGAAAAACAGTGTAAAAACCCTGGTATAGCTCTCAAATAATTTTCTCACAATAAATCACTAAATTTTAAACTGCTACAACCATCAGTCAGCATTGTCATTCAAAGCCATATTACCCTGACAGAATAGTAGTCTGCCTATAGAATGAATGGGGACACCACTGGGCCTCTGTGAGATGTAACAATTTAGGCTCCTTCATCAACATCATCCCAGCAGCTGCAGGAGCTCTGCAGAATTTGGGCTAAGCAGAAAACTGCTTGGTGGCTCCATCCTGCTTCCCACAGACAACAAATATTTCCTATCTTTTTATATCGCACTAATCCACCTGTAAAATTCTGGCTGTGTGCAGGGAACAGGGTTGGGCCCCAAATGTGCAATTGTGGGCACTATTTTCTAGCAGGATGCGTGAAGGCAGCTAGGATTTGACTGCCTGTGTACTTTAATTTTAAGGTCTAACTGTCGACAGTCCTCTTACTGCTCATTTTCTAGTTGTTGTCTTCTGAATATTTGTGACATTAGGACAGTTGGCCATAGAAAATGCAGCTTCATGTGATCTACCCCTTTATTCATTTTGTGCTATAGTAAATATTCAGGCAGAGTCAATTACAGAAGAAGGGAAGAATTAAAACCTAATGAAAGTTAATCAAAGAGAAGAACTTCCTTCAGGCTGGCCATGCGTGTCTGTAGTTTGTCTGTCATTTATAATGCTGCAGCCTCTGGTTCATAGTCGAGCTGTAATTCTGCCAGTTAATGTATCCAATTAACCCCACTAATGAGCTAATCAACAGTGTAAAATCTGTGTAAAATCACTGAGGGTGTATGATGAATGGGAAATGCACTGAACTCTCACGGTATAAAAAGTGCTTTATTGCACTTGTTAAAGTGGCACAGTCTTCTCCCTCTCTAAAGGGTAATTTATCACTGGGGTCTGTAACAGTGCCGTGCCCTGATAAGGGAGAGGTGGCAATAAACCCATCATAAAATGATTACTCAGGAATGCAGAGCAATTAAAGTGTCCCTGCATATCAGAGTCATAGGCGAGAGAGCAAAACTGGTACATTTTGGTGTAGGGTGCTAACAAAAGGTAGGCAGTTGCTTAAAGGTGATCCACAATTTGGGAAGCAAACACTTATTTAATACAAATATTTCAGTTTAGGCGTAAAGAATCTACTGAACCACTTGGGTTATGATATATGAAAGTAATTCAAGATTCTGACATCATTTTCAGTATGAAAAATGTTTGCTGCAGTGATAATCCTGCTAATTTCAATGAGATCATGTGACTAGGAAAGTAATCCTCCACCCAAATAAGCATAACAGAATCTGACTGAGAGAAAAGAATCAGATGAAACTATATTTGTTTTCCTACAGTCATGACTAATGCAAAACATTGATAACAGTAATTAATTTCAACCACTTTTTGTTATTTTATTCAACATCCTTTCAGCATCTCTTTTTGTGGGATACAGTTTAGAGAAAAGTAACACATCATAAGAGAAGATTGGAAGGGAAGAAAATCAAAATACTGGCATGCAAAAAACCCTCTTGTTAAGTGAAGGACAATAAAAAGAGATAAAAAGGAGTTTTCTTAACCTTTGAAGAAAAAAACAAACAAGAAAAAAAAATTTTGCTAAGTACAGGGGTGAATAAAATTACCTCCAGTCTGTTGTTTCCATTGAAATAATTTCTCAAAGTTAAAGAACTCTTACAGATAATTAATTTTATGTTTACCTGGTGCAATTTAATTATGTATGAGAGTAGGGTGAAATGGTTTACACGATCTGCTAGAGATGCAAATTGTTCTGTGTCTAAACTTGATTATTGAAGGTATTTTCCATGCAACAAGAAACCCTTTTTTTTTTTTTTCAATATGCAAGAAGCAACAATGATTTTAGTAGAAAGAAAAGGAAAGCTAAGGGTTGTCTGGTATATTGAGGGATACATACAGATGTAGCTCTACAGTTTATACTACAGGGAAAAAAAACTAGATGTCAATAGGCACTGCTAAAATATAGCCTTTGCAGTTGGGTCGGGTTTATTTTTTTCAATGCAAAGGCAAACTGAGTAATTTTCCAAAGAATTATAGGAAATACATGTTAGACAAGGTTTATAAAAGGCAGTGTTTGTCAAAACATTCTGCAAAGAGGCAAACTGCAGGACATTTTTTCTTGTGGCCTGCATGCTGGGTTTTCCCAAAGTTAGTGGTTTAGCTCTTTTTGATCTTCCCTGCCAGTCTTGCACTGATGAAAAATAGGAGGTTTGAAATATTTTGTGCAGAGTGTAAGAATCCTCTGTTGGCATAATTATATTACAGGATGTGAGTCCATGGCCCAGGCTGAGCTCTGTCAGGTCCTTACGTCCCCCTCCCACCTTTTCTCTGCTCTTTTCCACCTTGCAGCCTTACCTGGCAGGGGGAAAGGCACTCAGTGTGCAGCAAGGAGATGTGTGAATTCACCCAGGCAGCCCTGGGCTCTCTCCATCACCACCTTCGAGCAGCTGAGCAGCACACTGGGGTGCTGTGGGAGAGGAGCTCAGGAGATTGATAGAGACAAGGGTTTGAGAAAATTGTAGGGGGAAACCCCGATTACCTTTAGTTACTAAAAAAATAGAACAATAAAAGGAGACAAAGTAAAGATAAGAGGCACGTTCTGGGGATGGGAACTCACAGATAGCCTAGGAGGAAAGGAAATCCCTGTGTGGTGCACAAGCTGCAGGAGGTGTGGAGGTGTTGGGAGAACAGGAGGAGGAAGTTAGCTTTGTAGGGGTATTGACACAGAACAGGTGGGGTCATAAGAAATGTTTAGAGGGTGAAAAAAAGAATTTAAATGGAGAGGAATCCTATTTACCAAGAAATATCTCAGGATCTTTTACTAAATTTACAGAACAATGGACATCTATACCTCTACCTTCTGTGCCCCCAAACTTGCTAGCAGGAATTATTTAATTTTCCTTTCTCTCTTATAAGTTGGGTTAGTAATGCTATTGCTATGTTATGAATCAGAAGGAAAATCAAGACTGGGGTTATATTGTGTGGATTGTCCATGTGTGTGTTCAGACACCCTGCTGACACACAGAATTGAGATAAATCTGCAAGTTATTTCTGAAACAGGTGTTACGAGCTATTAACAATAATAATAGCAATAATAATAACAATAATAATAGTATTGTGGTGTTTGGTTTCAAGCAGTACATCACTATGGTGATGAGAAATAGCTAGTATTTCTTTGTTGTTTTCTGGTTTGCTGACTTGAAAGGATTGTTACACGCTTTGAATTGCTCAGTTCCCCTCTGGAAGATTTCGATGCTGTCACAAGGGATGGAAGCAGAAAGTGGGACATGCCTTCTGCTGACCCTGGGACGAGTGGCACACACTTTGGGTCACCAGGCACCAGCACTGTCACTGAACCTGGGGCTGGTCTTGCTCCACGCTTCCCTGTGCCAGACAAACACTCCTGAGCCTTTGTTGTGAATTAAGCTGTGGAGCTGCTCTGGGTTAAAACTATTTTTCACCATTTTCTGAGTTAGTTTTAACCCCAGCCAGTTGTTCCCTTTGGCTCTTTGCAAGGAACAAGAAACAGGGAGGCGGAAGCAGAGGAGTAGTCAGCCCGGGGAAGGTGGGAGCAGGATGCTGCCTTTGAGCATCAATGCCAGCTCGTGCTGCCTTAGCATGCTAATGCCAAACAGCCTGCGTGTGTGCCCGAAGCAAGCTACAGCCCTAACATCACTGCAGTAAAAACATAATGCTAAACATTGCTGTTTGCCACTGGTGCCATAAGGACGGGTTCACAGATACTACAGCGTGGTGTGTTAAATATCGAGATTAAAAAATATCACCGCATTGCACCTACTCGCTTACCTGGGAAAATATTTGCTTTTGGAAAAGAAGCCCTGAAGCAGGGGGTTTCATATCAGACCAACAAAATAATCCAGACTTTTTTTTTTTTTTTTCCAATGAACTTCATAGATGAAAGATGCAGGAAAATTGTGTACCAAAATCGAGTATCTAGAGTCTGGTAAAACTGATTAATGATCCCACCTGAATTTATGTCTAGTGTAAATAAATCACATTTTTGCAAAGTTGTCTCAGGCATCAGACAAACATAAACTTAAAAATACTCTCTTCAAGTTCTTTTTTGCCTAAAGTTACAGTTAAAACCATATTCATATGTCTGAGGATAGGAAATGTCATATTGATGTATGAGTTATAAGCCTCCCTTCTACTGGATTGGGCATTGGAGGCCCAATTCTGCTCTCTGTTCAACTCTGCTGAATTGAATGGCATTGAATTGACATAAATGAGAGCAGAGAGGCAGCTTGGGTGTGCCTTTCACAATCAATAAAAATATTTTTGTGCAAAGATGAATTTTTCAAGTGTATCAGAATCAATTAAGGTGCTCCCGCTACTTGAAGTACATGTGCCCACATGCAAAGTCTGCATTCATTCTTATTTCCATGAAATTTGACTTTTGGCCAGAACATTAATACAAACTGCGTTCTACTAAGTGGAAATAGAACTCCCCTTCACCTTTTATGAAATAGGAGTTATTCTGTATTTCCTATGAGTTCTGAGTATATTTTTCTCTATGTGTTACACTCCTTTTCTTTATCACCATAGACCTTAGACAATACTTTCCTGTGAATGTTGCCAGAAACAACACAGCAAAATACCTGCAGGATCAAACAACAGTTGCTGTTAGAGCTCATCTACATTTCATGCTCAGCAGAGATATACTCTGATTAGTATAAAAGTTATCTACTATAATTTTCCTGTATCTTTATGTCCATGTGCTTTGTGTCTGAACAGTAAAATATGGTCAGCGCAATCCAAGGGGTCAGAATCCTGGCACCCCTGTCCTATGGCAGGGAAAAGCTGCACAACTGATAAACTGTTGAGCAGCACTAAGCCGTACATCTCAGCTTTGTTTCCCCACTAGGGGAAAAAACTCCAAACCAACCTGCCATTCCAGCATTTCTAAATTTTAAGGATCGAGCCTGGATCCAACCTGGTTTTTCTAACGTTCAGATTTTTGGAGTCGAGCATTTGGTGGAATTAAACCAATATGAAACAGGTTTTAGGTAGGAAAGATGTTTGGAAACCCTTTTTACAGCTGGGTTATTTCTGAATGCCTGTTAAGGCACATTCCAAAACTGAGTGTACTTCACTGGCAACTCTGACTGGGAATGAAAATTTGGCATTCAGCTATTGTCCAGCTCCTCCTTTCATGCCATTTATAATTTGGAGGTAATATAATTTAGAGGTATGGTTTTCCAAAGCAAGCCTTAGAGCCTTTAACTAGGAAGCGTATTAAAATTTAAAAAAATCAAAATTGGACTGCTGTACAACTTTATTCCTCTTTAACCATATCCCTAGATTTAGCTCTAAGTGCACAGATGCCTGAGGCTCTTTAGTGATGCAGCCTGCTACAGGTCTATGCAATGTTCCATGCAGTCCCTTCCAGACCCTATGTTCTATTCCAGATGCACCTGCGTGGTTCAAGTAAACACATACCTTATACCTTTTGATATTAAAGTTTATTTTTCAGTGTGGGGATCTAATGAGAATATATTCAGTCTGTAGACAAGTCATTATATAGTTGAAGGAAATTTATTTTTCCTTTCAACAGCATAAGGATTTTAGTTAGTAGCTGATATGCAGATCAGCCAACCTTGTAGAAAAGGTAAGCAGTGTGAAATTATATATGAGTTATTAATAATTCCTAATAGGAGGAAAAGACCTGACAGAAAGGGTGAATTAAATGACTGTAATAATCACAGAGATGCATTACTTGGGATTCATTTCAGTACATTTGTGATACTCTGTAATGGGAGAGTCAACTTGTAACTCAGCAAGAAAGCATGTTCTTCCTCATTAACAATATTTCCTCTTGAATTTAAATTCTTCTGTTTCATATTCATACACTGATGCCAGCACTACACTTGTAGGATAGCTTTTTATTATAAAAAGGCTTGTCTAAATACATCCATTGAACTACAGCTCCCAAAGTGTGGAAGAGATTGTTTATGTCTATTCTCAGACCTTTATCTATTCATCTCCTTCTTCACTGGATTCTAAGAAGTCAGTAAAGAATTATTTGATAAATACTGTATAATGGCAAAAAGGTCGCTGCAAGAAAAGAAAAAAAGAAACTTACAACATGCTACAGTGCAGAACAATAGGGTGAGAAACTATTCTGTGATCTTATTATGCTAACCTTATCTGTCTGTTAGAAATTTTAATCCTGCTTTGATCCAGTTGTCTTTCTTACAACTGATTTTCAGATTATGGTATCTCTTTCTATGTGCACGTATTTTCAGCGCAGGGCTGCCTTTATGCTATTAGACAAAGCAAGATCATCAAAGCAAGACTGATAACACATCGAAATATTTGAAAGAAAATGCTTCTCTTGTATGGTCCTAGCCTTTTTTCAAGACCCTGCATGTATTTCTAGAAGGGCTGGGTGAATCAGACAAACATGGGCGCACCACCATGCACCCACTGCACACACCCAAGGCCAAAATAAAGGAAAGCCTTTTGTGGAGGATACATAAATGTCAACAAGAGAGGTGAATGATGGTCATTAATTTGAGTAAAGGGACAAGAGCTGAGTGGGAAATTAAATTAATAGCTATGGAAGATGCCTTGATAAAAGAGAGCTGAGGAGAAACAATTGAAGCAGGCTGAACATGTATATGATTACGGAGAGCCAATGACAGAAACTACATGAAAGAGGAAGTATGCAAAGTATCTGTGCTGTTATGTATCAGATTTCATCATAATCCAGCACAGGTCTAAGTATAGGTATGAAGTTCCATAGTAGTTTGCAGAGAAACTGGGACAAAGCTGAGTAAATAGGACTCTAGCACACAGCGAATGACTTCTGTTCCGTAACTTATACAGAAGATGAGTAGGATGTTCGTTGCAAATGTATATACAGTGTTAAACAAGTCCTCAAAGTACAAAATTACTAAGTGAAAATTACTGTTCCTGGTTAAATTATAACACCTGTTTATAATGAACTGAAAAATACCAGCATGTGTGTGGGAATTTGGAGGTGGAGGGGAATGGAGTTAGCTCTTTACTGACTTTTTTGGTGGGTGAGTTTTCTTATATTCGTTCTTTTTTATACTTAAAAAATTTGCACTATAATTTATCTGTCTAAATCTAATCTCTGTAAATTAATCTTAGATGATTTCCATTTCTTTATATTCCTTATCTGGTCAGTATTCCTTCTATCAAATTGGCAGCATGCTTTCCTCTTTTGATTTCACTTATCCGTTGAGAATTTCTTTTAGAAGTTTTGATGAAAACACAAACATCACAAGAATATCTTTGCATCCAATGACCACTTTTGCTAAGTTTTTAGACCCTCTGAAACTGAGACCAAAGTTACCAGTCATATGCATTTGAGAACAGGTAGATGCATAGAATGATTAGTCTTCTCATCTGCCATGACCAACAGATGCTGGTGACAAACAAATAATTTTCATTCTCATCCATATCAGTGGAATAGGCCGAGTCTTTAAGGGCTTTTTCTGACGTCGTAAAACAAAATAGCCCAATTATTGTTGCATTTTTCCTTTTTGAAAAATTGCATTTTAATAATTGCTTACATGGTCTGCTCGGTAAAGTCAAACAGCAGTGACATGTTCCTATTTTGGAAGTTCTTTCTATTTTTCTCAGTAATCTCTTAATATTAAGGGCTTTTTTTCTAGGGCAAACACCATTCAGCTTATTGTGCAGAATTCATTTTTGTTAGGTAGGCAAACAGAAAACCTCCCAGCACAAATCCTTAGAGCTGGTGTTCTACTTTAAAGCTTTTTTCCTCGGTGCACACAGGAAGGCAGAAAATGCACATGATCTCTTCCTCATCGTTTGAGATCAAGCATGTACTTGAAAAATTACATATTTGTAGAGGAAACAGGTCTCATGTTACTCCTTGAGTGGCAGCAGACCATGCACTCTGCAGATGTTCCTTGGTTCAGTAATCTCAGTTATTTCAGGGGATTACTAACATTACAGGTTGTACCATTAAACTACAGATTTGCTTTACAGCAAAGTCAAGGCTGTTGAAAGGAACAGAAAAGAGAATATTTTATAAATTGTGCCTTATCACATGGGGAATTTTATTCAAGGCTCTTCAACATCGTACACTATAAGATAACATTCTCAAGTGCTTTTAAACTTTAATTTCTTCAAATGGAGATTGAAATTTTCTATGTTGGTCATATTTCTCTTTGAATATCTTGGGGAAAGTATCCAATCAGCCAAACACTTCCATTTTGGAGGCTTCAGTGATGTGGTTTAACATGTATCTTAATAAAGAGTTGTGTCAGGACAACTTAGGGCTTGGAGGACTATGGTACAGGGCAAGTTGTCCAAGGTTATAAGTTTTTGAAAGCCTGCACAGCACAAAATCTGTTTTGGCTTCAGGGTGTAGGTATTTTTATGAAAAAAGCAACAAAAAGATGGTAGAAAAGAGAATCACCTATTGGATTCAAGGAAAAGGAGATAGGAAGAGAAACCATAATAGAGCAGGACAAGGTTTTTGTGGAGTGTGGGTGTTTTTGTAGGACACACAAAATTTAACCAAGATGGGAATTAGCTGAATGGGGAAAACAGACATGAGAATATAGGTATGAGAAGATGAACAGGAATAATACAGGGCCTGAAGGAGATGATGGGACTGGGGAAACAGAAAGATGAAATAGCACACATAAAGAAAAGAAGACTGGACAACTAAATAAAAAGAAGACCAAAACCTCGTGGTAAGCAGGCATGGCAATGTCTACTTGAGTGTTTCGTGTCTGGCTGTAAAGAAAGAAGGTACTAAGGGCAAGGAAGCAGCAAATTGAAAGAGAAGAGGTGAGAAAATAAAGCTGGATGCAAGGATCTGAGGGACTCTGAAAGGCTGGGTGTAGACTGTAAATTTTCAAGAGAGAAATTATGTAAACCTAAGGGAGACAGATCAAAGTCTGGGGAAATGAGCAGAAGTGCCTGTGCTTACTGGACCCCATGTACTGAGTAGCAGTAGAAGAACCAATTCCTGTTTCTCTCCATTTGTGTTTCCCTATCATGAAATATTACGGCTCTCATTTCCTAACAGTGTTGATCTGCATATAAGATTACAACTGTGTTATGCAGTTGTTAGTTGTGCCATTAGCCCAACAGTAAGCACTCGAGTCTCCATCCACAGAGATATTCAAAGGCTGTCTGGATTTGGTCCTGGGCAGCTGTCTCTAGCTGAGCCTGCTTGAGCAGAGGGATTGGACCACATGACCTCCAGAGGTCCCTTCCAGCCTTAAACAGCCTGTAATCCTGGGAAGTCACAGCTCAGTGTCAGGCAGTGTGAAGGAGAAGCAGATCCTTGGGGAATGACTTGGTTTTTCTGAGTCCTGTGAAATGCCACACACCTCTCTCTTTCTCTGTCCAGCCCATGCGCAGGAGTTTCACAAAATTAAACGAGTGTTAAAACTTTCTTCTGGGGCATTATTTATGTTCCCATAGGTTAATGGTTGGACTCAATGATTTTAGAGATCTTTTCCAAACTTACCAAGTCTATAATCATAATTACATGCTATTTGTTGACTGTTCCCTAAGAACCTGGAAAGCATAACTGGTTTAACAGAGCCTGATGGCCATAATGCAAGAAAATTATTTGTAAACACAACAATACCTGCCACTAAAAGAAATACTACGATTACCTTGGGTTTCACTAATCTTCAAACAAGCTTGTAAGGAATCCCAGAAATCATACAATATTTATATTATTTATTTGGAAGCATACTAGTTACTCTGACTTAACATCTTTCCTGAGAACTGTTATGTTTGCAGTTTAGAGAGGGCTGCTAACACTTCTCTCTGCAGTCCGCAACAAAGACCATATAAACCAGATGCTAATAGCATTGCATTTTTGGTAATACAATAAATATGAAACCTTCACAATTTGATCATGTACCTGTTGAGAATTTATGGAGACAAGTGACCTTAATCTCTAGAAGAGCAATAAATATTTACACATTTAAGCGAGCGCTAACAACACAAAAAGGGTAGTATTGACATATAGAAGGGATTTGGTTTTGCCTGCTCATTTTTGTCCAGAAGCCACTGGCCCTTTGGGTGTTGCTTGTTCTGGTTTTGGCACAGCTTCTGCTTTCCTCTGTGTTCCTTTTCCCACAGTCCTGAAGCTGTGTCACAGATGCCCACAGGACGAGAAATACACTGGCCGCCACCGGGAATTTTCAGAGACCTTTCTGTAACTGTTTGTAAAAACAATTCAGTGAGGCAAGGCATCTTCTTACAAGCAATTTAATTCTTAATCACTAGGGCTTTAAGTAGGAAGAAGCTAAATGCTGTCATGGGAAAATGCCAAAGTAATATGTGCTAGTTCTAGGGAGATGTAGGGGCTCATTCTCTGTCATCTGTGGTGACTTTCACGCACAGCACAACAACCTTAGGTGGTGGCATACAGGAGTAAATGATGACAAGTTTCAGCAGAGCTATAGGGTAATACAGCTGCCTGTAGATCCTAACTCCATGAAATGAAGGATGAGAAAAGACATGACTCTTATCCACACAGACCAACCACAAGCAAAGCAAAATTTTAGTTCTTTGCTTTTGCATTAGAACTAGTTTTCCCTCTGCCATGCTCTACTTTCCTACTCCCCTTTCAGCCCGAAGGAACAGCTTTTCTCACAAATACTGACTCTGCATGCCTTGAGTCTGGTTGCATAAGTGTCCCATGGGCTTGCAAAAACCGTGGTGCTGCTGTGTACTCACAGCTGCGAGTCCTGAGTGTACAAACAACGCTCAGTGTGAGCTGCCAAGTCCAGTTTCTAGGTGCTGAACCCCATGGACTATATGACATTGATGGCTTGAGAAGTACATTGCACTCTCACATTTTTAAATGTCTAATGGTGTTCAGAATCTCCAGAATAACTTCAGGTATGTGTATTTACACTTCTAAATGCATCTATATGGTATGTCTGTAAGTGTATAATTCTCAAAAGGCCTGAACTGTGCACTTGGAATGTTTTTTAAAAATTGCTTTCTGAGAAAATACACAGTAACTGATGGTGCTATTGACATAATTCATAAAGGGAATAGTTGATTACCTGTTCTGTAACTGAGCCAATGAATATTCACAGTTCCCTTGGTGCGGGGCTGGCATATTTCAGCTAATTAAGTCTTCTGCTTAGTTGGTGCATATGCACACTTTTTATATGATACCAAAGTATGTTTAATTGGGGTTTGGCAGATAATACCAAGGAGAGTTTGCGAACAAACAAAGTAGACTCCACTGCCTGTTCCATACATGGAATGGTATCACTTTATGGGCACTTGCATAAAAATGTCACCTCATTTAAGAAGGGCCTAAAACTAACACTATTAGGGGCAGGTTTCAGCTAGAAAATGGCAGGAGAAACACTTCTTTTTAGGTAATACACTTATTTCAGACGTGCATACAAATTTCTACTCAGTGTTTATAAATGTTGTTGATAATGACTTATCCCCTTTCCTGAATGTATTTGAGAATACTATACCACCTCTGAATTAAAGTTTTAGGATGTCATTTTTCCTTTGACAATCTTAGATGCAAGCCAAGGTAAACTAAAGATCAAAAGTTAAGCTGCTACCTCAGTTTCTTTCTTAACTTCCAACTGTCTTTTGCCGGGAACACACACCGTGGCTGGCAAGGAGCACAGCCTGTCACAGGCTGCTCATCACCACCTTTTTGAGAACAAGTTGCCTTATAAGATAACCTGAGGCTAGTTTTGGGGGGTGTATCCAGGTATCCTTTCAATGGCCTCAGCAACAGGACAGTCAGATCCATGCCTGGGTCTTGATTGAATGCAGAGTCCAGACAC
The DNA here is from genome assembly GCA_013398855.1 of Mohoua ochrocephala. NCBI lineage: Eukaryota > Metazoa > Chordata > Aves > Passeriformes > Acanthizidae > Mohoua > Mohoua ochrocephala. The sequence goes on from VZTA01009478.1 coordinate 17,435, forward strand.
AGCTGAGGTGTGACCCAAGCCAGGAACTCAGAGCTTTTGTGCTCTGAGAGCCTAGAGGTACCCCAATATTCAATCACAAGAAAATGATACAAGTGATGTGCTCTGCTACTCTGTTCATTGGAGCCGTTGCCTGGTCTCTCAGTTATCTTTGTCCCTGCCACAGCAGAAAAATTAAAACTTCAATGCAGTGCCACAATGTTCTCATGTTAATGGGTACATCAATCCAGCCACTGATCTTGAGTTATTCTCTTCTACCTACGAGAATGACATCTTATTAATTTTTAGTCTTAAATTATATTTCCCTCTTTTGCTAGTTTTTCCTCTACCCTATAACATTTTCCACCCTAATGGCCCTTTCCCATGTTTTTCCTTGGTATCTGCTACTGAACAGAAGACTTACGTGAGTCCACCATCCACAACAGCACCTTGATGTCTAATTGACTCATGACTCTTTTTGGATCCCATCTTTTTCTCTGACCCATGACTGCTAACGCCTTCTGTAATCAAAATATCTAATTCTGGAGCATGGATGATTTAAGAGTTGGTTATGAAACAGAGCTTTTTAATCAAAGCCATTACTTCAGATGCACTTCTTCTTACACAGGGCTGGAGTCCATCTGGAGGAATCATATTGTCACAGGTTTAAGGGAATAAACTGTCTCCACTCTGTAGCTGGTGGGAAAATGTTTCCATGTATATGAGCTCTAAAGCATCCACGGCAATATTTATATCAGATTAGATGTGTTGCTGGGAAAAAAAAAAAATCAAATCAAGCCACCCAGAAAAACTCCCCACACTCTGTACCAGCTTAATATAGCGGCCCTGGAGTTAGACATCGTGTTAGGGGGTACGTGGTTCTCACTTAACCCAGGTAAAACAGCTTCCTGCTGAACTCAAGTTTACTTAAGCAGTTATCAGAATCTCATCTAGATCTGTCCCCTAAGGAAGGTGTGGCTTTACTTCTAACCTAAAGTGTGAAGTTCTGATACATATTGAATTCCACTTATGATCTCAGCCATTAAAATTTTGTTCAACTCAGTGAAAATCAATTCTACTCTTCATTTTTTGAAATTGCATCATTTCCGTGTATACTCTCTAATCAGCTCAGAAACACCATAGCACTTTTCTGTCTATAAAGCCGTAAAATAATGTAATCTCTTATAATCATGACCAATATGGCTTTTATGTTCTTGATACAATATATCAAAGAAGGAATAGAAGATAGAACAGGATCCCTTTGAAAAGAAAGGTCTAGACTACATTTTGAATATTTCTTTCATAAAACTAGGAACAGGCTGATTCATGTTCTGCTTCAGTAACTTCTCATGAAGAAAATACATTTAAAAGCTGATGAGTCTTTTTTCCTTTTCATATTTGTTTTTTCTGTCTGCGAAGCTTTAAAAAATGAAATCCATAATCAAATTATTTTCTCTGTAAAGCTAAGAATTTGAAGCAAATTTTATCTTGCCTACATGATGATTTCATCATAAATATCTACCTATTATGTTGTAATGGCTAGTCAGATTTAGTATATAAATCTTAATTTATGATAACCTTTAGTAGACTTTTAAATAGCAGTTATGTCAAAAGAATTTGTAAAATAGCTGTTTTTACAAATGTTAAAGCTCTATCAGAGTTTTGGGGGTTTTTTATTGTTAACCATGCTGCAGGGAGTAAAAGTAATTGTGCATTCTAAAAAAGGCACAGCATTGGGTTTAAGTATGAAATGTTTTATTGCCTTCTGGTAGAACTAAGGGACTGCAACACCTGGGACAACCTTGTAATGGATTTTTAACATTTGTTGGCATTTCCCCTCCATTTTACCCCAGTGCTTGTGAAAAAAAGAAAATTAGGAGAAAAAAATGCCTCAGTTTCTGGGGGTAAATCAAGTCACACATAGCCTAGAAGTGTTTAAAGTATGGATTCAAGATTCAAACTGGTCACAGGAAAGTCAGTTGATTTGAAGTGCTCTGCAGGGTTTAACCAGTGTCTACCACACCAGGGACTACAGAAACCAAGAAACCAAGGTGGCTTCTCCAAAGACTGTCCTTTCCCTGAGAAAAGTAAACACCAAATGTTTAGTTGCCAGTGTTTCTGTATTGCCTGGGACACCAGCTTCTACAAATATGTTTATCCTTACCCTAGCAAGGGCCTGCAGCAAGGGCAGCCCCATTCAGGGGAGATGGCAGGGGCATGCAGCCAAGGGTGTAATTCCTCTCCCCAAAAGAGCCTTTGAGCCTCACAAGATGGGTTTCTTCCTTTATAGTGCCATCATTTTAATTAGCGTAAGCACTGAAATTATCTGATAGCGGTATTGTAATGACCTCAGCTAATGCACTGGTTTTAGCACTGCATTTTAAATGAGACAATGAATCGAGATGTGGCATGAAAATATTCCAATAGGCATTTTGTAGTATTTCTGTGTAGATGAAACTACAGCTATAGTAATTAAAATGTTCTTGTAAGCCAGTAGCATTCCAGTCCTCCTACCCCTCACAAGGCTATTTGGACTAGTGTTAGCTTTTACCACTGGGATTCTCAAGCATGTATTTTTATCCAGACCAGAGCACGATCCACTTTTGTCTAGTTTAATCAGTCTCACAGGAGACTCCCTGACCTGCTTGCCCAGAAAAGTGAGAAAATAGAAATTCACTTGATAGTCTTGTGACCTGGAGTCAGAAATCAAATTGCAGTATCTCTCAGGAGCACTAAAATTCACTTTCAAGAAGCCATGTATTTAGAGGCACCAGCCTAAGTTCCTATTAGAAGGTGAGACCTGAGACAAGTAACTCGTAAATAAAACAAATAAGGCTACTTGTATGCTGTCACTCCAAATTAATTGACTTCAGCTGTTGAAGGTATTTAATGGAGTTGCTTAGATTTTGGGTTTGGAAGAGGGCAGAATTGTGCAGGATGCTTATTGAGCACTGTGCTTTCTGCTGGCATTACAGATGATCAGTGAATAGCGTAGCCACTTGCAGGCAGGTTGCAATATCCTTCTCTGATTTTCACCTCTCCCATTTAGTGGAAAAGACATATGACTTTTTTTAGCGTGATAATAAAATATTGCTTTTAAGGTAAGTGATATATGTCCAAAGATAATGCTTTACTGACAGTGTGTCCACTCATTGAATCAGCTATGTATCTAAAGAGACATCTGCTAACCAAAAGAAGAATTAGAAATATTTTGTCTTGTTCCCTATGGGACAGCAAACATCAGTCAGTAGATCTGATCCAGATTAAGCTGCAGTGATTTTTTTCCTGCAGAATTTAAAAGTAAAATTCCCATCCTCTTGATTTTATGGTGGTAAAGACATAGTACTGTTGAAACTAGGTAAAGTATTTATGGAGTAAAGCAATAATCTGAATAGGAGTGTCAGAATCTAACCATCGAACACTAAATAATTAAAAGTGAGATCATAATGAAATTTCTTTCTGCCTACAGGTGGCTATTCTTTTATGTAACCTTTTTGTTACATGTTCAGAATAAGATGTAAATAAAACAGGCAAAGGCATTACATTGCATTACAACTGCTTTTAACTTTAAGGGCTGTCTTGGTTGGAGACAAATTTGGAGGAAAACGTCCTCTGATAAAAGGCAGGTTTCAGCCACCCCTCCCCCACCAGGTTCAGAAAGAAATTTCTCGGAGGAAAGTGAAAAAAACCAAAAACTATTTATTTAACAAGAAAAGTGCACGAAGGCATGGGAAAAAAAAGGAATGAGTAATGTTAAATAATAAAACCTCTCGCTGTGGAGAAGACCTGGGAATATTTCAAAGTCCTTTGTGGGTGTGGCTCCCTCCTCTCCGGAGCTGGGGTTCAGCGTGGGCCCCTCCGGGCCACGGCGTGGGGCCTCCCGGTGATGTTCTGGTGTTGCTGAACAGTCCAGAAGAGAAGAAGAAGACGTCAAAGTCCCAGGAAACTCCTTGTTTTAGCTAAAAAGCAAAGGCAGGGATCTCTCTTCCCTGCTGCAGGAGCCAAGCAGCCGGGCAGAAGAAGCCAGCGAGTTATCTCTGTTTTGAACACAAACTGCCTCAAGAATTCCACCAGCTCCCCCCACCTCCCGGAGCTAGCTTTAAAGGCACAGAACTCATGGCTGGCATAGGGCAGACGATAGTGAACACAGTATCATAAAGTCACCCCAGGACAATGGTGTTCCCTGAATCTGAAATAACCACTGTTACTTACAACTTGACCTCTTTGATCTGGCAATAACTTAGCCCCTTAAGCCAGAAGATAACACGGTCAATTATACTTCAGCACTGTTTTTACAGGAGAGTTGTCTTTCCTAATGCAGATTCAGTGTAATTGATAATGTTTGCCTTATTTTTTCTTTTGCAGAAGTAGACTGGCAAGTGATTCCATTTATGCTTTTTAAATCAAAGATGAAATAAGAATATTCTTCCTGATCCATTGACTAAACTTCTAGGACTTATCTTCAGCTACTCTTCTCTCACTCCAGTTTTACTCTTTGCTCTCCCATATGTGCAAAATATACAGAAAAAAAACTACACAATGAATTCAAATATTGCCTCAAGCAATCCGGGGCGTGTTGAAAATGTGTGAGAGCGGTGCATTTATATTACAGTAAGTACAGATAAGTGCTTGTGATTTGAGTTCTGCAGCAGATTTTTCCTTGCAGCCTGATGTGGTTATGTGCGCTATGACAAGAAACCTTTCAGAAACTCAATCTTTCAATCACATTTCCTACCTCTTCCTACCTATCTGGGGCTTTCCTTTTTCTCTCATTTCTCATCAACTTAACCATGGGACATTATTTCTCTAAGTTACTGCCTGTAAAAAAAACCCAGAGATCTCTTTGCTGCAGCTCAGCTTCAGGGAAGTTTCTCTTTCAAGGCTGTGTGAGCTGTCAGGTAGCTATTTTTTAGTTTTCTCTTTGTTAAAAAGCTGACAAATAGGGCCACCCAGCACCTTCTTTCTCCATGCCCTGTTAAATGTCTGTGCCTCTTGATGCAGAGCATCGTGTGAGGTAGTGCCAGAAGATGCCCAGTTTGCATCTACCTTCTACTGGGATAAAATGTAGGAGTGGATGAAAATCCTCAAAACTCCCAATGGTAGCTGGGGGACCTTAGCAACATCACCCTCACCGAGAATGATCAGACAGTTGCTACGGTATCGCTGGACGTGGTGCTTGCCTGTAGGCAACTCGGTTCTGCAGATGGGGACAGGAATGCTTCACTCTGCCAGTCCTCTGTGAAACACAGATGGAGCCCAGAGAACAGGAAGGAAACCCTCCTGTCGTTCCGATCATCTCCACGGCGGCAAGATGTGTGTGGGAAGCGTGCAGGACTCATTAGAGACAGCAAGGTAGTTTGCCACTGAGAGCAGGAGAGAACTGGTGGCAGGAGAGAGCGTTTTGGTGAGGAAGGGGAAAAACACTCACTGTGGGAGGCATGTAAGTGGGAGCCCAGGCACGTCTGCTTTTCGCAGATTCTTGTTTTAGTTTGTGGAAGATATTAGGCTTCGAATAGAGATTAAATGAGGGGAAGACCCAAAAGGGTCCACAGATCAAGGGGTAAACAAAACACTTTCAGAAAGCTGCTGCCTTTAGAAAGAGGAAGCAACAGTCAGTCTTCAAATATAGAGACCTTCTGCTCCTCAGGACAGTAATTTTGAATGCTATTAAGCACTTGCCAGATCCCAAGACTTCAAAATGAAATACGGGGGTTTGGTACTTTCGAAAGTTGGTTTGTTTATTAAAGGAACCTGTGTTTTGTCTCCTGCTCTTGAAAAGGAGAGAAAGGCTTCAATGAACTATTGTGACCAGCCACGCTTTAGAAAAAAATACACAATTCACGTCAGTGTTGACTGCTTCTCCATGTCTGTCTTTGGAGTGATTTCAGCTGTGATTAAGATTTCCAATTATATTACAGCTGGAAGGATAGAACACATCAATGAAAGCAGAATAAAACTGCAGAGCAACCTGAGGACAATAAAGTAGCCAAGCCACAGGGAATGACAAAGAAATTCACTAATAAAAATCTAAGCTGTTATGAAGTGCCTTTCAGTCCAGCTTCTCAGAGCAAAATGCACATTTCTTTTGCTTTTAATCTGGAAGGAATTGAGGCACAAGGCACTGAAATGACAAAGTGAAAGGGCAAATGCAGAAAAACATCTTGTAAACATGGAACATAAAGAGATGCCATTTGCCATGGAAAACTGTCAGAAGCCTGTTGGAAGGCAATTTTCAGTGGCCAAGTTGTATTTCTTATTGGCTTTCATTTTTGACCGGAAAAAATCGATGTTTTTTCTGTATTTCTCTAGGAAGTACAATTCTAGAGGGAAGAATGATAAATTCGGGCTAAATTGGAAACATTTAGCATTTATTTTGATTTCTGCTTCAGAATGTAGTATAGAAATAGGATAAATAAAAATTTCATTTTAAAAATGAAATTCTTTATCCGGAGAATGCTTCAATAGGACATTTTGACATTACAATTCCTCCACTTTTTATTTCTTTTTTTCAAAAACATTCCCCAAAATTCACACCGTTTAGCGAAGTATTTTTAGTTTTGTCAGAACTGCATTTTCTGATGGAAAATGGTTCCCTTAAAATTTTTTGACTGTCTCAGTTTCAGTCATGTATCTATACTATCCTTCTGCTAATGCAGAATTGTCCCCTGAAGTATATTTTACCAACGCTTTGTCCAGTCTTGCTATAAATGTCTCAGACAATGAGACTCCCACTGAAAGATTACTCCACAGTCTAATAGATCTGTCAGAAAGATTTTCCTGAAACTCAGACTATATTTTCCTTGTCTTAATTTGGGATGTCGTGGAGCAGCTCATGAAATGCAAGCATAGTAAATCACTCGAACCAGATGGTATTCATCGGGGGGTTCTGAAAGAAATAAAGTGCAAAAGAGGGAAGATACTGGCAATAAATCATTAAAAATAGCAGCTGTTCCTTTTAAAAGGGAAAATCCAGCCTGTACTTAGAATAAAAATTATTATTCTTTTTTAACTGAATAAAAGATCAATTTCAAGAATGGCAGCCTGATGAGCTTAATCTCGGCTTCAAGGAAATCTACTAACAATCTAACTACAGTCCAAGTATTAGATGATTATAATTTTAGACCAAACCATGGCAGCTCCCACAGGGGTAAAAAATGACTCTCTGGTGTGAGAGAAATCTTTGGAAGAAAAACAGCCATAATTGTGTGGGAAATCTCATTCTAGAAAAAAATTCATAACCGAATGGCTTTAACATTCTAGGATTTTTAAAAAAGTTTCTGGAAAGCAGTCTCTAGAAGAGGGGTTCATTGGAGGGGGAGTTTGCTATTACTGAGCTGGATAATGTAAATGAAGGCTCCCAATGCTATCATCTCGGGAGGCAGCAGGGAAGGAGTTTATCACACCAGGTGTCCAAACCTGCAGTAGTAATGTCTGTCATGATAAGATATTTATTTCACTTTAAAATGCAATGTGCTTGCATTACAATAGGCCGGGTGAAGGAAACGCACCGAGCAAATGGAGCATGAGCAAGTTAAGATTTGTGATGGTCCCTGGGTCTGATGGCAACCCTTTTTTCTCCACAGCCTCCAAAAGAATCCTTTATCTCAGCCAGTAACCACAGGAAATTCAGTGCTCTACTTCGGATAAATTTTCCATCAGTGGAATTTAAATAACAAATAAACCTCTCCCTGTGAAGTTTATGTCAATTATCTCGCAGGTAACTCAAAATGTGGCACAAGAAGGGCATATTTCTGTTTTCTTAAGAAGCGTGTATTTGTATTAAAAAGCAGGAGCAAGACAAATTGGTATTTCCATACAGAGATGAGGAATTACATTTATTATTATTCAGATCTTATCTCCAATTATGTTAGAAATTTAGCAGGTATTCCTGGGGCTTGAACCACCTGTTGAGAAAATCTCCCTGATTAGTGTTGCATGAGCAAGTTATAGGAACAGAACTGTGAACAGAGATAGCAAAAGTGGTCAAAGAAAGAGAAGCACAGAGAGCAAAAAGCTGCTGGGAGTCATGTAAAAAGCCAAAAAGGACTGACTGTTTTAAAAGAATTATTCATTCATCTGAATGCTCTGGGCAAGGAAAGGTAAATTATTTCTTTTCTGCTGCATCATTGTGGTGCCTACTTGGTTTGTTTGGATTTTCTCTCTGTAGCTCTCGTTCATGGTGGCTCCATAATTCTGTCCTGCTAGATCCAAGCCAGCAGGACCAGCCATCAAAGGTATCTGTAAAACTTCCTTCCTAACATTCGCTTTGTCTTTCGTAGGCATCACACATTCAGCCCTGACTCTGCCTGCTTACATATCCCACCTGCATTCGCACCAGATAAAGTCTGAGTCCCCATAGAAAGTACACTGGAATCCCTGTGTGGAAAGACTGATCTACCGTCTTCAGATATATCCAGGAGGATGTATCCAAAGGCCTGCTTTATTCCTGCTGAAAGGGCTTGGGGGAAAGGGATTCTTGCAAATACTGACTCCACCAAAGCTTTTTCTTAAGCAAACCTGGAAGGCTGCCCCAGAGGCAGTATCGCACTGTTCCTATAGCACAAATTTTACTTGTGGTTATTTGGACTTCAAAACCGTCAGCAGAAAGAGTGGAGAACTCCGTCTAAGCATGTGAGGATTGCTACTGAAGCCTTTGGATAAAATTTCATATCTGCTTAACTAGAAATGTATCTAAAGGTTTTTCTCGCTACAAACTCTGTATTTTACAACAGTACTTTTCACTGCTCAAAATAATCATTAAAAGACAGATTCTTACAATTTTACAAGTACTTTGGCACAGCACTGCAGTATTTTGCACCTGCCCGCCCTTCCACAAAGTGACAGAGCTGCAGTCTCAAAGCAAAGTGTAGTTGAGATCCTGTCCCTGTATTGCCTTGGTTAAGGATTCCTCCACAAAGTAGCAATTTTAGGCAGCTCACTGAGACACTCTTCCCTTCCCACTACTAGCTGATGCCCAAATGCAAATCTCTCGAAGTATGAAATCCAAATTCTGGGCCATTTTCCACACAAATCTGAGCGTATTCTGCCTGGATTTAGTATTACTAGCACTGAAATCCATGTGCAAGGGAACTGGACGTGATAAAGAAAAGAATGTGTTCCATTTTTGTGATGTCTCAACAAGAGGGCTGAATTTTAAGAACAAACAAAACAAAACAAAACAAAAAAAGGGAGAAGTCCCCAATCAATGACAGTTTCTTTTGCCAAGTGTAACAATTCATGTGAGTCACCTGAGACAGGTGTGCTCTGTGGTCTTCCTGCAGCCCTAGTGCCACGATAATCCCAAGTGAGAGATGCACTGGAGTGCTCCTTATGCCGCTCACACACAGATTTCTCTCTGGTCAGCAAGGGGTTGAAGCCCCTTCAAGGTCAGGAGGCAGCCATGGTTCACTCCCATTGCCAAGACTGCAAAGTGCACTACCAAACAAGGATATGACCATTGTCATCCAGTTTGATCCTTACTTTTTTTCTCATAGCCTTCCAGCATTATGATTATGTGGTCTTCAGCAGAATCTGTTTGATATGCAATAGGCTCCCAGAATATCATCAAATTCCAAAGTAGCCTCTTTGACTGAAAGCTTTTTTTGGAAGACTATGAAACCACTCACTCAAAACCTTTGAGATTTCTCAAAATATATTTGTTTTGCTTTGAATTCCTCTCCTTTTGAGGTTTGCATTTTTACAGGATCATCCCTATACTGTGAGTGCTGAAGAAACCTCTCCTTTGCATTGTTGTAGGAGCTTAGGTTGTAAGAACTGCTATAGATATTCAGAATTTACCATAAAATGGCTTTTGTTCCCTCTAAAGATTTTTGGCATTAATTATGCTCTGCTTCTCAGAGACGTTATCTGGAATTTCTACCAAGCTATCATAGAAAGTGGTAGACACATCAAACAATTGGTAATTTGTGTTTTGGGGCATAAAATGGGTTCTTCCTGGTGCCTAGAGCCATGGTAGGCCATTGAAGATGACAGACCATCATGCTGTCAATTTTCATTTAGAGCTAAATTGTTCATATTAGACTGTGTCACTGCCTTAGTAATCAGCATAATTTTAATCTACTACTTTGCCAACATATCACTACCACGATACAAAACCTGCTTAGTTCATGTCTCCTTGAAGATTGCTCCCAGAGCTGTCCCATCGTTTCCTTCCAGGAAAGGAAGCGTTGCCTTGCTCTGGTTGGCTTGGAGTACGGTGGTAATGAGGTCCCACCAGGGTATGGTTCTTCTCCACTTAAAACAGGTTCTCAGACCCAGAATTCTCCAGAGTTAAACGTACAATACGCGAATGTGGTGAAGACATCACCACTTTCAAAGACACAGAAAAAATCTTTCATTGGAAAAAAAGAAAGATAGACTTGCAATATAGGGATTATATCATGTGAAAGGAAAACATTGTGCTTTTTCGCCCCTTTTTGTAGATAAAACATTAGTGGATAAAATAGGGGATCATATTCCTCTTTTGAAAAACTTACGACTTAGAGATTTGAAGAAAAATCAATGTGACATTTGAATACACTTTGAAGTTCTTTCACAGCTTGAAACTTCACAACTTTTGTCTCTCCCTTTTTTTATCAACTGTATTCATTACATTTCCATATAAAGCAGCCTCCTTGTTAAATACCACCTCTCTTCCTCTTGCTCTTTTCCTCTTGCTCACTCTCTGTTTTCCCATTTTCCCCCCTCCCGCCACTTGCTCTCCAGGAGTACTGAACACTTTCTCTCAAAGGTAGCAACACACCATTCAATTAAAGCTCCAGCCTTTGTAAGGACAGATAATAACTTTGATCGCTGCGTTTGTATAATTAAGGGACAGGCCTCTGGTTTAAAGGGGCTCCTCTCTCGCCTTTGAAACAGCAAGAGCGTGATGAGTTTTCTGCGGTCCCAGCGCCGTAGGAAAGTCCCCGTCTCCTTTGGTGTCACATCTATCTGCGTCCCCCAGCCTGCCCGTCCCTGTCCCAGGGCCGGCGATTAGGCAGCCCCCCGCTGGCTGCAGATGGAGTGAAGCGGAGCGATAAGGGAAGCTGCCTTTCTGCCCTGCCTCAGATCGGCACGGGGAGAGCTCCTCTTCACAGGCAGCCCAAGTGTAAGCCGTTTAAACAAGCGTGCAGGAAATATTGGGGTAATTACCAAGCACAGGGAGGGGGTCTCCGGCTGTCAGCGGCATTGAGGATGGATTCGAAAACTCGCTCGGCAGATTAATTGATCCTTTTTCTGCAGCCCATCTTTTGAATAATTCTCGCAGCAGCAGCACATAGCCAAAAGTTGGGAGAGTGCAGTGTGCCGAGGAGAGGCATCCTCATCCACAGACGTGCACATTTACTGGCGTCTGCATCAGGCTTTCTTCTCCGCCAGAGCACTGAGAATTTTAGCGATAATTCATGCTTGGTAAATTTGTTTTCTGTAATAAGATCAAGCCCACAAAGGGAGAATGAAAAGCAGTGCCGCCTGCGCTTCCTTATCAGCGGTGATGCCAGCTAAGTGCTCTGATCACAGGAAGCTGCTCCGAGGTGCTCTCGCCTGCTGCTTAATTCAGTTTACTTTAGAGGAGAGTTCGCCGCAGTTTTAATTTTCAGTTTCGCACCAGCGAAGCGGCCGCCAGTTCAGTGGAGCAGTGGTGGCCAGCGGGCCCCCACGGAGAGCGGCCAGGCTCCTCTCCATCCCGGCAGGCCACTCGAGTGGAACATCGGCCAAGTGGCAGGTTTGTTGCTGGGGAGATGAGTACCGGCCTCTCGGTTCCGTCTGCCCCTGCCCTCACTCTTCCCAGCTGGTAGAGGAGGGAAACTGGCAGGGAAAATCTTGATGCTGTACCCGCTTCTCACATTTGCCTGGCAGAGGATGTGCCAACAGGAGGGAAATGGTGGTGCACGTGTGTCTCCTCTGTAGCTGCATCAGTACATCAGCAGGTACTCTGTGCCTAAAGCAGAGAAGGATGGGGCAGCGAGGAGAGCTTGCAAGAGTTGCTCTCCTGGGGGGCTAATATTAACTGCTCGTTTAAGGAAAATAAAATAGTGTTCTGTGATTTAGATGCTGGGCTGCAGAGAGGATTTCAGAACTCTTTATTAGCACTGTCCTAGCAACTTCAGGTAGAGCAAGTGTCAAAAATGTCCTGATCTAATTTTGAATACCTATATTTGCACAGAATGATCTAGTACCTTGGCAGTTTCTGTCAGGGCACTTTTCAATTCAGACTGCATTTAGTTGGCACACAAATTGCTATCATACTAAAATACAGTGAACAGAGCAATTAAAATCCATTTCTATGATGGTTGTCAGCTTCTTCATATAGGACTTTTCTAGTATTGTAGAAGCTCTCTTAAAGCCCAAAACGGACAGGTTGCTGTGTGTTTTCCCTGTCTCCATTTTTTCCTGCCTTCACCAATGTTATTGGTACATCTGTGAGTGTCATATCCCTCACTCACAAAATACCAAGGGCCAGACTTTCGCAATTAAATTGCAAACATTTGTGCAAGGGAAATTGTGTGCTGAAATTATCTGGGTTTGAGAGACCAAAGATTCACATGACTCGCAGCCGGGCAGATGTCTGATCTGCCACCAATGTGTGCACTTCTCTTTTGCAGGCACAGGCACAGACATCCACGTGGAAAGTGTCTGCAAGTGCTGGCTTACTCAGGGTCACGCTACAAGGCCCTGTATTCTACATAATGCCCTCAGCAAGCCTCATTTCTTGTTTGGTGTTAAGAAGTTTTCAAATCGAAAATTCCATATCGTGTAAGCAGATGGATTTAAGAAAATTGCTGGGACTACTGTGACTATGTGCCTGTACACCTCCATCCTTCTGTCTTATAAAATGGTGAGAAACATGTCTGGCTGATTTCACAGGGTCTCCCTCAAGTATTCTTACATGTTTTGATCCACAGGTCTTACATTCCTTCAGCCTTGGATGTCATGACAGAGTAGAAAGAATCACAAATCTCATTTGACACTGTGAATTTCACCTGTGTTTGCACTACAGTGCAAACCAGAAGGGTCCAGCTTCATCCCATTCAGTTGCACTCCATTTTGCCTCCAGGTTTACCCTTATACCTCAGGGACTGGGGTGCCTGCAGAGCTAGAAATGACAGGTTATCTCTTTCCCTGCCTGTTTTTGGCCATGATGAGTAGTAAAAGTAGGTATCTCCTCAGGCAGAAGGCTGAGGACCTGCCAGCCACTCCAGCTAGCTCCGAGGGTAGTGACAGTCACAGGACTTCACTTCCTAAGGCTGTCGCAGACAAGGAAAGCACAGAGAAGTACTCTTACATCCACTAACCACCAGTCTTATAGGGACATTTACAACAGGCCAGTGGGGAAAATTCCTTTAGCTGTGCATTGTTAAAAATCCACTTGTATCTGTGCAAATGACTGTTCACAAGCAAACACATTCCTAGACCCCAGAAAAGGGGCTGTAGCGTTGCTGTGCTGAGGGTCTGGATGCACCTGCGCTGACGACGTCGCGCATGCGGGAGCCGAATCCGGTTTGAAAAGAGCAGTGTATCTGCAGCTTGCACTCTGTCATAACATATGTGAAAATAATATCCTACTGCAAGTGTATGCAGCATAAAGGAAACCTTTGGTACAGTGCACATTCTTGAAATTAATCTCTAGCTCCTGAAATGTACCCATTCTGAAGAGAAGAAACAAGGCTTGAAAGCGCTCCAAAGAACCATGTTGACACCACAGCTGCTGTTGTTAATACCCCACTGTGCAGGGTAGCATCCTGAAAGAGACTAAAAGCCTCTGTCCATCTACTCATGCCAGATCCAAAGCAGGTGGCTGTTAGAGCTGTCTTTTTCCAGTTGCCAGGCTTTCTTTTGGGGATCCATCTTAGAGCCAAGGGCAGTCTCCAGTGGGCCTTGCACCAATTATTTACTCTATTTATATGTAGCTAATTAAGTGATAATCCTAAAGTATCAGGATACATGTGAAATAATAATTCTTACTCACAAAGCACAAACTGAGCAAATTATTCGTTTGTTTCTTTTGTTTGTGCCCATATGCTGTAAAACCGATGATTGAAAGTTTCTCAGTTCACCTTGGGATGTAATTCTGCTGTAAAAACTGGAGTTAAAGGCAGAATGAGTGTGGTTGATGTGGGAAAAGCCCAGAGTTTTGGTTTCAGGGAAGCTGTAGAGCAAAAAATCTGTGGGTTGGACCCAGCTGTGGCATCAGAAATATTTTAGAGTTCCCTCTCAATGTCATATGCCAGAATGACCTCCCTGGTCACGGGAGAGGTTCAGAGATTAGTGGTACAATTTTAATGGCACAGCATCTCTGCAGATGTGTGATGGTCTCCTGGTGCAGCTGCTTCAGAGCCCATTTTAGGAAGTGAACCAGGAGGATGTGCCCCACCATGGACTTTTCCCCAAACTATTCTATGATGAGAAAGGAGTACTGAACTGGGCTCCTGCACCCAAACATGTTTTGTTATGACGGTGTCTGCATGGAGGGGGTTGGTCTTTGTGTTCAAGCCATTAATATTGTCAGACCAGGTTAAATAAAATGAGGTTCTTAGTACTCCTTGAGTAAGCAAAACAAGTATAAAATGTGCTAGGATGCACCTAACTTAGATTCTCAAAGTTTTTTGTATAATCAGCAAGGCTGTAAAAGTGCTGCCTTTAAATTTTTAGCAACCTTTTGATGCCTCTGTAGTCTCAGGTCCATTCCCAGGGTTAAATAAAGCCTAGTTCAAGATTCTCAACACTGTCTGTAGTGGGATCACCAGCTGGAAGTGGTGCAAAAGGGCACTTTGAAAGGTGATAATTTGCAACTGCTTAGCATGGAAATAACTTTCCATTTCTTCTTCCTTTTCTCTCCTATGCTGTCTTCACTGTCTTGGAAGAAGTATGACTGAGGAAAGATGTCGCAGAGGTTTATTAAATCATATGGGATCCTGTACTAGATAAACCTTCGGGGATTCTGCGCTAGATAAACTTTGCCTTGGATCCAACATAGCTGTTCTTGTGTTGAGCCTTTTTTTTTTAATCACTTTCTTGTGTTTTGCTTTAGAATACCCTGTGACTGCAGCTGGGAAGTTTTGGTTGTATGAGTGCTCTTGCGGGAAGAGTACCTCCTGCAGTGATACAAATGTGGTGGGCTTTAGTTTTAAATTATGAATTATTGCAATTCCTTTGATCTATATCTAACATTTTAATGTACAAAAATAAGAGGAAAAGTTTTATTTCTGCTTGACCTCATGTGATGAATTCAAATGAGAGTTCAAGTTTTCAAAACTTGAAGAAGAAGAGCTAAGGCCATAAGGCCATTAGGCCATTTAATTTCATTGTTTTCCATATTTCTTTTCCCTTTTATTTCTAAGTAATTTATCAGTTGAAGTTACTCTGTGTGAGAGCAAAGGGCACCCTTTCTCAAGCCAACGGGAACAACCACCTACGACTGTTGTTGCTTTAGATCAAGTGCCGTAGAAAATAACCAATCCTGTGTGCGTGGCAACTATTTT
The DNA here is from genome assembly GCA_013398855.1 of Mohoua ochrocephala. Taxonomy (NCBI): domain Eukaryota; kingdom Metazoa; phylum Chordata; class Aves; order Passeriformes; family Acanthizidae; genus Mohoua; species Mohoua ochrocephala. The sequence continues at coordinate 32,890 of VZTA01009478.1, forward strand.
AGAGACATCTCAATAAAAAGTGTACAGAAGGATAGACAAGATGGATGGGTGAACTGAGTAGAATCAAGCCTTTCAGTCTTTTTTTTTACATGGGATGTTCAGCTCACTGACAGTTGAAGTTGGAGCTATGTTGTGCAAATGAGTTTGCAGGATTGAGACCTTAGCCAACAAGCGCGCAGAAAGTAGGAAAAAAAATCAGTCTTCATTTTTATATAATAAGATTAAAGAAAAATTAAAGAAAAATATGAAACTGAGTTCTTTCAAAAGAAAAAGGGAAAAGAAGAAAAGGATAGGGAAGAATATAGCTGAAGAGAAAAAAAAAAAGCAGAAGAAATAAATTTACCAATCAGAAAAAATCCCCCACAATTTAGCAAGGAGATGCTTTTTATTTTGTTAGTTTAAAAAGACTGATGCATATCTTTCTAACCTGAAGTTGGTAATTTTTTCCATTATCCTAGTTTCTGTCTCTTGAATCACGCAATGCAAACCTGTTACTTGAGATTCAGCGGCTTGTTTAAAAGGACACTCTCAGTTTTGTGGTCTCTTTGCAACAGCTCATACAAACCCTTGTGTTTTTGACAGATCCCTGGAACAGAAGGTCTGCTTCTTCGGTGTAAAGGATAGGCCTTTTGCCCTGATTTGTGTTTGAATGCTGCTGCCCATCCGGTTCCTCTCTGCCCTCACCCCTGTCTCTCCTGGAATCATCTCCAGTTTCAATTTCAAATCTCTGTGACAGCTATTTCAGGTAAGCACTGCCTTCCAGTGTACTGCTGGCTCACTGCAGACAAAAACACAGGAGGAAAAAAAAATATAAGGAGAAGGGCAAGACTGAAAGGAGTTTGACCATTACTTTTACTTGCAGTTGCCTTAAGGGTTGTTTGTAACAGTAGTACATACAACATTTTTAGGACATGTTAAGTCATCAGCAATGCCTTTAGATTTTATCACACAACTCGATGTGGAAACCCTGTTCATGTGTTTTACATGCCTGTAAACTGTAGACCATCTTGCTGCAAAATAGAGGGATATGGGTAGGCAACCAACACATAAAAATCTGACAGAGTACCTCTAGTGAAGTCCCAAGTCCTTGCTGGATACCATTTTACTTTCAGAGAAGTCTCCCTGAATTTTTCTATTGCCAGGAATGGCCAGTAGGTTTTCACACCACCTTTCCTGCAGGAAGGTTTCACAAGGGTGGAATCGGAAACACGACAGAACATCCCTTCTCTACAGCATTCAAATTTAATCAGGTCCTTTTGTCTCTACTGAAGACCACTTAATTGAAACACACATTTTCAGAAGGTGGTTTGCTTGGGGTTTTTCGCCTGTCTCACAGGCACTGAGTTCCTATTTTTACTTGGTTTAAATAGCTGAAATAATGAATGAATGCTGTTTAGGGATGGGGAAAGCAATGGGGGCAACCACAGGAAGCTCTCCAACTTATTCTCAAATCTTCTGGCCTTGTATTTGATCTCTGTGAGGCCGGACCTTTCAGTCTGCGTCATTGTGCCATATCTCACACAAAATAATCCAAAATAAGTCAAACCAAGTCAACTTCCCTTTATCTGCAGCATTAAAACCTAAAGATGCATCATCCTGGATGCATCAGAAAACATCCCACTGCTGTATAAAACCTACCTCCCAGCGAAGGCTGTGATGAGGGGGCTCTGCAGTCCCCACACCTCTGCTTTTTATTTAGCAGAACCAGACATCCCACAGTGTCTGCTGTGGGCCAAATAGTAGGAGGATCAAGCCTGAAAGATATGCAGTTATGGCCTAGAAAATTATCTGGGTGAACAGTAGCGATCTATCTCCTCATGTGAAAGTAAGATAATGATAATTAGACTGAGCAGTGCATCCTTTCCACTCCACCAGCACCACCGAGTACTTAAATCAGTTGGGATCCTGATGTGCTGCTAAAGAGCTTAGTCTGCCCAGTTTGTGCTTTTTATTCATAACTTGCACCTTTATGCAGAGGTGATAATTTCCTAATAAATAGCAAATTCAGCCACATTATACCTGTCAGACAGTTGCAAATACCTAGAGACACTATTACGCAAAAATGATTGGGTATTCTCCATTTTGGGAAAAAAAACAGTGTGTGTCAGATTAATGAGGTTATGAGCAAGTGAGCAGAATAAACCAGTAAAATGTAATTAAGCCATTTAGCACTCCATAAAAACAGGAGCACATAAAAAGTAATGCGAACCACAGGGTGCAGTTACTTACCAGCCCCAGTATGTCAGTAGGACTTAAAGGGGCTCTCTCCTTTTTTTTTTTTCCTCCACTTTCAAAGCAAAAAAATGTTCAAATCACTTTGAGCTTTTAAAGTTGTCCATCCATGTGCCATCCACGTTGTATGTTATGCTCTCCCTCCCTACCTGTTTCCCCCCTTAAGGTCTTCAGCAGAGGGATTTTTTTAAGAAATCACTTGATGTTTTTTCACTCTTTCCAGCTGCAGACATTCCCACTTCTTCAGGATTTGTTACCACGTTCTCCCTTATGCAGCAGGAGGTGTAAACTCATTAGGATGCAAACACACCGACCAAAATTGCTAGTCTGTGACATACTTTGGTTTTTTGCTTCTGTGTAAGTCACTTCATTAGGGCTGCCTGGACAACTGAGCCCTAGGAAGCACAGAGCTGCATCTAGGGAGACAGTGAGAGGGAGTTAGTATGTGTTCAATTTAGGACTGAAATAGACTCTCAGAGATAACCCACAGCAGGTGCAGTTCAGTGAAGATATTTTCATTGCAGAGAACAGACGTTTCAAATAGTTGTTGTCTATCAAAGGTGGTAAAAGTAGATTTTCATTATGCATAAAGCCATTCTAAATGCCACTATGCAAGAGGAAAGGGATCAAAGGGAGAGAGCTTAACATGCTTGCAGGGTGTGTTAGATTCCCTCTAGTGGCTGATCTTCCAGAATTTAATAAATTACTATTGCCAGGAGCTAATACAAATATATAGTCCCTCATTTAGCTGAAGTGGTAGATGTTCAGATCATGCTGACGACACCTGTGGGGAATTACAGTAAGGCAGGGGAAGAGAAGAGGCAGGAGGGAGGAACCCGTGCGTTAGCCAAGAACTGCATCCAGAAAGGGAACTTCTGGAAGAGACAGAAGATGTGATGTGCCAGCAGTGGCTTGATGTGACAGATCAATGGCTCATGTCCTACAGAAGGCTGGATGTAGTGATGGCCTGAGGATTTACATGCTTCATGATAACAGAGAGCTAAAGAAGTGAACTTCAGTAAACTCAGAGAAATTATTTGGCAGGTTCTCCTAGGGAGGAATACAAACACAAAGAGGAGAGCTGGACGTTTCTAGGGGACAAAACACAAAAAGCTGACCAGAAGATGATACATCTCAATGTGAATAAAATAGAGTGGTTGTAATGAAACACCAGAAGGCAACACCAGGAACTACTGAATGACATGAAAATCAAAGAGAAAACATAACCAGAAACAAGGTGCTGGAGGCTGTAAAATAATACACGGCCATGCATAGACATGGTCAGAAAGACTAATGAAGAAATGGAATTACAACTAGTGACGGATAAAAGAAACAACATAATATTTCTATAAATATAGTTCCTTTATGGGAGACAGAGGGAAACACAATCTCTTGCCTAGTGGAGGCAGGAGTGGAAACATTCAGCTTGTTTCTTTTTCCAATGTTAAAAAATAATGAGCTTGTAATTGCACCTCTGATACGATTAACAGCAGTTAATGAGAGGACAAGAACTCTGGCCAGATAGTCATAGATCAGGTCAAATAACACTTAGATACAGTTAGTGTGCTGCAGTCCTTAGGCTGGCTGAAATGTACCCTTGGAGTATTTAAGAGATTAGGATGAGCCGTTGCTGGATAGTGATTAACACTCTGTAGGGAAGGGTGAATTACAGAGGAATGCAAGAGGATGGACATAATTCTTACTTTTTTAAAAAAAGGAAAGAGGAATAAAAGAGAAGGAGAATTAGAGACCAAACAAGCTGATTTTCTGTACCTTAAGAGGGTATAAAGATCTTTCCAGCACTGAGAGGTTGCAGTGATAAGATACAGCAAACATGGATTTATCAAGAGTAAATCATACCGAAACAAGACCTTGATGAGCAGCATTGCACCTCCAGTGGGTACTGTGAGGAGGCACAGGATGTGACATCAAGACTTTGTGCCCATTCTCCTGTGTCATTCCTGTAAGCAGCCTAAGAAACTATGGCCCAGGCAAAACTACAAACAGGGTGATGCAAAACTGAAATCAATAACATGGTGTTCCAAAAAGACCAGTGCAAACTGCTGTCTCTATTTAGGACTGAGAACCCTGTGCATGGATGGGAACTGAGGATTAACAGTCTGCTCAGCTACATGGCAGAGGTGTGACTTGGAGCTTGTATCCTGCATTCTGGGGAATGAGCTCCAAATGTGTGTCCCCGAGGCAATAGTGGCAGCCTCACAGGAAGCTTGTGCCTTCTGTGGGCTGGCTCTTTTTAAAGTCTTGTTGCTCAGTTTTAAAGAAATGTGCAGGTCAGTGGGAGTTGTGAGTATGTTGTGAAGAGAAAAAAGATAGCAAGGAGCGTGGTTGTCCTCTAAAGTTTCAAATCCTTAGTTAAGGGGCAGAAAGTTTCCAAATTCTAGATGATGCTGATGTTTTGAATGTGTGGTTTCCCTTGACTTCAACTTTTTACTCATAGCTTCTTTTTAGACTGTGAAAATTGAAAAGACCATTTTTTAATGAAATAGCCTGACCTTACACAGACCTTTCCTGAGTTAATTCCATCTTAGTTAACTAAAGAAACTCTGTTAGAGTAACCTCCAAGTTATTGATTGCATTTCCAAATTTAGGGGTCTAGCACAGATATTTCATAAATTCTTTAAGTGATTAATAAAAGTATCAACTTAAATTCGACTCTGTTTCTGACTTTTACTTCTGGATATTGTTATTTTATTATCAAAGTTTTCTTTCCTATTACATAAAGACACAGATCGAGTTATCCCTCAACCTCTTTGATGACTGAACTGCACGGCTGTCCTGGAGTTTACAGGCTTGCTTTCCAACCTTGTGATGATTCTCACTGATTTTCTCTGAACCCTCTCCAATTTATCAATATCCCTGATGAATCATGGACACTGTATTTCAGCATAAACTCCCAAACATGAGGCTCTAGTGCCAAATCCAGACTTAAAATAATTCCCTTCTGCTTGCCTGCAGACTGGATGCCTGCAGAAATTTTCCAGTTTATTCTTCCAGGGACTGTATTGACTCTTTTGGATGCGGCATCACGCTGACACTCATGTACTGTTATTTATCCGCTATCGTTCCTAAATGCTTTCTAGAGATCCTGAAGTAAACTCCCCCTACCCTGTGTGTCCTACAGTTTTTATTCCTGGATGTATTCCTTTACATGGAGCTATGTTACAGCACTAAGGGTTTGCTCTTTTGTCTAACCTAGCAGGTGATTTTCTTTTTTATCAGCCATTTTTGTGGTTTAGATTGTGATTTTCTCTGGTCCTCCAGAGCGTTGATAAAACTGCTGAACGTATGAGGGCCAAAACCTGATCACTGTAGAGCTCTGATAAAAACTCCGTCTATCGTTGATGACTCTCTAATTTGAATCCATTAAATATGTGCTGTGCTTGTTTTCCATTGCTCTAAATTCTTGATCAAAGTCCCAGACCAGCCATCAGGTTGTCTTGACTAGATGCTGTGTATTGTTTCTGACTTTCTGAGAGAGTGGATGCCAGTCTTCAAATGATTCTGCTGTGTGACTGAGTGAAGTAGTGCTAAACACTTGGGAGTCAAAAGCAAAACTCTCACCACACATGAGAAATGCTGTGTGTTGGGGGAGGGATCAATAATTACATTTTAGTGTTGCAGTGCAGCGGTACGTAGTTCATCTTTGACTAGTTTCTGTGAAGATCAATTTGAGATTTGAGTGAATTAGTGTGGCTAAGTGTTTGCAACTCAATAGCTGTAAAATTATGATAGATACCCTAATATTACTATATTGGCTTTCTAGAACATCCCACAGAGGTTTTGGTTGTTTTCTTTTTTTTTTTTTTTGTTTTGTTTTAATCACTTTACTTACATTCACAACCCAGTTCTGAGTCGGGGTATGAATTTTCCTGACATATTTCTTGTGCCTTTTTATCTGCTAGAACTTCAGGCATTATCCTCAATAGCGAATTTTTTTAAAGGATGTCATCAAAATCCCACTAATATTTATGTAGTTTTCTGACGAAATATTTTATTGTCTTCCTTGATCTATTTTTATAACTTGAAAATTAACATATTTACTTACACTGGGTTAATTTACATGCCCTGATTTTTTTTTATTATGTGTATAAAATATCACCATGCACTTATCTAAGTGAACTCGGAAAAGGAAAGAATTGCTGATGTTCTCACGCTGCAGACTGACCCATTTTTTACTGATATTTGAGGAGTTAAGGGCCACGAAGTTAACATATATTTTCTACTTTGAGTGTCAAAATGCAGACAATTAGGTTTATATTTGACTTTGGCATTAAGTCCTGAGTTTCAGAAAAGTGCTGAGCCTTTTCAGTTTCCTCTGAGCGCTGGCAAATGCCTGCAGAAGTGCATGCTGTCATCTGATAAGGACAATAAGGAGAGCATCAGCAGCATTCCTTTTTTTATTCCATCATCTATAACATGCCTGTCAAACAAAATCCAGCACGGTGAGGTAATGACTGCGCTGCGTGAGCAAGTTTCCGAGCAGGAGGCAATACCCCTGGAGCAGTTATGCTGTTCCAGGACCCGAGCCAGCAGCTCTCCACGGCTCTGCTCGTGCCGTGCTGTGAGTAGCCAGCGTGGGGGTCTGAAATCATCCCTGCTCTGCGCCGTGCAGTCACGGCCTAGCGACAGCATTTGGAGCTTTTTCCACGGGCTGCCCGAGCATTTGTGCTGTCTCTCGGCTGAACCAAGGCCCCTCGAGGCCCTGGGCAGGAGGAGGGTACCTTTATCAGGTGCCATCCGAGCAGGGGGACAGGGTTTGGTACCCCCTGCCTGGCGGAAGTCTGCGTGTTCCTCCGGCCAGGCGCAGGCACATAATGGCACAGCTCGAGTTCCGGATGGAGGCGAGGAAAGAGCATGCTGAGAAAAATAATTGAAAACGAAGCTGCATTTAAAAGTAATCAAATTACTCCTTGGGATTAAATTTTTAGAGCCAAATTTTAGCCCTCATTCTATGGCAGTGCCTTGGCAGGACTGTGTAGCTTGGCCCAGTTCCATGCCTGGGGAGAGTTTACTACTTTTCTGAGTAAATAGAACATGTGAAGCCAGATTCGCATTGCTTTTATGCCTAAGTAAATGCACCCCTTTTTCAATTGAGTCCTCCCTGATTTATACATATGTGCATGAGAGAAAACAGAAAGAGAATGGCTCCACAGCTGCTAAACCCTTGCGGACTGCTCCCAGAGTGCTTAGGGAAGGCAGTGGTAATGAAAGATAAGAGGGCATGATTACTCGGGGTCTGATTACTTCTTCGTAGATCTGGACCTCTCTTTCAGCTACAAAGTGACCATTAGGGTGAGGAGTGTAATTCCCCTGTGGCATCTAAGAAATGCAAAATTCCCGTCGTTCAAGGACTCCGCCCTTAAGAGCGCCAGGGGATTTATCCTAAACTGTTTGCCTCGCTGCCTTTTGACACTTTATCAATGAGAGCGGTTACTACTGCACAAGAGTAGGAGGACGCTTTACAGCTCCTGTAAAGGAGAAGAAAAAAGATGTTCAGAGGGCAGATGTCATACCTCTGGTCTTCCAGACCACTGCAATTCCCAAGAGTCTAGTCATGGAGCTGCCAGGTTTTGGTGTTCAGTAAAATTAAATCTGTCACCGAGTTGCACTGCCTGGGAGAAGATTTCAAAAGGAGCAAAACACTGCAGGTACCAACCATGAAGATGATTTTTTCGTGGCTTATGTCTCCAACAGGCACCTCGGTGACCCTGGCTTCTTTTCTTTTCCTGGGATGTGCACACATCTGCAACATGCACCGGTATGTAGTGAGGAAATTTGATCTGAGTGAGGAAATCTGATTAGGAAAGCTAACATCCCTGACACCTGCATGAGGAAGCACTTTGCTTGTACTCAGTGCACCATATGCACCCAGCCTACAGTTTTTGGGCAAGAGCTAAAAGCATGATATAGACTACTGCAATGAGGTCTCTCAGCATGTGAACTTGAGTGTCTCCCACAGGCTAAGGCAGCTGCTCTTAAGGAAAATGTGCTCTATATGTGTATATATATATATACACACACACACACACATATATTTGTGTGAACGTTTAAGCTGAGCTCAAATTAATAGTTAAGCAAAGAGGGGACAGCATGTATGCTGTTGGGGACAGCATATCTGTGAATATATATGTGTATGTATGTGTATGTGTGTGTATATATATACACACACACACATACACTCCAACTAGCTGTGACAAATACAGCAGCCTGAGCTCTGTGGCACTGAGGTGTTGCATTATAACATATGTATCTGTCTTGCCCGGCTCTTCTGCTGAGCCCCTCCGCATGCTATTTGAAGATTTTTGTGTCATATATCCTACACTGTGCTCTGACAGTATCTAGGCACTACAGAGTGAGTTAAGAATGGACTGACACTTCGAAGACTGTCCCTTGCTGTTGGCTTAGCACTGTTTCATGTGAAAAATATCTTCAGAATGGCTGTTTCTTTCTCAGATAACAGACCTGCCTACCCTTACAAGTGACAGCTCCATCCCTTCCACTTCAGAAAACAGAGGGCATCATCAAAAATTTGACGTCCATATAGGAATACCACAAAAAGAAAACAGGGTCTGGTATATGTCAAGATTTTAATGGAAACCACACTGTCAGAGATCTCAGAACCAACCAATTTCTCAAGAAAAATGTCTTCACTTCTTTACTATTCTGGTTCTTGAAAATTGGTAGACAGGTCTTAGAAGAATTAGATTTGTAGTGCCCCAAGATGAGAGTCACCACATCTGTGGTCTCATTAGAGGACTTCTCTTCCTCCACAAATGCATCCATCAAAAGTGGTAGGAAAGAATTCATGTAACAAAATTGGATGTGCTGGCTTCTTTGGAAACTTGGTTCAATATTCACTGAAATTAGAGGAGTTATTTAATGAAGAGCTTGTGCTTATTTTTGGTTTTGCAACATGTGTTCATAAGTGACAGGGCTAAACTTTTTTAAAAGTTGTTTCCAGAACACAGAACTTTGAAGTAATAACCTTGAGATTGCACAAAATCCATGGGTGAATTATGACTAAATGTAAGCATTTAAGGGTATAAGAATATCAAAGTTGCCCAATCAGATCAGATCCATTCAGGCTCAAAAAATGGCCACACGCATGGCAAGAAATTACAAGAAATCATGTACTAGAAGAGTGCAACAGGAGAGTAATTTTCTTCCTACCCTTCTGTCAGAAAGAGCTCTTCACTGAAGTATTCCCTTTTAGGTTTTGTTGCTCTTCTAATATAACTGTGAAAGGTCTTATTGTCCACAAATGAATAAAGTACCTGATGCCCAATTCTGGCCTTTTCCCAAAAAAACGGATACAAAGCAGATACACTGCTCAGCCTCTCTCCCATTAGTCTCATGGCAAAATTCCCATTGTGTCTCCTGCCATTGGAAGATTTTTTTCTGTTGAGACTTAATTCACAAACTACGTCACAAAGTCAACCGAAACACTTATATAATTTCTAAAATTGTATCAGACAAAAACTGGGAAAACCCACAAAAATATGGAAAATTTTAAAAACCCATGCTTTTATTTTCTTTTTCAAAATTGTCTCACTACGTCTTCATCAATTTATTTTCCACTGTTAAAAATCATCAAAAAACTGCTTCATTCTTAGTTAACTGAAGTATGCTTGCCAGACAGTGAGTCTTTAACAATTTTTTTTTTCTTTTGCCTTGCTGTCACGTTTTTGGTCAATCCAAATTTTCCTTTATACCAGCTTCTTGTTTTGGCCAATAAAGGGGAAATATCAGTTGTTCAAGCATGCATTTTATCTGTAGCTGTGAAGGACTGAGCTTAAGACTGCAATATCCAAAATGCCAGAAATGCTTTCTATCACTGATTACTAATTAAGTAGTCCCTTATCAAAGGACATCCATTCATAGAAGAAAGGAAATCTCATCATTTAAAGGGCCAGTAGTCATGAAATATAAATGAGAAGATAACAGTAATGCTGTGTTGTCTTAGCATGCATCATATCCCACAGTGATTTTTTACTTATAAAACATTGAACTGATTGCATACTGTTTTGCTGTGTATCACTCACAAGGACTACTCTTGGGTAATGAAGTGTAATTAAGAGGAATCGTATCTATCTCTTCATTCAAAGCCAATGATTTCCTTCCCCATCAGTTAGACTCTGGAAATACAATGCTTTACAGACGTAATCTTTACCATTGATTTAATTGACTCAGCTGTCTTCAGACGTTAGAGCTGTGTACCAATGGCTATATCACTTAGATGTTTTTTCTTAGTTGAGAAGTTAAACAAATATAAACTATATTCCTTACCAATCATCAGGACAGATTATTAGATGCAGTGCTAAGCAGCCATCCCTGCCTTTGAAGAACCCAAGGTATGTGCTTTTTTCTTTTTTTAAAAAATTTTTTCCTGTGGGAAGTTTCTTTGAATTTGCTAAAGTAGGTAATCTCGTTGCATTTTTTTTTTCATTCTTTAATTTAACTATGTTTTAGAAGCTAATGAAATGTTAGAAAGACCTGGGGATATGTAATACCTGAGTGCTTGGTTTCTGACTACTGAGAATCTGCAATACCAGTCTGTTGTGTTGGGGTGAAGAGCACAGAAACTGAAGGAAGGTTGGTGCTCCCTCAGGAGTGTAGCAACTTATATATGTGTGCTATTCCCTATGGCTGTCTACTGACATCTCCCTGAGGGTAATAGTGGCATCCTTTGCATCTCACTGGAAATTTACTGAGAAATTCTGAAGCCCAGTAATGATATGCAGGTGAAACTCAATGTAGACATGATAATATAGAGAATAACCCAACACTTTTAAAACATGAGCTTATGAAATTGGTCCTGCTGTGCCTTCACAGAATCATAAAATAGCTTGGGTTGGAAGGGACCTTAAAGATCATCTAGTGCCAAACCACTTGCCATGGGCAGGGACACCTTTCACTAGATCAAGTCTACTTCTTCCATTTTTATTTGACAATCCTTTATCTTGGTCTTCTATTACGGGAAGTACGTTTGAGTGAAAGATTTTAATCACCTACTCTCTAAAACGCATATGGACAAAATACAAACTACAGGCTGAACAGTGTTTGGTCAGTGGGAATCATAGGGTAAATCTGCCTTTTTAGTGCTTTTAGCTTGCCAAGACCACTGCAAACCTCAGACCTGTGGTTTTCTGCCAGTCAGCACCACCACCACTGTGTTAATGGTCATCAAATGTCAAGAATCACTTTCACCTTGGAAAATACTTGGAACAAGAGGATAATGACTAAGTAAAGCCTGAATCTTAGGGATAAATGTGTAATTTACAATGCAGCACAGAAGGAAGATTACCTGTATAGCGCTTCCTGGGTATATGTATGCACACACAGAGAAGGGAATCTGTTCTCCTTCAGTCACGGTGCACGTTTGTAAATGCTAAAGGCAGGGAACAGATGACTGTTTAACATGGCAAAGAACTATAAAAGCATTACTGCCTCTCCTTTCTTTTTCAGTCATTTAAATTTTTTTTTGATGAAGTATTGCAAACTGGCTTCTGAAGTCATATGGTATTTTAAATACCTACCAAGGAAAGAGATTACTTTTAAATACTGTATTTTAGAGCTCGCAGGAGACCTCAGACAGTTTGTTATTCATTTCAACCTAATGCAAGCAATAACAAGCTTACTGGATAAGGTGCCTACTTTCTGAAATAGTTTGACTCTCTAATGCTCATTATTAATTGTTTTAATATATAGAATTCACTGCAATTTATGGTACATGTCTGAACATTCTTTAGGAAATCAGGATGATAGGGTTTCTGGACATTAAAAATTCCCTGGACAATGTATTTTATTACTTCTCAGCTATCTTCTGTTTTGAAAATATAAATTCAAGGAACTCTTAGAAAGGAGGGGCCGTTAAGAGGGCAAAAATATCAGGGTGGCAAAACAATAACATTCTTCAGCTGCTAATAGTCTCTGAACTGCTGGAAATGCTTCCTGCCGTGTGCGTTTTAGAAACCAAGGTAATGCTAATGATGTTTTGTATCCTCAGGATCCTCAGTAGCGTCATTAGTACAAACTCATCTCAGGAAAAGTTCTCTGGGTAGCAGAAGGAGCAGTCTGGGACCTGGCTGCTGCCACATCCCCCAGCCTGTTCAGCGGGGATGCTGCCTTTGCGTGTCCCCTTGTGCCCTGTTTGTTCATGCAGTGGCACATCCTGAAGCTGCACCAAGGCCTTGCTGGGTGCAGGAAGAGGTTGATATCATTAGAGCTGACTGGAAAACAATGCTACACATGACAAGGTCTGTGGAAGATAGGAAACATTTTACCTACAGAATTTCCTCCTAATTATGGCAAATCAGAAAAGCACTTTGATTTGTTAACCATGGAGCTTTCTTCTGTTCAGGAGCTCTGGTTTTTCCTTATGTCTAAACAACTCTTAGCGCAGCACAATGATGGTTCAGCACTTGAGCTCTCACAAGCTACAATGACAGAAGTAGAAATAAATAATAAATATAGCAGTGCTCACAGCTCCCAAACTATTGATGCTTGCCGATTTTGGAAACCACAATAAAAACAGTTTCTCGCATTTCAAGCACAATAAAACATCAGGTTTGTAAAACTTAGGGAGATGTAAAACCCCTTGTCGACCTTTGTCCTTCTGGCACTGCTGAATTTAGTAAGCCTAATCTTGAGGCATCCGACTGGCTTAGCCCTCTCCTGTTTTATTCTTCAAACACCACTGATTTACATGGTAGCTTGCCTTAGACAGGGCAGTTGGGCTTTGATATTTGATCCCCATGGGAGTGTTGATTAATAAAGCCTGAGAGGAAAAGTTATAACTGCAGAAAATGAGAGCGAGTGAGAGTCCTTTGTAAATGAGAGTCCTGGGATCTGCAATGATTTCAAATTACATTTCTCTCTGTGTGTGTGTGTGTGTGTGTAGTCAGTGCTTTGGCATGTCTATAGCTCTTAGTGCACTTTAGAAAAGATGCTCTGAACATTAATAATCTGTAGAGCTAAGCTATCTTGGCTCAGGTAATTGTATAAAAATAGCACCATCACTGTGTTAGAAATGAAAAGAGAAAAAGAAAATAAACCTGCAAAAAAGGCACTGTAAAAGCAGGAGACTAAGGAAAACAAAAAAAGATAGATATTACAGCTGAGAACTAAGTAGTTTCTTCCTGAAGGCACAATAGCAAAAAAATTAGTTCCTTTACAAGGCAAAATCCAAATTTAGGGCATCAAGAAATTTGGGAAGTAAGCTGTAGGCTCGACCCTGGGGCCAGGCACCTGACCTCATTGCTTTGGGCTGTTCAAGAGCAAACAGAACTTTCTGCATTTTCTGTATTCCAATTCTGAAAGGGTCATTCTGTGCTCTAATAGCCCTGGCTACACAAAGCATCTGACCCTTTTTCATATGACCCCACATGGCCTTTCTTAATGTGGAAAAGACTATGAATCTACCAATTACTACTGAAAACTAATAATCAGTTTTGTTACATGCATGTAATAAGACTTCCACTAAAATTTATTCATCAATGTTTGTAACATACGCTATCAAAATTTCAGTAATGTCTTTGGAAACTGAAATTGTGGTATTCTCAAATTTTGTCGGTGACCTTCACTGAACTGACTGTAATTTGGAAATACTGTGAAATCTATAAAGGCTGCACTTTGCAACCAGCCAAATGTTGAATGTGGGTTATGATTTCCACAGCATGTGAATAGCTTAATATTTTTATTTTATTTTACCTCTGATTAGTTGTACGTGGAATATTAAAGCTGGCTTTTTACAGTCAGTATAGCTAGGGGTATTTAAATCAGAACATAGATCTCTCCTCTAAGTACAAATCAGAGGGACAGACAATAGTTTTGAAACATATGGTTAATAGGCCTATATTTTTTATTTATAATTCTATGATTATATTTTATTTTTCAGTTTGTAGATATTGGGAAAGGAAACTTCAGATGGTCCTTAATTATTTTGAATTTAGCTAATGAGATATGTTGCTGCAGTCCAAACTCTAGGCTCATTATAAACAAAAGCTAAAAGAAGGAAATACACCCATTCTTGTTTTCTTACTGAATGTTATTTAGAAATCTTTTTTATTTTTTCTAATTTTCCAACCACTGAGAGGGTTGAGGGTTTTTTTTTTTTTTTTTAAAGATTGTTCTACATCTCCAAATTCCATTGCTGCTCTCTGTGCTGGGTTTTTGAGAGACCTCAGCTCTCATTTCCACCAGAGCAATTGGTATGATTTAGGGACAAAAAAGGGTGAAATAGCTCAGTGTAAGAAGAAAAGGCTGACTCAGAAGTGATCAGCTGTCAAAGCCAGTGGGAGCCAAGCCTTTGCACAGCCCCTCTGACTGGACAGGCAGCATCGGTGTCTTGTTTGCCCTCACTGTCCTGCAAGGCAGGGAAACAGGTCCATCTCATATTTCAGCTTTTGGGAGCTGAGGAGGAAAAAGGATCAGGGTGGGGCTGTGCTTCAGGCTGAGCACCCATCCAGGATTCCAGAGCAGCCCCTGTTCCCATTAGACGAGCCACGTGCTAAGTCTGCAGTGTTTTTGGGACAAGGTGGGATGGAGTGCTGGCATGACAGACCCCGGGAGGAATATGTGACACATCAGTGCAGCCAGGATCGTCTCTAGTGCCACCACCGTGACTGGGGAGTAGGGTGTCAGACCACGGGAGACAGATGGTTCGGAGGAGAGCAGGGATGATGCCTTAATCAGTGTTCCACTCCTGCTCCCAGGAAATGCCCACTCAGCAGATAAACTGAGTGTCTTTCCCACGCTGCAGGGAGAGTCTGACAGAAACAGAAGGTGACACATGCTTAGCGCTGGTATCCTGCCTGCCGAGCCACAGATCCTCTGTACTCACAGCACCGTAATTGGAATAACTTCCCTTTTCCAATTCATTTAATGAAGATGGGATCTTGTGGACCATTTTTTATACTTCAGAAATGCTGCATCTCTCATGGACACGGGGCATTTGTGACCGGCCAGCTGAGTATGCCTCTAGCAAAAAGCTGTCACTCAGAACTGAAAACAGCTATCTGTTTATACAGATACCGACCATGTACTGTATGCTGTAGTGCCTTTTTTCTTTCAATGTATGTTTTAAGTGGTGCAAGGAAAACATGGAACCCTGGCAATTTTGCCGCTAATTCCATTTCACCAGAGCAGGTTTGCTTGTGGTTTGGTCACTGGCTGGACTTCTCCTGACAGTTTACCACAGCTCTGAGGGGTTCTTGGCTGTGTTGTTTGTGCTATTCCTGGGGATTCGGTGGAAAAACAGATTGAGGGAGACAATAAGGGGGGAAAGGGTTGGTTTTTTGTTTCCTTTCATTCACTGTTGATACTCTCCAAAGGAAAACTGGCAAGAAAGGGATGAAGGTAACACAGGACTTGGCAGAAAGCAAACACACAGGAGTGCTGCAGGGGTTGAACGCTAAGTCTTTTGTCCATTTCAAGTATCCCTGTTTTATTCTGTGCAGTACAAGCTGTACAAGTCCTTATTTACATAGGCCACTTATGCAAGCTGGACCAGCAAAATTTCATGTTTTCTGTTGTTCACATCAGTCCCGATGAGCACTTCAGGATCTCATCTGTTATCCTTGTCACTGGAATTGCTCAATGTATCTCAAAGAATGTGAGCTGCTCAGCCTCCCAGAAGACAGTGAATGTTTGATGTGATAGCCACTGCTCAGGTGTTGCTGACTGACACTGGATTCACACTGTGGTGCATGAACTGCTTTACAGGGACAACAGTGCTCTGATCCCTGAAGTCATCATTCTATGCCATTTGTCCCATGTTTGGTGGCATTGCCCAGGATCAGCACTCTTTACCTCCCGCCTCCCACTCTCCTTGTCTACTCTGCTTCTGTGCTCATGTCTCCTTAATGCCCCACGACCTTCTGAATCCTTCACATGATTTTGTTTGTGCAAATGGCAACCATCCACCAGAGTGGGAACTTCGAGTTTTTGGTAGCTGGCTCAATTACTGTAGCACCTGCCTTTTCCAGGAGTTGTCGCATTCTCTCTGGGTTGCAAGCATGGGTAGTTCTCATCCAGGCAGGTAATATGAGTAGTTCCTGGTGCTGAGTCTATTCAAGGATTTTGAATTAAAATGTATTTCCTTTCAATCTCCTAAATAATAGAAATGAAGGGTAATGTATTGTTATGTATAAATTATCTTAGAAAGACATATATTTTGACTTAGACTTAAACAAACTCTACTAGTAATATAGGAATGAGGAGAATGGGGTTTGACACGAATTCCAGCAAGGTATTTATAGAACTGTTAGAACAGATTTTGCAATAATTAAAACAGAGTATAGGTTATGTTAAAGTAAATGAAGTCAATTTAGTTCATCATCATTTTTAGTGTTGCAAATTAACGTAACAATGACAACTGTAGTTGTCACTGACTTGAACAGTAGCAGTTAATCATTGCAGTTAATCATTATTAACACATAATTCATAATGATCAATCATGCTTGACTCTAGGATCATAGTGGGCTTGTATTAAATACTATATAAATGTATAAGGGCATTAATAACTGTCCAAAACCTAGGAAAATCAGGCCCCCATTTTCCATTTCGATGTAGTGTTACGAGCTATTTCTGTCGTGCCTCTGAGTTTGTTAGGACTTGTTAAATTTGAATTCATCTTGACAGGTAAGATTGCTGCATATATATGCAAATGGCATAAATTGCCCATATTTGTCTAAGGTGGTTGTTCATCTCACAGGTCTGCTGAGTCAGTCAGGCAAAACTCTTTGCTCAGCACTGAACTGGTGCTTTGGCCTGGCAATTCCCCTCTAACTATCTTCCTGTGGCATACAGAACTTCATGAAAAGTAACCTGTGGTTTTCAAGATTACTCTCAGTTCCTCTCAGCTGCTGTGCTCAAAAGTTGCTTGAGTAAGGGCTGGTTCCACGGTGGACACCATGCTGTGGTTTATATGTATTGCAATAGTGATGTCCGGGAGCACAAGAACCTCTGAAAAGTAGTTTTGCAGGCTGCCTGTATGGCTTTACAGACTGCAAGTTACCTGTATTCTAAAAGGCCACGCTCTAGACCATGGTTTGGTTTGGGTTTTTCTAACAATTTCACTGTTTATATGCTCATTTGCCTCTCTGTGAAGCAGAAGAGCAATGACATAAATTAAGTACTTTTTCAAAAAGCTTTGGAGTACTTCTTTTCAAGTTAAATGTGCCTGGACATTGTAATGATTCTTCTTTGCATGAAAATTAACCAGAGTGGTGGTGTTTGTCTTCCCAAGTAACCTTTCCTTGTGATGAAGCCCTGCTTTCCTGGGATGACTGAGCGCCTACCAGCCCATGACATGTGCTGAGTGAATTCCTTGTTCTGCTTTGCTTGTGTGCATGGCCTTTGCTTTACCTGCTAAGCTGTCTTTTTCTCAACCCATGAGTCTTCTCAGGGTTACTTTTCTGATTCTCTCCCAGGTCCCACCATGGAGGAAGGGGGTGGATTTAGTTGCCAGCTGGGTTTATCATAGTGTCACAGAACATCCTGAGCTGGAAGGGACCCACAAGGATCATCAAGTCCAACTCCTGGCCCTGCACAGGACACCTCAAGAATGACCCCATGTTCCTGAGAGCATTGCCCAAATCTTTCTTGAATTTCATCAGGCTGGTGCTGTGACCACTTCCTTGGGGAGCCTGTTCCAGTGCCCAAACCACTCTCTGGGTAAAAAACCTTTTCCTAATATCCAGCCTAAACCTACCCTGATACAGCTTCATGCCATTCCCTCAAGTTCAAACATGACGCCATGGTTCAGACACATATTGCATCCCAAAACAAATCAATTTGTTTTATTTTTGCTTGAAGACTGAAAAGCAAATAAATATTTCAATTGAAATTAATTTTAAATATTTTAGTTTGCTCTAAGGGGAACAGGAGACAACACTGTGTGCATGTCCACAATGAACTTCAGTAATACTTAGTTCAAAATGAGTGTTATTAAAGCATACAGCAGTGCTCAGAGAAAGCCAAAAATTCAACACAAACAAAATAAGAGCATTAAAGTTTGATAGCTGTATTATTTCTAGACAGAGGGTAAAGACCCACTGGAGAAGTTGCTAAGTGCCCTGGTACAGCAAAGGATGTTTGAAAGTGCTTTTTTCTTAACCAAACAAAATATTTCAAAAGGAGCAAACCCCTTTTAAATTCCTTCATGAAATGAAACTCTCTTCAAGGGTAGTTTGGCAGAATTAAACCATTAATTCATCAGATTTCAGCAGCGTCTGATCTCTGAATAGGATGCAGACTGTTTTCTGCCTGAAGGACAAGCGAAGCCATGTGACTCCTGCAAGAGGGTAGAGCTTAGAGCAGCAGGTAAAATTGTGCTGTATCTGCCTCAAAACAGGCCAGGTAACAGGGCTCCATCCAGTGTTATGTAATGAATTCAAAATTAGTCCTCTTGCCACAGGTGTATTTTCAATTTTTTTTTCAATCTTTTTTCTCATCTTGCCAATAATTTTTTTCCTGAGTTTGAGGATCCCTCCTGAAACTGTTATTTCTATGATGCTGCAGTACTTGTCCTCTGGGAAATCACACCTTGCTCTGCCAAGAGGACAAGTTCACTTTTCACCTTCAGTCCAGTCCTTGGCCACGTGTCTCTCCTGTCCTGTCAATGACACTGCTAATTCTGTGACTTCTGTGCTCAGAGAAGGTGCTACCAGAGCGAGTGATTTCTCTGCTTGCTGTAACCATGCACAAATCCTGAAATATGAGGCATGGAAGGACTGGGAATAAGATTCTGATGTGCACCTTGTTTCTGAGCTGCCTTTATCCCTCTGCACCTTCTTACTGTTTAACTGTGCTAAAATGATTTATTACCTAAATCAAATTAAGAATGGATCCCATTTTGTCCTTCTATTTTTCGCTCAGAACGACACTTAGAACTGGAGGCAGGTGAGCAGAAAATACTTGAAAAAAAATGTTGCTATTAAAAAAATACTTTGTCTCTCTCCCTAACAAACTAATCATTCCAAAAGTTTTCAGCGAAAAAAGTAGGCTTGAAATTAACTGAGATAAAAGAAGGTCATATTAAAAAAAGATATTAATAAAAGATTCTATTAGGAGTTTGGAAATTGTCTCCATTGTGGGGTTTTGTTTTAAAGATTAAAAAAAGCCCCTCAACTTCAACATTTAAATTTTCAGGTTCTGGCCTCTGAGGGAAGGATCACATGCTGATTGCCTCGACTTCCTGAAGAAAGTGTGGGAGGGGCAGGACAACTTAAGAGTTGAATCCAAAGCAGCTGAACTGCCAGCCGGGAGATCTGCTATGGAGGGGATGAGGAAAAACCTCGCCAGTGGTGGGTAAATTCTCTATCGGTTTGGGTTGCAGGGTTGCAGAGAGGCCCCTTTGTCCAGTTGGGGTCCAGAGCCTAAAGGATACCACCAAAACATTTTTTTTTCATGCTTTTGTAATGAAGGACTGAGCAGGGTTCACTGCTGCATTTGAGGAGAGCAGTGGCAGCAGATGTGCCTGTACAGGTGTGAGCCTCAGCGCTTAGGGGATGCTCAGGAAAGGGGAGAACAGGTCCCTTCAGGCTGAAGTTGTGTCTGGTTTTGAACTGCAGTTTCTGACTGAGGGGCAAGTGCTCCCTGCAGCCCCTCTTTGCAATGCTAAATCTTTTATTGTGCCCAGCTCTCTCTCACTCATCTCTCACAGACTCAAGACGAAGAGGGCAGAGCCTCTTTCTAGGCTCATTTGTTTTCTGTCTGATTTATTTCTGCTGGTCACTCTTCTGTTGATGAACTATTATTACCAAGATGCAAAGAACAGAGTGAAGGACTCATCAAGATTGGTGCTTTCAAGAATACTGGATTGTAAATAATAATGTATGTGTGTGTTTGCATTGTCTGATGGGCTTGGTTAGAAAACTATTTGGTTTCTGAAATGCAGTGAACCTGTACATTTTTCAGGATGCTTCTGAGAAGAAAAGTTGAGTGGAGCTTTAGAAAGACAGCCAAATTACGTTCTTCTAAAAAATTTCTTTTTTGTGTGTGGTCCTGAATATAATAATCAATTTATTTCCCTTCTGCTGTATTTTCCTTTGCAACCCTGTGAGTCTCATAAGTAGAACAATGGTGATTATTTTAGGAGCAGATTGTAAATGCAAAGTTCTTTGGGGTTTTTTTTACAATTGAAATAATAAAGCTCTGTAATATATGACAGGTGAATATCCTAAATATATAGATAATAAAAATAAGAAACAAACACAGAAATTTAAATTTCAATTATATATGAATTTTCATCTCTAGAAAGTCAGTGATTAACGTAGGAGAACACAAAGCAATTAGTGTATATGAGAATGAGTGGCATTGACACATTGCAGGCATGAGGGATGTGTTGTTATATTCTTCTATTCCTCATGCCGTTTAGGAGTGAACACAAATTATTTTAAATCCCAACAATGGTAAATTAATGCATATTACTTGCATAAGAAGCTACAGGCATCTGTTTCAGTAAAATGCATCTATACACACAGCAGAATATGAATAGTTATTTTTCAGTCTTTGTTAAAGTTTTGGTCAAAATCTTAGCTATTCAAAACTGAGCGGTCTTGATAGCCAAAGCTAGGAATGAGAACTGTAAAAAGGATGTGTATTTCCTGTGTGTCCTTCTGCTTGGGTTACCAAAGGATAATTTTTCCCAGATGCCAGCTTACTGTGGGTTTTTTCACAGCTCAGACCTCATAGGTAGCCTGTGTAATATCAGCATTTCATTGCTCTTACAGGGAGATTGAATGATTTGAAAATGTAGTCCAAGGGTTGGTTTTCAAAAATACAGGTGCTTCTTATCTAGAGCCACTTATCAGTCCATACTGATAAATGTTTACTTGATAAGGTTCAGGTGCTTGGAGGGAAAACTGTGTGAATTGTGTGTGAGTAGCATCAAGAGGAAAACTTTGTGTTCCAGTATTCATGTTGGATGCACTTTGCCCCCGTCCTGAGAGCCTCCCTCCCTTCTCTTCCCTGCAATTATAATTCACTTCTGACTCTCATGATATCTACTCTCACACACATCAGTTTTGGGTTCTTGGTTGTTTGGTTTTTACAGAGAGAGGATGGTTGCTAGTGACCTTCCTTTGCACCCCCTTTGTCCTCTTAGTCACAACTCCAGGCCCCTGACAGTTTTTGAGTGACAGGGACCTGCAATATCTATATAAAATCTGCAGAACAGCTTGACCTAGATTTTATTGTTATTATCATTTATGCAAACAGCCTTCCTCGCTGCTGAGTCCCTCCTTTGACAATGTGAGCTGAAAAACATCCATGGATGTAGAGCAGGAATGCTAAATTCCTCAGGTTATTGCAATAACGAGGAGGGGTGAAGGAAGCATAGACAGCACCTTTATTATTGAACCGAGGTGAAACAGTCGTGATGTTCTGTGCTGCTGTGTTCCTGTCAGGAACCAGCTGCTGGGGTGTCCCCGTGTCGGCGGGAATTTGTGTCTGCAGCCTCCTGAGAAATGCTGTGACCTGGTGAGGCCAGTGTGGCTCAATGGGGGCACTGAGGAAACAGGTGGCAGAACTCCTCAAAAGCTTCCCTGCGTAGTCTTGCAACCCCATCTGGTTTGCAGCTCAGAGACTGCTGCTTAGACTTGGGATTCAGAGGTATGAACACACTCATTTGTTCCTTACCTGTAACCACAAAAAGACCACCATTGCTGTGCCTGGAGCTCTTTCCACACCCAAGCCCCATTTAAATTGCCATTTGTTAGGTTATTTGAAGAGCAAGACACTATTACTATCACCTTACAAGTAATTATATCTTGGGCATGGTTAGAGATAACCTCAGTTATCAGTCACTTGGGTTGATGAGGGTCTGTGACGAATGATGAATCCTAAATACTCCTTTATTTCAAGGGGGCTGGCTGTTTTTTGTTTATAAACAAACAGCAATAATGAAGGGGTTTTGACATCTGCCATTGCTGCAGCATATGTTTGAGACAAAATTCGGAGGAACGCTCTGGGAGGAACGTCTCCTCTATAGAAGGCAGGTTACAGCCACCCCTCCTCCACCAGGTTCGGGAAAAAATTCCTCAGAAGAAAGTGAAAAAGGAAAAAAAAAGTTATTTGTTTAACAAGCAGAGTGCATGCGCACACAGGAAAAGAATAGTGCTAAATAATGAAGCCTCTCGCTGTGGAGAGAACCGGGGCAGATTTCAGAGTCCTTTCTGTGGGTGTGGCTCTCTCCTCTTGGGAGCTGGCTCGACTTGGGCCCCTCCGGGCAGAGGTGTGAGGTCTCCCTGCCGATGTTTTGGTGGTGTTGAACAGTCCAGAAGAGAAGAAGAAGAACCCGAAGTTCTAGGGAAAACTCCTTGCTTTGGCTAACGAACAAAAAACCGAGCTCGAAAGCAGGAGAATGCCGCACTCTTCCCTGCTGCAGAGAGCCGAGCAGCCGGGCAGGAGAAGCCAGCGAGCTTATCTGTGTTTGAACACAGCGCCGAAGGAATCCCACCGGCTCTCCCCCCTCTCCCTTAGTAGGGGATCATAAAGTCACCTCAAGACAGTTTCCAAGAGCTTCTTGCTATACTTGTTGTGAAAACAACTTGTTATGGTTAAATGTATTTCCTCCATTCAAATGCAATTTAAGGGTACTCTTCAATTTCATTGAATTCTTCTCGAGTCATTTTTCCATTTAACTCTTGTAATGTAATAATCTAAAAAAAAAAAAAAAACAAAAAAACAAACAAACTACCCTTACATTCTTGTTACAGCTGAGAACAGGTTTAAAAACTGAAAGATCAGGTTCACATAATATCCCTGAATTGATTCAATGAAGTTTTGAGCTAGATGTCAGGGGTTTAAGGTTGCTTTATTCTAAATGTATGCATATTTATAGTTATGTTTTGTCACATAATTTATCATTTTCCATTGCCACATTTTGCTTTTAGCCTAATTCACTATCCCTACTTTTAACACTGAGTGTTACTTTGTATAAATGTGGTCTCATCCAGACCTTCCCAAGCTCCTTTTTCCTTCTGGGTCTCATTCTACCTAGAGAGTAGGGTTAGATGATTTGGTCCAGAAAAGCTTTTTACAGACTAAAGAGGTTTAAAAAATTTTTCTCAATTTCTGTTTGAGTAGGCTTTTAAATTTTACAGAATTTTGGAGCTGGCAGAGCCTGCTATGCTGACAAGGGTCTGAGGCTGCCGTCATCCGCACAAGCAAAGGTGCACAAGGCAGCAGAGCAAAGTTTGGGCGAAGGTTTGTGAGCTCCTATTTCACCTGAATGTGTCATGCAGTCCCACTAAAAACCATAATTATGGGCCAGAATCTGAACCGTTTTTTTACATTACTATGAGCCTTGTTCCTAAGTTATCCTCCTTACTCTGATAATCTTCTCTACTTCCAAAATATGGGATGTGCTATCCAGCACAGGAAAGAGTGGCAGAGCTTAGTTGCCTCATGCAAACTACTAGATTCCTTAAATGGATTTATTACCAAAGGATTCAGACAGAAACCACTGAGACCTAAGGACCTGGGCACTCACCCTCTTTCTGAGTCCAGATACATCCAGAAAACCTGCCCTAAGGCAGACCCATCACTAGCCCTGTCAACCTTCATGACCACTCATCTCTGTGCTACCCCCTACACTTTTTTCTTAGAGTAATCTGAGGATGCTGGCACAGATCTTCAGCTCCTTTTCCTTTTTCTAGAAAACTTCCCATTGATAGTGAAATAAATCACAAAGAAAATGATACTGCAAATTCTCTCTTCTTCATCCTGAACATGTTTATCCTTGTATTTTCTTCTACATGACGACAGCTACCAGAGTTACTATACCTAAACAAATTAAAAGTATATGAGTACTCTTCATACTATAGTGAGTTCAGAAATGGAAAATTTTTGCTATAAGTATCTTCATTCCAAACTTTCTTTCTTCTAATCTCTCGTGTATGATGCCATACTATAGGAAACATTAAAGTAAATTTAGATACTAAGAAATTAATATGATCCATTTATGGGTCAAATAGTAAGTTTAGATGTTCTTTTTAAGCTCTTAATTGGTTTTTTGAAATCATGTTATGAAAAGACATAGAAGAACACTTGTAACAGGTAGTTCAGTAAGATAGACTAAAAGCTTTCAGATAATTTATTACATTTTCCTTGGCAAAAAAATATACATCACTGGTCAATATTTTTTGAATTGGCTTTTTGGAACCCAATCCCATACATGTACCATAGCCAGACTTAAATGCTAATTGAAATTAATATGAAGAATAGGCCTTATTTTTAGATCCGAAGCAACAAAATCCGGATAGACATCATTTCACTTTGAGTGCAATTTTAAGACTCTGCAGTCTCCAGTCAATTACAACTTGACAAGGCTCCACTTCATACTATATGAAAATAATCATTATGAAAAATCGAGCTCTTAAATTTCATCTATAATTTTCTTTCCTTTTTTTTGGTAACGGAATTTTGTTGATTTTGTTTCTAAACCCTGATTCTGGAGTTCAATGTGGCTCATTTGGCGTTTCACAGTTTGGAAATTCTTACGTTTTATTTGTTTCCATGAAGATTGATGTAGGAAGAGAAAATGCTACTCTCTCCTATACCCTATATATGTTAACTGATTATGTAGTTGAACTGTATGACCTATTTATCTTCCTGAAAGAAACAGAAATACCTTTGTCACAAGCTACAGAATATATGCAGGACTGCACGGTGCTCAGTCTCTACTGCATTCTGAACAGTGATATATTTTAGCATCTAATATTTATGTTCATTTCAACTTGTATTCTCATTTTTCATCTGCAATGCCCTTGGTGATGGTACAAATTAGTTTTATTACAGCTTCCTCTAAAGGACATCCATGCTTGGAGGAAAAACAGGGAGGGGAAAAGTCATTCGGAGGCATGGGCTCCAAATTGATATGTCAGGGAGGTATATCCATGAATTTCCTGTTGAAGTAGAGTGATCCATAATCCTCTCTTGTATTATAGACTTATAAATTACCTTCCTTTATGGTTTGTCATTTAACTACACATGTCTTTGTATCAAAACTCTGGTTTCAAGCCTAGGCTGGAACCATCAGTGTTGTGGAGGTCACCCTGGAAAAACAAAATAGATAGCAGTCTCACGAAGCAAAGGCTCCCTTTCCATCAGGCACAGGCATGGCCGTGGCTGCCACAGGTCCCTGGGAAGTCTTGCGGCGATGTTTGTTCCTGTTCCGTGGGGCGAGGCTGACGCTGCCATCTGTCACTCACTGCCTCGCTCAGGTTTCGCGTTTGTGCCCTGTCTCGCTTTTTCCCTCGACGTGGCTCCCTCCAGGCTGCTGCAGCCTCAATCTTGGCAGTCAGGTGCTATTTTTCCTGTGCCTAGCCTGTGAACCTGCCTCTTTATGGAACCTCCAGCAGGCCCTTTTCTCCTCCCCACTTCCACAAGAGAGACATTTTGAGTAAGCCAAGGTTCAGTATGTGCCAGGAAACAGGTGAAATAATAAAGCATCCTTCTAATGCCATATAAAGTTGTGGTAAAGGTGTAATGAAGGAAAGAGTAATTAAAGGGGAAAAAAATGTTCTACATTGCGTAATCTTCTACATTCAAAATGGCTAAAAAACCACTTAAGTTCTTCTATAGCTGTAACATTTTTGTAACATAGGCCCTATTAATCTGACACTTGGTCAAATTGCCAAAATCTATTAAATATATATGAAACTGTTTTGCAATACATTGAAAAAAGTCTTGCCCTTTAGAACTCTTGTTGCAGAGATAACGATTTGCTGCTTGGTAAACATGTAACACATGTTTAAAACTTCTACAAGCTGTTTTCTTCTGAGAAGGAGCTTCTGAGTTTCAGTAGTGTCTCTATATCTCATTATGGAGAAGGAAAACAGACAGGAAGGCACAGTGTATAATCCAAAGCTATTTACGAGAAGGTGAATGAGGGAGTGAAAGAAATTCCAGGACTTCCAAATAAATCGAAAGAAATGCAAGCTGGCAGTCAGTGTGCCACTTTTGGCCACATGAAACTGGACACGAACAGTGGGCATTTTCCATGGGAAAAAAAGCACGTTCCCCCAGTGTCTGGGGGTCAGGTCAGGGGTGGCGTTTGGGGCTCCAAGGGCAGCCAGAGTCCTCGTTGCTGGCAGCTTTGGTCTGGGAGAAATCCTGCGATGTTCACAATTTTAGGACGTTGCCCCCTACTCCCGGCCACGTGTGACCGGACATGCACGGTGGCCATTTTCCATGGGAATTAAAAACTCTTTCCACCAAGGTGAAGAAGAATGTGACATTCTGAAGTGCAAAACTTATACCTGACACCGCTTCCCACTCGGGCGTTCAATGACTTTCCTAATTTGTTCTTTTCCACTGTGTGCAGCTGGGGAAACTAATACCGATTTCCAGGAGCTGTGCTACTCTCAAGTCATTTTTAAAGCCTATGGGCACAGAATGCAGGTCTCAACAACAATCTTTATCCTGCAGAATCCCTCAGTAATAACTAAGCATTTTCTAAAACAATTGCAAGTCGTAACTCCCCAAAAAGGAAGGGTACCAGATAAACAAAGTCACTAAATTAAGTTTTTGCATCAGTTTTCTTGTTGCCTTCCCCACCCCACCCTTCTCCCCATCCCAAGGGGTTTTTCAACCTGGATTATTTCAGTGCATGCCCCTAAAAGTCGTATTAATTCCATGAGGAGGAGGCAGTCTAGGTGAGCTATAGATGCAGGACCAAGATGCAAAGGTGATAAAGCTGAAGATATTTTAAGCCAAGTTTGCTGCTAAAGGGCACTTCACACTGGAAGCGCCACACTAAATCTCCAGAGCCTTTGTTCAATCTGTGTTGCATGTTATTTCCTCTCCTTTTTATACAGCTATGCAGGATACAGAAGGGTCACTTTGGAAGAAGAAATTATTGGTATGTTTAATGCCACTGCTTTATGAGGGGAAAACTGGCACAAAACTCTTGCATTTCCGTATATCAAAGGTAAGTTGTTTGCCCCTTCCAGTGCTGATTAGTTGCAAAGTTCAGAGGTGACCCTGTCTGGTCTCCAGGATTGTATGGTTTATCACTGGCTCCTTCAGCTCTGTCTAGGCTTTCTAAATCACAATACTCAGAGAGAACTCATGCAGGGTCTCTCAGTGGTGTTTCTTACAAACTGACTTCTTGCAAAACCACAATAGAATTCCAAAGACCAAGCAGTAGGCAAGAAACAAAAATGCTATTTTTAGCAATTCCCAGTGAAGAACTGGGGAGGAGTTGCACTAAGGAGGAACCCACACAGCCAAGTGCTCGATGCAGTGCTTGAATAGGCAGCATTTTCTCTATTGCAGGGAAAAGTTCAGACTCGTGCTGTCAGGCTGTCTGGCAGAAGCTGTGTAAGGGCAAGGGGGTTTTCTTTTTGAGCAGCATGGGCTCGGGGTGCTGGTGAATTATTGAGGTACAGAGGTAAATTAGAAATACTGCCAGGAGGACAGTGAGTGTTCCAGGCAGTTGTTTTCAGTACAGGCAGGACACGACTGACTGCAGGTTTATCTTTCCAACTTCACAGCACACTGTGAAATACTCTGTGTGTACCTCAGCTGTACCTGTTTCTGAAAATGCCAGGCAGGAAGGAGGATTGCAGTGCTTTGTGACTGCCCTGGCTTCCTCTGTGGCTACCCAGCTGCTGCAGGGAGGAGAAAAAGCTCTCGGGCGCTACCCTGCCCTGCAGGCAGAGGCTCTGAGGAGGATGAGTTCAGCCAGGTGCCAGTGCAAAGGTCAGGCCTCGAAATTTCTGCATATACAGTAAAATCCTATCAGCAGCAGACCCTCCTTGTGCACTGCAGATGGCTCAGCTGTGAGTAGTGCCTCCCAAGCCCACGGGGAAGACTGGAGGGAAAGATACTGTCTTCTGCGAAGGTGTGCTGGAGTGCAGGCTGCAAGCCAGATTTTAAAACATGAACTATGGTGGTTCAGGGCATGGCCTTCAGCAAAATGAAAATGAGATGTTCAGGAGAGAGCTGTGATACCATGCATTGCATCTCTGATGGAAGAAAATGGTGGTCCAGGGGACACACCCGACCATCCTCATCTTTATGTTATTCTTAATTTTTTTCAGATTGTATTTTTGCATAATAGGGCTAACTAATTGTATTCTCTAAATTCAGCCAGGCAAATTCTCGCCCAATATGAAATCGTGATGAGGGGGGACTTTAAGTTATGGTTGTTATACTTGCGTTTAGGGACTGTATTCTAAAATAAGTAATCTAAATGAAATACAGAAAGAACTTGTGTAAGAAGGATCCAAAGAGAGCAAGGAGTAGAATGAAGATTGGGAATAGAAATGAAAAGGAAGATGAGCAGATAAAGCAGTCACTAGAAGGCAGCGTCATACAACTTTGGAGAGACATGAAGCAAGGCAGAAGCAGAAAAAAAGAGATGTGGAAAGAATAAAGAACAGGGAAGGTATGGGGAAAGCAAATATTGTCCATATAGCATGAGATGAAGTAATCTAAGCCTAATATAAAATAAGGCCTAGAAGAAAGCCAGATATCTAAGCATATCAAAGTCATAACAAAGAATCATAAGAGAAATGAAATATTGAAGAGAGCTGTAGGAAGTAAGAGAATAAATAAACTGTAGAAACACTCTAGGGATTTGAAAGATATTTTTATGTCTTCTTCCTTATTAAGCGTCGTCATTAACAGGAATACTGTTTGATCTTATTTATAGCATCAATATAGTGCTGCTGTAAAATCTCTTCCAATACCGTATCAGCAGCAGCAGCTGCAAGTAAATTTGAAAGCTTCAGCGGAGTAGTGCAAGGTAAAGCCACAATCAGCCATTGCTTTCTCTCATGTCCAATGATGCTGATCCTTTGGACTTCAGCAGATCGGTTCTCCTCTGCTGAGGGGCTTTTGAGACTCTCCAGCACCTTCATCGGAATAATGTGCAGAGCAGGCAGTCAGAGTAACAAGAAGCCAATTATGGTAATGATTGATTAGGAGGAGAAGAGGAAAGCAGACTGCTAGGGGACCCACATTGGTTAATCAGTGCTGAAAATAATGGGATTAATACTATAAATTAAAAAATAATCATAAAAGAGGGCTATGGCTAATAACAGAAAGAGGAAAGGATAGAAGGGGGAGGGGTAGGTGGGAACACTTCAAATAACGAGAATAAGGTATGAATGCAGAGAATAGGTACCACATGTAAATGACCCTTTTGGAGTAAGATAAATGCTGCCATACACTGATGTCAGTTTTGACAGTAATAGTGATTAGTGTGAGTTGATAATTGACAACAAGGAACTACAGCCAGAGCAGAAGCTGCCTGCACAAAAGTCCTGTGACACTATTACTTAACTCAATTAGCTCAAATTACAGAGGTGTAGCTGAATAAGCAATATTATGAACTGTGACTCACATAAGCATTTCACTCTGGGTAGGTAATTCAGAATCTACTAACTAGAAGCTAATAGCCAGCAGGAGCACATGCACAATTTATGACGTTCATTTAAACGGGCCTGCTTAACACAAAATAGCTACTTTAAAAATGAGAGTGCTTAAGTCTGTTTTAACACCTTTCTCAGCACTAGAGAAAAATCTGTGTTAAATCAAAGCCGTCTTTACGACCTGTAAAACTCTCGTGTTTTTCTGTTAGTGTTGACAAAAATAGATGCAGCATCATCAACATAGATACTTCCTTATGTCAGAAAGGTGCCATTAGCTTTACTTCAAACATCAGCTACGCTGTGGTTTGAAAGAGGTACTAAAAATATTTCTGAGTACATATTGTTTCATCTAACACCTGACATTGGCTGCCAGGTTCAACTTTCCTACCACATTGATCCAGGTGGTGTTTCTACTGACTCTCACATCTATCACCTCAAGCAGAGTCAGGTCAATTGAATCTAAAGGTGAAAATATTAATGTAGCGGCGAGAGCTTTCTCTGAAAAGCTCTTCAAAACTTACCCCAGAAGAAAAAAAAATCCCTCAGTATTTATAATTACCACCTCACGTTCGCCAACTATACAAATCACATTTCTTAGAGCAGGATAAATTTATCTCATCACCACCTCAACTGCCATGTATATCCAGTCTGAGAAAGCCATTGCTTCTGTGGTCATCAACGAATATGAGCTCTCCTTATCTTCTCTTCAAATTCTTGCCTCCCCATTGCCAGGACTTGGGGGAACTTGGATAGGGGCAGGCAGACTATTGTTGATTTTTGAGGTTTTCTGCTTTCAGATCTCTTCTCATGAATTATTGCCTGAGCTTTCTCTCACCGTGTTTTGTGCATGCCACGTGTGAGAAGATATTTTTGGGTTTAATAATGGTATAAACTGAGACTTGAGCTTTCAAAAACAGATGTGTGGAGCCATACACAATGCTGAGAGAGAATCAGATTGTCCTCAGAACATCTGCCAGATGTGGCATGCCCCGGGGCACACCATCCCATTGATCCCATCAATTGACAGTACAGCCTGCTGTGTAAGTCCAAGTAGATGGAATTAGAGCACATAGTATTTCCTGCAACCCACTTTCTCCTTGGTTTCCACTCAGGCTTAAAAATTCAATCCCTGCTTTGAATACGCACCTGAAATGATGACAGCATAACCTTCTTGTTTTCAAGTATGAAAGACCAATATTGTTAAAAGCAAACAAGCAAAAAATCCCACAAAAACCTATTATGTCACGGGTGTGCTTCTTCTCATTTAATAACTTCTCCACGAAGTCTCTCTCTTATAACAATTGCAGCTGATGTGGCATTATCTCATTTTGAAGTATTTGCTCAGAAACTATTTTCATGTAGTCTTTCTGCCACACTGAGAGCTTAGCAAAAAAAAACCAAAAAAACAACAGGTTAAAAGTGCCTGGAAATCTTTAGTCAAATATAACACAACATGTAGATCAAATCTAGGTTGAGAAAAATTTCCAGATCTGGACATCTAAACATATGTAACGATTCAGGCCTAAACTACTGATAATTTCCGTTGTTAAAAAATCACAAAAATTGATTTTGAGACCTATGTCTTAATGGCTATCCTGAGGTCTCTTTACTCGGTATCTGGAACATTTGGCCATCTGAGGAGGGACTTGTTTTTGCACTTTGAAGTTTCTCAGGTGCCTGAATTTGCTTCTCAGCATTGTCTCAGCAATCCTGACCAGACTCTGACTCTCAGCATCAAGGGTGTGTGCAAACGAGTTGGTGTTCAGACACCGAGCTTTGCCTTAGTCCCTATGGAGCTCATTCTGGCAGGAAGGGCCCAGGTGTGCCTGCTGGTTTGATTGATTTAGACTTCTGAACTCAGACTGGAATTAGGGATTGCCAAATCAGGGAGATGGAGATCCTAGTCCAATGTATCCCCTGCACAATGATTTTAAACACCCATGTGTCACCTTCCAGAGTACTGACCGTGATGTTAAAATGCTCTAAATAGGTGTCAATAAGATTGCTGGAAAAACTATGCTGTTGTGCAAAGAATGCAGAAAGGAGGCAGAGTCTCTGCAGAGAAAGAGTTCTGCTCATAGCCTGGTTTCACCTACCTGGGAGGAGGGGAACTGGGATACATGCTGCTGTGATCCACTGCTCCAGTGGCTCAAAAAACTCGGAGGCGCTCATGCATTTTTCAGTGTTGACTGCTCTTGTTTTGCAGGTGATGAATTACAGACCCTTTAGCAGCTATGACACTCTCTCTAATTGTGTTTCCTCAAATTAGCTCAGAGCTCTGGGAAACTGGCGTGCAGTGAGACAACCCAGTGGGAGTGTGGGATTTTCCTGCCCTTGCATAGTGTATAAATAAAGGTTCTTTTCTACAATCCTTGTGAACAGATAGCCATCTCCTTGCCTAAAGCTGGTCAGAATAGATCCAGTGACTTCAGTGAGACTGTGCACGCTCACATCAGCTGAGAATCTGGCCCGAAGTATTATTAAATTACGTATTTCTGTTCCATAAACAGCCCTGCCCTGCTGAGATGATGTGCCTGATTCATGGGGCCTGTTTTGCAGCAGAGGGCAGTTGATGGGCAAGATAACCAGTAGTCAGATCATTAAAACACAATTAGACAGAAGGAAGCCAGAAATTCAGCCGCGATCCTCCCTCTCCATTTTGTGCCCCGCCATACGCTGGCAATTCCTGCGGACAGCTGGAGACACACGAGGATGTTACCTCCTAGCTGCCGTGCCATACCTTCTCCAAGGAGAGCAGCAGCTGAAAAGCAGATTGCCTTCCTGAAAATGGGACATCCTGTCAGCAGGGAAAAGCAAACCGAACAAAAGGTCTGTGTGAAAATAATGCAATCATCCTCCAGCTCAAGGTGCATTCAGACCGACTCTTCATTAATTCTTTTAGATAACTGGTCCAAATAAAAGCAAGCAATATGTGAAGCAGCAGGATATATGTGGATATTTATAGACTTCTGTTCACTCCTAAACCAAGGCTTTTCTTGTAGGTAGTGATTGTTTCTACCGTTCACAGCAGAAACATTGGAGCTTCTATTTAAAAAGAAGTCAAAACATAGCAGAATATTTTCCCCACGTGGTATTTCCCAGAACTATGTAATGGCAACATCTCTTTCCTAGACAGTGAACTGTCAGGGCCAAGCCCATTTTTGTATAGATGCAATTGAAATTGTTTTCTCTAATATATGGTACTACCTTTACCTAAATTTAATGTCTCCAGTCCTTCCATCTCCAGTCAGTGCTAGAGGTCCTTCTGCACCTTTACAAATCTGCTTTCCCTTTTTACTACCTTGGGCAAGCGAGTATCGGCAGCTGCCTTCGTCACCTCAGTGTTTGTGCTGTTTTCCAAATCACATATGAGTAGTTATCCAGCCTAACTTGCTTTTCTTCAATAAAATTGTGCTAAAAAACTGTGATGCATTGGCTGAGACCCCTTTGCCCTGCTGTCAGTAGAGTTTTCATGTTGACTTTAATGGGGCTAGGGCTGGACACACTGGAATTAGGTTTTTCCAGCGCTTCCTTTATTTGATTTTTAGAAAGACAGAAAATAATATAAATTTTACTTCTTCACTTCCTTTTTTGTTTTTCTCATGTCTATAAAGCCTTAAACAGGAATGAATCAGGTTTAAGAGAATGTAACCTGCTTGGGGCCTTCATCATGGTTAACATTTTCTTGTGCTGTTCTGCCTTGCAACTCATTATTACAGATAGTTTGCAAAATTTCGTCATCTTGCCTTTAAGACAGCCAAGGTTTCATTTTTTGCAGTTAGATGATGGCAAGCACTGGCAAAAGTACTGGAGAATTATTTAGCAGAGCTATGAAATCATTTATACTCTGTAAACTGAACTTACCAAGGTCTGAAAATTCCTCTTTGTAGTAACGCTTAGCACTTATACGGTGTCTTACATCTTGAACAAAGAATGCAAATATCCACTAATTAATCTTCACACTCTATAGGTAACCTGGAGCTGCCATTCTTATTTTACATGTCAGATGCTAATTTAATATCTCGTCTCATATCAGCTGTGAGCTCTCTGCATTTCTCTGAGGGAAAAGCTACAGATTCTGGACTTTTTTTTTTTATTATTCACACTACCTGCTTTCGAAATTGTCAAAGCCTAAATTCTGTCGCTTCTTCTCACCTCATCACAAGCTGTAAATAAAGACTTTACATGTTTAGCCATTTTTGGAAACTCGCTATTTCTTTTTACAAAATAGGAGGTATGAAATAGCATACGTAACTCAAAGTGTAGGAGCTTTAGCTAGAAGATATGTAACAGTCTGTGAAAATGTTACTTTTAATTTTTAGTTTTGAAAATGCATAATGACCCACTTTGAAATACAGCTACATGTAGCTGATCACCTGATCCTCCCTTTAGGCCTTTTTTGGCAACAACCAGAATTTCCCAAATATTTCCCAAATATTCCTTTCCTTTGTAATAATTAAAAATTTTAATTAAAATGAGTTTCAAAGCTGTTCTAGATAAAGTTTCCCAATCTTACTACTGGTTAATCTATTATTAACTGGTTTTATTTAATTTTCCTGCTCATTTATGATTTAAAGTGCCCAAAGTCTGCAAGTAGCTCTTCAGTATGCCAGGAGCCCTCTTAACATCAATCAACATTGCATATGTTTTAAAGCTGCAATTTTAGTGCTCCTTTAGACATTTCTACATTCATGTTTTCTGGCAATAAGATGGCATGTATTAACGTGATGAAGAGAAAGGCAGAGTAAAAATAATTAATAATTATTGCCAGTGGACTCTAAATCTGAGGAGAAGGGTGTAGCAGGGGCAGTCATCTCTAATGTGAGCTCTTTCTTTTTCAAATGGAAAAGGCCAGTGTCTGAAGTGGTGCCCCAGACATCTTTTAAGGGTGAACACACACAATCCGACTCACAAAATGTGCACGTGGGCTCAGGTTTTCAGAAGTGATTTCTCAATTAGAGAGGCTGCTCAGGGAGTGCATAACCTCAGTCTTCAGGACCAATTAGTGGACTCTGTTGATGAAGGCTGCTTTCATTATTATACACTGCTTCAAACACTTCATGTGTGAAGGACGGGGATAGGTATCCAAACACCTCACTGTCCCATCTGTCCTGTCTGTTCTGCATCCTACCCAAGAACCTGCTTTCCATTTCTTTAAAAAACTGCAGCATGTTGTTGTCAAAGTCATCATTTTCCTGTCACCCAAAATGTCTCGTGTTTTAGGATCTGATACTTAATTTTGTCTATACTTATGTTTCAAGCTGGTTTTTCTCTATTTCTTGGCATCCATTAGACCATGGTAGTTACAGATAGCTCTGCATTCCTTATGGTGCTGCTACCCATGGTAGAGGTGACCTGACCTGCTGTTCTCCATCCTTCTCATCCCGAAAGGCGCTGAATTTGTCTCCCATTCGGTGGCTGCTATTTGCCTTGTGGTGTTTGGCATTTGCCTTGAAATCTCCAAATGAGCCAGTGAGGTCTTCTTTGGTGCCCAGCCACTTCTGATAAAACAAGCACGTTTTTGACAGATAAAATTGCTGTCTTTGTCCTGTGAGTGCTTCACTGACCCAAATGACAGCCTCTCCATACACGCTTCTGGGTTGTGGTTGTTGTGTGATGCAGGAGACGTCAGGAAGAATGCTGGGTGGAGATGAGACAGGCGTTTCTGATTAGTCCAACATTTTGAAACTTTCACGTTAGTTCTTTACTTCTGTTTGTGTTGCCATGGTCACGCACACACTCTTGATGTATTTAATGCTACCTTCATCTTAAACTGGTCCTTGCCCAAGGCGGCATAGAAATACACATGGTTCAAATTTTGCATGGTTGGTGATCTTGATATCCTAAATATTTACAAACATTTCAAAGAAATGTTTGAACTTAAGCAAGATTGCCCACAACATTTTTCCATAATGCTTTTATATCGTTCACTGTTGTAGCACTGACTGTTGTGAGAGTTTGATGTCGCTCAAGATTAGGCAATTTTTTATAAACTCTCCCGGTTCCAGACAAACCAAGTCACTGTTCAGTGCTGCTGGACTGCTTCAGGTTGAGGAGTCTTTAAAGCCCAGGTCAAAGTAAGGAAAGGAATTTTTTCCTTAAGTAAAGGAAAATGGCTTTGGTTGCAATTGAAGAGAGCCAATACCAGCTTGCTAGCAGGAGGTTGGGCTGTGACCTGAGACCTGCTAATGCAGTTCTACTGGGAAGATACTTGAGAGGTAAATGAAGTGATACTCAGATATGTAAATGCAATTGGGGTTATTTGTAAATGAGGTTTTACATGTCTCAGGGGGTCATGGGCTGAATATGTGGGCTGGACGATGGACTTGGGTGTTTGGGCACCTTCCTTCGAAGAAACAATCCTGGTGCATGCACTCTGTACATAGTATCCAATTACTTATGCCTAAATATATGGAATTCAGTTGTCCTTGAGTGTCTGATTCGTGCCTAGCACAAAGCCATGACTGACAGGGTACATGGAAAGGGAGAACATTGCAATAGGAAGGGAAAGATGGTGGAGCTGTTAAGCCGGTAGGCTCCTGGGTTCTTACATTCTTCCTGAGAGCTTTTTAGGATTTGTGATTTACAGAGAAGGGACTAATTTAAGGTCTTTATAAAGTTTCCTGAAAGTCAAATAAGTCCTTTCGTAGTACAGCTATTCTATCTTTAGGGCTGGTGATATACTTCTTCCTACTTTTCTTTGCAGATCTATGAAACACTGAGGTGAAAACCATGTTTTGTAAAAGGATGTCTATCCTACATCTTTCATATACCTTGACTGGATTCTTGACTGAGCCTGTGTGGACTAATTTTCTAAATTACTGCTCAAAAACATATACAACCTGATAAAAAGTGTGTGGAGAAGGGAAAAAACCCATTTTGTTTCTTTTTTCTGTCCACAGACCTCTGTTTAAAAATATCAAATGAATGTAGTACAGACTTTCTACTGTCTGACAAGAAGTCATCTGTGAATTCACTTCAGTAAAGTTCTAGTGATGAATTGTACTATTGGAAAAACAAATATTTAAAATCAGAAAACCATGTATGCATTATCTGAACATGAAAACTACTTCTTTTGATGTGCAAGTTACTACCACCTGGAACTTCAGCACAGTTTTTAAAAAATAAGATATATTAATAAAATTGCTAAATATCTTTAAAATCTGGTCACATGCTTGGAAATTGATATGGGTTTAGACTTTTCTGCTAATAATTTAGAGTTGTTAATGCATAATACAGAGTTGTTGTTGTGCAGAGAACAGTTTTTAATGTGTCTTGCTTGCCTGAAGAGAGAAATACTTTTCCCACGTAGTCTTCTGAAATCAATTTCACATTTCTAAAACAAACGGATGTGCTTTTTATTCCTGGAGCATACACAGACACTAAAAATTCAACAATGTCTTTTCTGGCAAGACAGGAGCATATTAGTCAGAACAAGAGTTTAAAACCTTCAACCTATAGCTTTCAACCTGCAACTTAACAGCTCTCTTTTGGTGCAAGACCAGGGTATTTGATTCCCTCCCAGTGACCGTAGGAGTTGAAAGGTTGGCCCTGCTTCCTTTGTGTGATTTCAGATCCGTGTCAGACTTCAAATCAAGCTTCACAGCCAGTACAGCCTAAAAAGGCTTTTCATCACAACACTGGAGCGAAAAACAGTGCTCCAGTGAGATCAAAACTTTAAAAGGCCTCCCTGTGTGGTCTGGGTGCAGCAGCCAAGCAATCCTGGCCAGATCTCCAGCATCGCAGTCCATTATTCTCAGCAAATGATTTCCTGCTGACAAGATGCCCCTTTGCTTCTCTGTGTGTTATAAACAATTGCTAGTTAATATAGAGATTAATTACTGCCTCTTTATTTTTGGGCACCCATGGGCATAAAAGACCAACTGCATACTTGCAAAGATACTCTCATTAGTGTCACCTTAGTATTATTGATCATTCTGCCATCAGTCTCCTGTAATCTTTGATCCCACATGCCTGGGGTATATCAGGTTGATAAACCTAAATCGAAAGCGCCACCAGAGCACAGTCTTATTTTTCCAGATAAAATTTTTAAAAACTTGTGAGTGAAAAGTTCTTCATCCTCCCTAGCTTTCTGCAAGACTGGGTCCCAAGAGTCTTGCTTGACTTCCACGAATGCAATAGATTCACATATCCGAACATAACCAGAGCATTGCTAAAGATGACTAAGTATTGGAAATAATTAAAAATTTCTCATGCAGTACTGGAATCATTGCCTTTTATTTCCATGGAAACTTTTTAATGGATAGTAATCGAGATTGGCTGGCTGACAAAGACAGCAAGCAGTCTGTTACTGCAATACATCAGCCATCTTACTCTTGACACTTGCATGCATTATTTAAGTATTTACAGTAGAATTACTTTGCAAAACTGTAATCTGAGGCTGATGAGTATAGCAAGTTTGGGTGGCTGTAGACTACATTTTTTTTCCAAGGTTAACTGTACTAAGCTTATGGTGCACTTGATTACTTTCCGGTTATTCAGCATGGACTGTGTTTGAAAAAGAAATATTAAAAACCAGGCAGTCCAGTGGCCAGTCTCTGATTGTGTGCAGAAAGATAGAATGATCTGCAAGGAAAAAGAAATTGTGGCCTCATGAAAACTGCAGGTCCATTACATGAACCACACGTGTTTCCTTGCTTACGTATTCTGTGTCAACTCAACAGCTGGCATTGGCACTATGGCTGTAGAGGGACTCTTCCTTTCTCTGAAAAATTTTGAATGCAAAATTTGGACTTGTGACTCATAATTTACACTAGACTTTTCTATTGTGTTTATTGTGGGGACGTGATCCTGCCCCTCTACTCAGCCCTAGTGAGGCACATCTGGAGTGCTGTGTCTAGTCTGGGCTCCTCAGGACAAGAGAGACCTGGAGCCCCTGGAGCAGGTCCAGTAGAGGGTGACAAAAAGTGATTAAGGGACTGGAGCATTTTTCTTATGAGGACAGGCTGAGGGAGCTGGGCCTGTTCCGCCTCCAGAAGAAGTGACTCAGACAGGACCTCACCAATGTCTGTGTAAAATGCAATGTAAAAACGTAAATGTATGTTGCTGATAATGCATCAGTTTTGTGATCTCGTAAACAGTTCTTAAAATGTCAAATAACAAAGTACCTATGGGACACTCCTTTCTTCTGACCGATAAAATTTCTAGCATATAGAAAAGATTCTTCTCCTGACACTTTGTAAGGACTGGATTTAGGATTACTCTGCCCTGGACATGTGCTCTTGCATCTGGGCAATGTCAACATCCCATGCTCCGGCTGCATGAGACTCCCAGCAGGAGCAAAGCCCTTTCCTTTAGGGACTGCTCCTTTCTTCATCAGCATCTGGCTTAATGAACAGCAGGCAGGGGTTTATGGAATACTCAATTTGTAAGGAAAAAAAACATTTTGAAAAGGCATCTAAATCACAGACTGGATCATTTTTACCCTGGTTTCCTCAGAACTCTGAATCTCTGGATGACCCCATTCTGCTTTTAATCTGCTCCTCTGCCTCCCCAGTGCGATGCCTCTGCTTCCTCAGAAGCAGATCCCTGGCTGTACACAACTACACAATATGTGACAACATAAAGCAGTTGGAGAATTCCCCAGCAGTGAAATCTGCCTCAAACACCTCCTTCTTCCTGCATGGCTTTAGGGGACTCATGATGCCCCAGGTAGCTATGCAAGCATACAGATGGGTTCTAGTTATGGAGCTAATTAACAATTATATATATGTGTGTATTTCCTTTTCATAGTCACTGCCATTTGGATGACTGCCTGCTTGTGTATTGTATCTTTGCAGTAAGGAGGAAAAAAATAAAGGAAGGGAAAGGAGAATGAGGGACTCAAGGGTCCTTTGTATCGAATACTGCACTACAAGTAAAGTAACATCACTAAGTGGTGGGATCTCTAGCAGTCCCTCAATATCCACTACACTAGAGATTTCATTGCTTTTAAGTTCTTAATTAGTTTCTTAGCATTTTTTAACTTGTAAATTGTTATTGGTGATTTTGAATTCAAAGTATACGTATAGTCAGAATACTAGATATTGTGCTATTATTTAATCCTTTTTTCTACATAGATTTTATCTGCTTGAAACCTGTTTTTATATTTTTCTAGTTGCAAAATCAGTATAGGTATGGCAAATCAATATAGGTGTGGCAAATGCCTTTGTCTAGTGCGTAATAGAGCTGGCTGAAGGACTACAGTCCCTTTTCGAAACAGTCTCTGAGATTTTAAAATTTGTTTTCCTTTCTTTTTTTCTCAATTTTTAAACTAAAATTACTTTTGGAGTTTTAGAGAAAAAAATTACTTTAAAGGTCAGTTTGCATGCTTTCCTAATAGTTATGGAAAAAAAAAAACCAACCAAAAAACAAAGAGAAAATAAGTCAGCCCACAATTGATCTACTTCTGCAATATGTAACCAGTAGTAAGCAGTTCATCCAGTTCATCCAGTATATTGTATGACTCAAAGGTCTGTAAGGACCCAAATAGATTTAATCTGTAAACCTATTCTACAGCATGACATCCCTCCAATTCATTTTCTCACAAAATAACCAAGGGAGACTCTTATGATTTTGAGCATTGATACATGATTGAGTAAAACTGTGCACTGTTTTCAAAAGATACAAGTTAAAAAAAAAAGAAAAAACCAAACAACCTGGCTGGGAGGCACAATGTACTGCCATTTGATTAAGAAGATTTTTTAACCTTTTCCTTTCACCCTTTGCACTTTCATTTGATTTTTTTTATTTTTTTGCTTTAAATTATTTTATTCTGAAATATGGCAAGTGGTCCTCTTGAAGACCAAAGTATTTTGACTTTCTAAAAATTTGTTTACAGACCTTCAAATAGATTTTTAGCGAGGGAGAAAATAGTAATTGTATCCTATCACCTCTCACCTGAGCAATTCTCTCAGCAATGGTGATTTTCTGTGTGAATTTTTAAGTGACTTATTTGCAGTAGCTGCACAGTGACGGCAATACTGCCTGTTCCTGAACAGAAGAAAAGAGCCTTCACTGAGCTTCTACTTCTCCTTGCCTTCTCACCTCTGCAAAGCAGAGATAGTTCACAAGTAAAATCCATTAGCATATTTTATCGGAGGAAGTGAAGGACACAAGAGTTGTATGTTTAATATTAGAGAAGAAAAGAGCCTCTCTGATTTCTACCTCAGCCTTCAGGCTTTATATGTGAGCCATTAATTGCTGTACATTTTTAATCCCCTGAGCCTTCATCAGTCTGATGCTGTAGAATGCAGAGAGGAAATTTGGATTTCTTTTTTAAAATTATGTTCTTAATGTTTAATTGGAAGAGCACATTATAAAGAAACATGACTAAACACCTTATAGAATCACAGAATCATAGAATCAATTGTGTTGAAAGAAACTTTAAAGACTGTCTGGTTCCAACCTCCCTGCCACAGGCAGGGACACATTTCACTAGACCAGGTTGCTCAAAGCCCATCCAACCTGGCCTTGAACACTTCCAGGGATGGGGAATCCACATCTCTGGAAAACCTGTTCCAGTGCCTCACCACTCTCACAGTAAATTTCTTCCTAATAGCTAACCTAAATCTACCCTGTTTCAGTTTGAAGCCATCCCTTGTTAGAGGATGTTTTGTCTGTTCTGAGAGGAGAAGTATGGGCAGTGGAGTGTCTAGAGGAAGGTTTAAGTATTAAGGTTTAATACTTTGTGGGGACTATATGTATGTAATGTTTTTATATATTGATTTTGGATAAAGATCAAGATATAATGACTCACAATTTTATAGCCTGCCATAAGCAGAAGAAAAGCTTGATGTGCTTGAAGTAGTTGTGTTGCTGAGGATATATTGCATGGTTCCAATCCAGCCGAGTGATGATCAAGGAAGTAATAACCTGTTATTATCCATCAGATAGGAGTCCC
The DNA here is from genome assembly GCA_013398855.1 of Mohoua ochrocephala. Classification (NCBI taxonomy): domain Eukaryota; kingdom Metazoa; phylum Chordata; class Aves; order Passeriformes; family Acanthizidae; genus Mohoua; species Mohoua ochrocephala. The sequence continues at coordinate 74,431 of VZTA01009478.1, forward strand.
TTGCCAACCAGAGACAGAAATCATAACTCACAAAGGTTGCCACGTGAGAATTTAGTTTCTGGAATCTAAATAGGCACAAACCAAATTAATAAGTTATTGGTGTCACTGTCTATGAAGAGCCACCTTGAATCCAAATTCTTTGAATATTTTCCTATGCCCAGCAATAAGATCTTTCTTTTATCTGGGGTCGATTTAATGTGCTGTCTGTTGTCTACTTTTCAACTCTGTTGTGATGATTATGGATTTGAAGATTTTAGTGAAAAATAATAGGAACTTGTGTTCATTGGCAAAAGCTAAGATTAAAGCAGTCCAATGAAAAACTAATTTATTTGAAGCGCAGGAAATTTTATATGACTGTCTTTCATCCTTCTTGCCATCAGACACCAAACCTGCACTCTAAGGACATGATGGGTTCTGATCAGGAGGTATAGAGGGGAGAGAGGGGGTAAGGGAGTTACCTCCACAAAGTTCCCAAGAGCTTGGGTACTGCAAATGGTCACAAAGGTCTCTCATGATACTGTGTGTTACTTTTTTTTAACGAAACAGCATGTTCTGCTTCCAGGATGAATAAAACCTTTCATATTTTCTTCTACAATGTTATCTGGAGACTTAGGATCTGTTACTAGCTGTAGGTATGTTGTGTGCCAAGGGCAAAGTCGTATTTATAGGAGCTCCTGGAGTGCAAAGGCCAAAGGTTGAGGGAAATAGAGTGAGCACAACTCAAAATATCCAGGAAAATGAAATGATAGAACAGGCATATTGTAGGATTTGTCTTTTCTAACAAGCGCACTTATCTGAGTGGACTAATCAAGGTTAGTCTGATAAGATCTCTCAGTGCTTCAAAGAAACTAATCAGGAGAAGCTTATCCACAGGCCAGTGATGAGTTTAGCTCATTTTGTGGTTTTAGGTTGGTTGCCTGAATGCCAATAAGGAAAAAACCCACGAAAACAAAGCCCAAGCACCGTAAGTAAGGCAGATCTGCCCCACTGTAGGTGCACATCTTTGCAGCAGTCTGGTGTAGATACTGCAGCAGGTTTGCTTCTTGAGCACCTGTCATTCCTGCCAGCCTTGTGCTGGGGATAGCATGAACAGCTGGAGTAACAGGGATGTGGCCTCCTCCCCTCTATCTGTTGTACTGATTCCTAAACCAGTTACATCTTCCTCTGCTGCTGGGTCTGATACTTCACGGCTGGGTATCTTTTGTAGTCCCTTACTCTGACTGTTGGCTGTGAGTGCCAACCTTCCTGTTTATTAGGTAAGGAATTTGCCTAAGGAACTTTTAAATAAGAAGTATCATTTCTTTCAGTCTTTCCTTAAGGACAGGTTTTCCCCTTCTCTTGAACTTTATCTTCTGTTGACCAAGACTAAGAAAGACGTAGGATTTTTGGTTGCAAGCCTATACCTCACTGGCTCTAATGCTGTATCAAGCACTCAGAGTGTCTCTGGGACAAGTTGTGTTTTGCATGTATAATTTCTGTAGCTTTACTGAATCCGAAGTCTATGTCGCTTTGAAAAGCAGCTGCTTCTGGTTAATTTAGTAATTCTCTCTCAAAGTGCAAACAGATTGGGGAGTTATAGTCTCCGGATCATCCTAAACATTTTTTTGTTTCTCCTTGCCACTGTGGCTGATGAGACAATGATAACTTGCAGGAGAGTTACGGAAGATCTCTATTTTAGAGTATGGGACTTTTCTGTTCACCTGAATGCACTTGCCAAAGATGGAGAGGCCCCTTTTACCTGTGTGTGCCTATGGCACTAATGCTTCGAAGTAAGCAGACTCCAATCAAGGATGAGTTCAGTCTTGCTGGTTTCCTTCCCTGTGTGAATGCGCCTGCGTGAGAGAATATTTATTTATAGTTATGCTTGTGTCTGTGATAAAAGCACTTGTTTAAATGAGAGGAAGGGGAATGAGTGGCAGTAGGTGCTCAGCCCACGGGGCGAGTGGCCAGACAAAGGCGAGTGGCTCCGCAGCCCCGCTGAGCCGGCGCCCGCAGAGCGCGTGCTGCCAGGCGGCGCTGCCTGCGGCTGCTTGCTGGGGGCCACTGATCCATTGGATGAACAAGGCCCGAATCAAAGACCAGGAGACAAGCCATGTCCTTTCCCTTTCCACTCCTTTGCTATCCATTAACCCGCACGCACACTTTCCTCTAACAAAAATGCAGACATGCACACACACAACCATCTGTCCTTCTCGCTGTGTTTCACTTTCAAGATGACTGATGAGGGAAAGAAACCTCTTGTGAGATGTTCACTGGTAACATATCAGATGAGACACAAAAATAAGCTCACTGTATATATTTCAGGATTTACTTTTTCTGTAATAGGTGGTCTTCCTGTCGTGAAACATGCTAGCAAAGAAATAGGCAGGTACCCCTTTAGCTGCGATGCTAACTGTGAGTGACTTTTAGTGCCAGAATATTATGGAACTTGAAGTAGAAAATGCTGCTTCAGAGGAAGGTAACTCTGATGAATTATGGCATAACAGAGCTATGTAACACTTTGAACACAGGTCTAAGTGAGCTCAGGCTCATATATTGGCCTCTATTTGCTCAATGATAAAGAAAATGTACTGCTCATACTTAATGTACTTTTCAGCCATGCATCTGAAAGTGTTAACAAAGAAAACCATTGTCTAAAGGGTCTAATGGCATCTCTGTTTAGATTTTGAGCTTCATGGCATTGCTGGTGAGGAATATTAACTTTAGTGCTGTGCACAAGAAAGAACGCCTAAATCCAGTGCAACTCCCTTTTACCTCAAATTTTCAGAAGTGTTTGAACCTGGAAGTGTCTTTTTAAATCAATTTTAAATGTTAACAGATTTTTTCTGGTCAATATTATCAGAACTATGACAAATACATCACTAACATTAAACACAGGAGTGAGGATAAAGAACTTGATTTTGCTATAATCATGTCAGTTGGAGTGGACTGTGCTACAGAGGTGGTATTTATTATATCTGTTTCACAAAAAAACCAAAGAAGTGAGTTTTTTGAAAATTTTACTCATAGAACAGAAATTCGGCACATCTAAGGGCAGGATAAGATTGCACAGACTGCTTACACTGTATCTTGTGAAGGAGAACAGTGAAAATTAGTACAGGCAAGCTGTTAAATTGAGGTTAATGATTACTCAGAATATGCTATGCTGGTTTTTGTTGCTTGGATTTCACACGACAAAAATCTGGTGAAGGTTAGGTTTCAGGGTCAGGGGCAATAACTTTTCTCCAGAGAGATTTGTCGTATTCAGGCTGTGACTCAAAGCCAGACTCCTCTTTACACAGACCTGATATAGAAATCCCAGGCTGAAATTGGAGCATGTGAAAGGGACTTGCATCTGTGCTTCTGCTCTGCAGTGCTCAACCTTTCATGGAGAAAAAGGGGGAAAAAACCTTAAGTTATCAGCAGAAATGCAAGTGCTGTGAATGCAATGCAAGTGCACAGAACATATGGTTCTGTGGGAGACAGTCCCTTAGTAACAATCCAGATTTCAAAATTGATATTTGCTTCTGGCAAGAAGTTCAAAAACTGCACTCTCATGTCTCTAGGTTACTGTAACACTGGCTTTGGCCATGACTTTCAAGGGCTTTGAGGGACTTTCTAAGCTGTGTCAGGATCCCAAAAAGGAAAAAAAAAATACTTCATGACCTTCAAACTAAGTCACTTCCTTACATTCCAAGATTTCCTTCAGCTTGGAAGAGTGTGATCATAGGCAAGTTGCTATCTTTAGGTTTCTCAGGGATTTCCTGACTAGAGAGAGAGGTCTTTGCCTTGCATGTTAAAGTGCTTTGAAGTAGTTGAATGAAAATAACAGGAAATTACTGTTTTGGTAAACATCTACAGTTTTCGGAAAATTTGAATCAGTGACTGACTTGATAGCAGGACATATCTTAAGAGAAATGCAAATTATATTTCACTTGTAATATGATGCTTAATTATACTGCTTATCTTCCTTGAAACATTTCACAGCAATGTATAATATGCAACGTCGAGTAGAAAGGAGAATCGATCCAAGGAATACAGTTGGTATCCACTTTAATCAAATGTTAAATGCTACTGTAATGTGCCGCATTAAGGAGGCACTTGCTCAATGTGCCCAATCCCAGCACAGACTGCTCCTAATTTTCTGGCGTGACCTTGGAAACACTGCAAATGACCTGTCTTCTCATATTCCCTGCATCGCTAAGAACAGAAAGGTAATTGTGCCTTGCCCTGCAAAGTGTTTGCAGCCACCTCTAGCAGCACTGCTGGGGAGGAACAAGTCACTTCAGGCTGGTTTCCGAAGTTGCACTGTAGTAGCAGGATGCATTTTCATTTTTAAGACACTGTTACTTAAGTATTACTTGGATAACAAATTGACTTAACCCAATTGCCGTTAATGAGTTCCAGCGCACATAAGTCATACTTGCATGGAAAAAAAGAACATGAAACCAAATGATTCTCTAGCTCTGAGAGATGAAAAGGGATTGATTTCTTTGTCCGGTGGCCTTTTGGCCTGTCACTTTTCTCCTCCTGGAGAACACTTGTTGACTGGGGCAGCTGTGATGGAGAAGCCTGTGTGCAGTAGCCTGGGAGGGAAGGAGCATCCCCCTCCTCTCTGAGGTTCAGCCCATGGTTAGTTGATGAGCCTGAACAAATCACCTTACCTACCACAGCCCCACAACTTCTCCCTAAAATTTAGAGGCAATAATGTTTTTCTGCACTGACTGGGAAACAACAAATCCATATTTCATTACCAAGGAGTGCTTAAGGGCTTGTTTCATGCAGTAAGGGAGGCACATCTGCATGCAGTAGAGGGTACTCTCCTGTCAGTATTCATCCATGGCTGCTTCTCTGCCTCTTTTTTTCTCCAGAACAGGGCAGACTATTCTACAATGGTTTAGATTGAGAAAAACAAATTTTGTAGCACCTTTATGGTTCAGTTAAAGGCGCATCCTTGTACCCGTCTCTGAGAAGAGAGGCAGTCCTTTATGTCACTCATATATCTTTAATATGCCAACAAATTATGCTATAGGTTTTACTTTTTCACTTCATCCTTGTACTTCAGAAGTGAGTTTGAAATGCTTTTCTCCTTTGAGAAAAATGTAAGCTCATTTCACTAGATGGCCATGTATATTACTGACAGGTGTCAAAAGTGCAATTCACCTGCCAAATAGGCTCCTACGTATCTCTGGTGAAGAATTTTTACTGTTCTCTGGCTTGTATCCTTTTGTCCACTGCATTGGGACAAAGATAACCATAGATTTAGTGTGTAAAGCCTTGGTTGTCCACCTCTGGGATAATGGCTCGCATCCAACTTGACCCTCTTAAGTGCAGTCACTGAAACAGATGGAGATGAGGCTTGGGTGGGCATAAATCTGACCAGTTATGAGGATGGTTCGTAGCAATTTGAACTCACTAGACACAGAAGGCAAAATATACATGAGTAATGGGAACCACATTGAGCACAAGCTTCTGAGGAACACCAGGACATGCACAGAGAAGAAGGAGGAATAAAAAGCTTTTCAGAAAACTCACTAATTGGGCTGGCACGTGTTTTCAGAGGAGCGTGGAGTGGTGGGCTGGTAACAGGGCGTCCTGTTCTGCACTGCAGCATCTGAAGTCAAAGGGGATTGTGCTGAGCCTACATAATCTTCTCTCTATGATGCTTCTGATGATCACAGTGTGTAGTTCTGATTAATTTAACTTTAGGTGCTCGAAAAAGAGAAAAAGGAATTCAGAACTGAGATACAGGGAGCAAAAAGGAGATCTTTGATACACTTGTGGCTCTGGAGACAGCTGTTGATTTTCACCTTGAAAATTTTGTAGGGAGTGTTCAAAGCCTGAACACTAATGGTTTCGGTGGCAGGTTTCTCCTTGGATATGTGGAATTATTGCTGTTTACTCCATAACTCATCTACAAGTTCCTTATGACCTTTCATGGGCTTTAGTCAAAAATAAAGTTGTCCAATCTGAGTAGTTTAGGGTTTTTTTCCTAGGATTTTTGTATAGGCCCAGTAGAGACACTTCTGCAAGTTTTTAAAACTGCACGTTCTTGTTCTGTGATCTTTAAGAAGTGCAGCTGAACTTATAAAGGGGGCAGGGGGTATTTTTTTTTTATTTAAATGCCTTCAAATTCCTACTCCCTGCCTCGGGTAGCATTTTGTTTGGGGCAGAGTAGAGGTTTGTTTGGTTTTTCGTTGGTTTTTTTTTGCCACAGATAGTTTTTATTTCCCACCCCACTACCCTGAATTACCACAACTAACATACTTGGGTTTCAACTCTGCAGCCTTTAATTGCTGGTGTTAGCAATTCTCTTCTTTTTTTTTTTTTTTGATCCCACATCTGCACTTTTCTCTTAATCTTTAAATTGTGTTTTGAATGCTGGCATAGTTAGATCAGTAGCTGCCAGGTGAGGAAAGTTGAAACAGCCATTTAATCAAGCTGAAAAAACCCTGGCTTGAGGGGGTTATGTGGTGTGCTGGTTTTTTCCTTTACCTGTTTTTTTATTTTTGCACAGATATTTTTCAGAGGCATCCTAAGGCCCTAAGGATAGCATTTTGGGTTTTAATGGTAGAAAAAAAAATTTTTTTATTCACATTATTTGTGTGCAGACATATTTCTTGTCTGTTGTTTTACATAAACAACATCTATAAGCCCACTTCGAGAAATTTGTAAGCACTATCCCAAAGAGCACTAGTTGGATTATTAAAATTAATAATCTACAATTTGAGGTCTTTTAAGATAGGTTTTGTTGCCCTCTGACCTCACTTGTATGTGCAAGGAAGTAAAGTTTTCTGAAAGTCATTCTCAGTTAAGAGTAAACAAACAAGCAAGTGAACACACTGCGGGCAATCTGGTGCAATTAATATGAGAGCTGTCAGGGGGGTATATTATAATCAGATGAACTGACAATGCTGTTCAAAGGCTGAACCTAAAGTTTCTACTCCAAGGAGAAAATTATATTTATGCTGATTATAACTTGCTTTTCAATGACAGGCTTCTTTTATGAGAGAGGAATTTATTTTGTATTGTGAGTAGATGAGGAAAAAAACAGTTCCTTTCCTTGAAGGAACTGGCTTCGAACTTTAAATTACAGTGGCTGAAACATTAGGGAAAAATAGAAAGCTCACAACAAACACCAAACAGCTGCTTCTGCTGTACATTTAATATGTACAGCTCTATTAGATTGGTTTATTAATCCATCTGCAGGTATCCTGCAACAGGGGCCAGATGGCTCAGGAGATGAATAATGGCATAAAAAGGTTTGCAAGTAGCACTCTATTGCAGGTCAGAAATATCCAAATGATGTTGCCTTCAGGTGTCTGTTCAGTAACCAGCAGGGATGACTCTGGAGGGACGGTCTCACTCCTGTGCCTCATCCTGCACCGCCAAAACTGCTCCAAGAATTTCTCCCATCTGAAAAGAAAAACGAAACACTAGAAACGCTGACAGGCAATCAGGCAAGTGCTGCCTACACGTCGGTGATGATGCTCCCTGGTAGGATGCTGCAGGATGTTTTATTTTGTGATAAAGCCCAGCAGGTGGCTCCATAGGTGGCGGTGGATCCGTGTTCACAGCTGTCTCCTGGGCTCTGAACAGTGCACACAGCAGGCTTCCAAAAAGTGGCATCAAGGTCTGTGCTGGAAACCTGCCAAGGGATTGCATGTTTTGTGCACACTGTAATACACAGATTTGTGCACACCATAGTTTAATAGTCTCCATTTTTAAACTTATGTGATTGAGTCTGGTCTTGAATTGTAAATTGAAGTTCATTCTTTTAGCTGGGTTTTCTGAAAATGCAGGCAACAAATATTAGGAAAAAAATTAGCGCCAGGCTTTGCACCTGCTTCTCTGCATTTATCTTCTAAAAGTTTAGAAATGGTTTGCGGTTTTGAATTTATTGTTCTGGAAACTGGTATTATTAGGTAACAGGCAAAAAAAAAAAAAGAAAAGACGTGGTACCACAGTATTAATAAAGCTGGTATAAAATGAGTTATGCAGATGCAATACAAACATGATCCTGCTTGCTCTATTTGATGGGACTATAAAGAATCATGGTAAGATTCATCATATGACCAAACCTGCAAAAACTCTGTTTCAAGGTCAGAGCATGCTGCAGGTGTATTTCTCCAGACACCCTACCTGTGTGTGGATATTACCTTGTCACTCAGAGTAATATGACACAGTCATAATACAATATATGAATTGTATCAGATCCCTCGTGGCAGTTCTGGTTTCAGACATCAAAAGTAAAATGAATTTGTCCTGCCTCTTGGGCCCCAGGAAGGCAATCCTTTGCCTTTAATCCTCTGAACTGCTTTTGGAACCAAGGGAGTGATACTACCTGGATTGTAGGCTGGCATTGGAGGCCTGTTCTGACGTCGGCTAGGCCAGGCGTGCCACATAACTCAGAGGACAAATGATGCATATGTGTGTAAAGGGATTAACTACAGCATGAATACAGACTGTGAATGACTTTGCACCCAGATGAAGGGGGATGCTGCCCGACACTGGCCTGTTTTAAGTCTGGAGGTGTGCTTGGAAGAGCTGTTGAGGGTGGTCTAGGGAGATATCCGCAACACCAAGATAAGTGGTTCTCTGATATCTTTGTCTCTTGTAACACGCTAAGGGTATTTGTACCTTGCATCTCGCTTTGTAATAAGTCACTCTGATGACTATTTAGTACAACCATGTCCTGTTGCTGTGCTTCAAATAATCCCTTGGTCTCCTTGCTTTTCAGAGCATCAGTTGAAACTTAAATTCTTCATCCCCAAATGCTAATGGATATGGATGCCAAAATAAACAGAATCCATTAAAATTAATTATTATATTGGGATTCATGTAATGCTGGTTCTTTGTGTGGTTTTTTTAAAAAAAATATTATTTTTTTGTTAGGCTCTTCCTCATGTTTCGTTGTTGCTAGTCTGGTAGATTATACTAAAACCAGAAAATCCTGAGATTTCAAATAGAAGTAGGGACAGGGCTGGATTCAGAGCCACAGCTACACGTGTGTAATTCTTGAGCATGATTCTGTCGAAGCACAGCAGCCTTGTGTTTGTGTGTCTGTGTCCATGTGTTTCTCAGCTCGTACATTAGTGAAGTCAACGATGTTAAAATGCAGAAATAAAGGCCAGATATTTAAGTGGTTTAGATAGATTCAACTTCATCCCTTCCCTGGACCCATAGCAGTTTGCATTTGCTGAGGATTTGACTCAGTATAATAAGTCCAAATATCTATAAAAGTAAAACCTGTAGAAACAATAAAAAATTAAGACCCGTGTTGCATAATTAATTGTAAATCTTAATTCTTCAATGAAATAAGATAATTTGACATGAAAATGCAAGTTTAATACTGTAGATGAAAAGCATGGTTATTAATATTGTTCTTAATATGACCAGACAGTACAAGCTATTGAGTGAAACATGAGCTGAAGGACTTGGGGATGTAAAAGCAGTTAGTGTTCAAGTCCAAAATTACATCCTGTATGAATTCCGGTGGAAGAATCAGATTTGAGGTGTTAAATCTGAACACAAGAAGAATTTGTTTCTACTATCTAGTGACTTCTAACTTGATCTGCTCTAGCAGATAAGGAATTACCATATCTAAAAACAACCCCCCCTATTTTAGTTATTTAGTATGCTTTCAGGCTGTCATCTACCTTAGAGAAAATAAGACAAAATAGAGCAAGAAGGTTCTTGGCTAAAATTGAGTATATTTGCCTTTACAAGGCAAGAATCTAATCAAATGCTTTACCAGCACCTTCCTAAATACGATTTAATAAATCAATAATTAATTCATTTTATAATTGCTGCATCTATCCTTTGTTCATCCTAGGTGTTCTACCTATAAGTAGAACATTCCACTAAACTAACTCCATAGGGAGTTCTGAAGCTGCCTGTTTGGTGTTTCCTGGATGGCTGCAGATGGTCGTTCTTTTCTCATCTGTTACTTCCTTTAGTTTCCATTGAGCGGAGGTTTTTTTATGGAGACTCTATTATGTCCTTTAACTTCCCCCCTGTGTTCTCTCTTGGAACCACTTATCTTCATCACACTTCTCTTTCAATCTGTCCCAAAATTCACTCTTGCTTTTTTGCTGTATATCTCCTCACTGTTCACACATGGGTAATGCTTCATTCTTCCCATCGTGTGTTACTCCGTCACTTTTAATGCATGGGAATAAAAAAGGCTTTTCACGGTGCCTGCTGTCAAGTGCATTTAAGGGACTGTATTCATGGCAGAGAGTAAAAACTATGGCTGAGGGCAATTAAATGCTCTAGTGAAGGAGAGGAGTTTCCTGACTGCAGGGTCCACATGAGCATAATCCATCCAAGAGCTGAGAAAGTCTTATCCTTCACTGAGGCCACGGGGAGCTGAAGGTCTCTGAACGCTTTGCAGGAGCAAGTAATTAAATTTATGGAGAAACCAAAGAATATCTCATAAGGATGACTTTATGAAACGTTACTCTTGCCTTGTAGGGGCCCACAGGTTTTATGATGCTGCCTTGTTCAAGGCAACACCATTGTCAACATAGTAAGAGCCTTGGCAGCACATCCGTTAAGAGATAAAAATGGAAAATGCTCTAGTGAGACCTAGATTTTGCTGGTTTCTCTGATGCCTTGCTACAGCAGTGGCCCTGCTCTGCTCTTCAGTGATGAATAAAAGCAAACACCACATAACCATGGCAGTAGGAGTGTTGTAAATGTACACAGCCGTGCTAATAAGCCTGCCCCCTTTTTTAGTACATGGGTTGAGGTGGTTAGTTGTTATACAAATAGCTGGAATAGCATCTCAGAGTCTGATTCTCTGAGAGTCTGAATTTGTTAATAAGCTAATTGAGGTGCATATTAAAAAAGATTCTTAAGGTATTTACACATGTTCAATAGAAGATTTTCAATCTTTTATCTACTTGGCTGCAATAAAGAAAATCAATTAAATGAAAAAATGCCATCTACTAAGGATTAGTGCTTGCAGATTTCACTGCAGTAAAGATTTTTCAAGAAGAAAAGCTTATACAGGTGGATTTGGGGGATTTTGTTTTGGGGTTTTTTTGGTTTGTTTTTTTTTTTGTCTTAACTGGCTTGTTTATTTTCAGATGTGTTTCAGTTAATTTAAGTGTTCCACTTGTGTTTTCCTCTCCCCATCTACTTCTGTGTTCACCAAACAAAAAAATCATGTACTAACCCAGAAGAATATTGTAATTCTTTAAACTACATTGGAATCTTGAAAATGTAGAGAAGCAAATATAAGAGAGGTTTCAAGGATATGCAGCATGCTTCTAGTAAGTGTGGATCAAGTGCAACAGAACTGTTTCAAAATTAACTAGCTCCAAAATAGCAAAATCCTGCTCTATCTTCCTTCCAAAAATTATTAGATTAGATTAGATTATTAGATCATTAGATTATTTTAGATTATTTCATGTGAATGAAATGAATCTGGAACACCAGCTTCATCCAAAAATCGTGCTGTTCTGCTTTCTTCATCCACATCGTGCAATTTGCCTTGCTGACCAACACTGGGCAGATTTAGTGTCCAGTGCATTTCTGTACTCAAAATATTAAATCTCATGATACACTCAATATCCAAAGGTGCTGTGCCACTGTACTTCTTCTGGTGGTCAGAAAAACAGTTTCTAACATAATTTATTCCTCAATTCCTGCTCACCTGGCCATCCACACTAATGAGAAAGGTATCCTACATTCATATCCTCTCCTGCATATATGGAGAGTTCAGACCTGTTGTGCAGACACAGATTTTAGAGTTGCCTCCTGATTTAGGCACTGGGTGAGTTTGATCTCTAACTGCAAAAATCGTTAGAGCAAGATGGTCCTCAAAAAGCAGCTGATACAATACTTCGGAAGGATAAATATGCTGCTGATTTAAAAAATGACTGCAAAATTTTGCTAAATGTGCTAAGTGGAAAGGTAGCTCATACTCAAATGGAAAGTTTTGCTAACTGAATTTGCTGCTGAATGTTCTCAGATGACTTTATATACTGATTTAGCTCCCCAGTCCAACCTGCCTGAAATTTGTATCAGTGTTTCTGTTGCCTTTCCAGAAGTGTGTGTGTGTGTGTGTGTGCATGTTTGGACCTGCACGGGCCACACTCAGTGAATGTGATTTTTTTCTTTAGTGAAATGGGGCAGGACTTGAAGGAACATCTTCAGAATGAGGTTGGATTAATCATCCCAACCAAAAAGTTGCATTTCTAAGAGATGATTCCATGCCTGGTGGATTCCTATTCAGTGCCAGTTATGTATGTAATATTCAAATCAGAATTATACTAGGGGAGAGAATAGCGAAACATCGTGATGGTGTTGAGGTGGAACAATTATAATACAACTAACTACACTGCTTAAATATTAATTTTTATGAAAGACATTCATTATGCTCTTCATCTGGTAAGTTGCTCTCACTTAAGACTCATTCCAGTGTTCAATCTCTGAAAGAACATTGGAAAAAATCATAAAATATTTAAATGCTCTCATTAAGTTTTGGGCAGCTTGTATTGACAGTGAATCCCACACTTCATTTACAATCAGGCTTACAATTTTTGCCACTTAGACATAGCTGCAGCTCCTCTGAGTCTTTGCTACTAAGAGTGAAAATGAGAATTGCTATGAGAGAGCAAACTGAAAACTAAAAGGCCCTTGACTAGCCTGCCATTTTTGAGACCAGTCCTGAACCCTTATCTTAATTAATTGGGCAGATAACAACAGCTAGACGCACTGGATGGCATCTAGCATTGCGTACAATACTACCCAGCATAATATGTAACACCAGATAAAAATGGCATGAAATGGGATCCTTGTGCGTTACAGCATTTGAATCTCTTATCTTGTGCTTTGTTCTATCTAGTTCAGTGCAGCTTCTGCCAATTCAAAGTTAAAAAAACCTAACAGGTGCATCTGTAACTTCATGCACTTATTAAGCCACCTACTGTTGAACGTGTGCCTGTCTGAAGACTGAATTGCAGTGCTAGAAGTGTTTGTGCTGTGGAGCTGCCTTAGACGTCCACCTCCCTAGCAAAAACACATTTCATTTGTCAGGGACAATCTCAGGGATACCTTGATCCCTTTTGTCTTTGTGCTGAAATCTTCTCTGTAAGAAAAACACATTCTTTGAAGACAAACTGAAAAAGATACGTGTGTATTACTGGACAGAGGCTAGCCACAGCAACTCTGAGGCAGCCTTTCAGGCAACCTTTTCAAAACTGAATTCCTTTCTGAATATTTTGAGGAAGGCTGAGGGTTTTTAGCTACATCTGCCCCTGAATTCTCTGTAAAGTCTTCCAGGAATATTCTAAATGCAGAGGACAACCATGATTGCCAGCCACCTTAGAGATGCATCCTTGGGCCCTGTCTAATAGCTTAAAGCACAGATGGTGAGTTTCAACACTTTTTCTGTGAATTTATAATGAGAAAAAAAGTTTTAAATGAGTATAACTTGTATAATGACTTTGACTTCAGCCTTCTCTGACCTCCTTCTTCATGTCACACATCCTGGAATATAGGTTTTTCAGGGTGAGGCATTGTATTTTCAACAGTATCTGCCTAATGCTTTGGCCCACAGTGTCTTACTGTCCTGAAGGTCTAGGTATGTCTGTAATGTAAAAATGAATAATAATTTAAGCCTCTGAGAAGGTAAGAGGTTGTTTTCCCCTTCCTAAGTTAACAAGGGCAAGGAGTGGTCACAGCTGCTTTAGCTGCATGAACCAGTTATGTGCAGTCAGATAAATGGAGATGAAGGAGCCACTCGGGTTTTAGTGGCCATGGGGATTTTAGTGATAGAAAAAACTTCATTGATTGAAGCTTTCCACTCAGAATTTCTCAGTGATGCTTTAGGACCCATTTGAACATGTATAAACTTAAAATCCTCTCTGTCATGAACAAAATGACAGTCAGGGAAAGGATATTTATTCTGTAATGATGGAAATGCTCCAGAGAAGTTTTGGGGAGTACCAAAGGCAACATAGTGTCAGACCCTTTCTGGAGCTCAAAAGAACTATGGCAATACAAATAACAGGAATACTCCACTGGGAACTTCACTGTGAGGTGATATTGACAGAGCATTTCCCAGAAAAAGCTGTTGCAGATAACTTTGCATCATGGAAGATAAGCAGAGTAAAATATGATGGGACCCTGCTATCTGAAATACCTATAGCAGGATGAGTGGACTGATTAGGACCAGGTGCTGGAGCAATGCCTTCATTTTTGAATCATGCTGTCCACTGAAACTGAAACATGGCAGGATTCTCGGGAAGGGAGAAAGGATCAGCACAGAGGTGATGGACCATTAGGTTATTGGACTTTTGCACTGGAGTGTGGTGAACAAACATAACTCATTAGTTTGTCCCAGAACCGAGGGTTGCTTTTATCCTTTCACAGATTTATTGTCAAATGCTTTCACAAGCTGCCCTTGTGAATTTTTTTCTCCTCCACGAAGGTTTTTCTCTTTCTTTATACTCATCACTTTTAAATGGGAGTGCACTGCTTACTAAGAGGACCTTACAAGCTAATTAGTTAACCCCTGAATTCCAGATTGATGAACTTGGTATCATTTTAACAGGGAATCTTCGTTGTTTCTACCCAGCCTTTGTGATAACTGCTGCATCTAACAAAATAGTTATAATAATAAAGCATTCCCTGCTTGATGCTTTTGCAGCATTGACTTATTCAGTAGCAATCATGAAGGATTATTCAAAGCACAGACCAATGGGCAGCATCAAGAACAGTACCTTCACAAATGCAGGGTAATCAATGATGTCTATTTTCTGAACATTAATATTTTCAGTTGTACTGCAGACAGAATTCCCTCTGGTTGAATAAGCTGCTGAAGTGGAAAATTTTATTTAACAGCATTTGGTAAGAGTCTTGCAAGTCTCCAGTGAGTCATTAGGAGTGCTACAAAGAGTCCACTTTAGCTGAGAGTTGATTTTTGAGTCCTTCCTGGGTGAATATTGTTGTGAGAGGTTGCAGTAACCCTGCTGTGTTCTCTAACACCCTTCCTGCCCATCCACACAGAGCAGCAATGTGATTCTCGGTCAAGGACTCCTGGCTAAAATTGCCCAGCTTTCTAATATTCACCAGCTGTGTCTAAAAACTCAAATACCAGGATATTTAAATATGACAGAATTTGGGTTTATTCTGTTAAATCAGTGTTTACCAGAAGCCCCTAGACTTCACTGATTATCTGCAAGATCAAATGTTTCAGCCATGGTTTGGTAAGGACCATGTTGACCAGCGATCCAGGAAGCTACTGAGGGCTAATGTCAATTTTACCTGTGTTTCTTCATTTATCTCTCCAGGACCGTGAGCATTACACACATGCATCAAGAGCAAAAGGTTGCTGGATGATGTCCTGTCATGCTTCCCATGGCTTCACTGAGGTGTGTCCAAACATGTCAGCTATTATCAGAAAATGCCAGCTGATCAAACTTGACCTCACCCAGCCCAAATATGTGCACAGGACAAGCATTTCCTTAGGAAATGGGAAACAAATTTTCAAGTTCTCCTACTACTTGATTGAGCATAAGCTTTCAAGGCCAGACTCCTGTGAATACCTGAGAAGGAAGCAGGTCCCTCCTTTTGGGCATCTCCCACCCTGCATAAAGTAGCTGTTATTTGTCTCCCTCGGTGCAAACGTTTGCTGATCCAAACCACTGGTTGAATTTATTGAAGTTCTAGGCAGTCTGTCCTTCTCTCTGATTCTTTTTTCACCCATATTTGAGGAGCGGGGGGAGAAAAAGAAGACATTACTGTGAATATTTTGATTGTATCTTGACATTGGAGGTGAGAAAATATAGAATAAAGTACAGGTGGGAAGGGAAAACAGTTTCTGAGAAACAGTATTTCGAGTACAAATTTCACTCGATTGTCTGGGTGAATTAATATACACACTTTCTGGTCAAATTAGAAATCCATGGCTAACCTGTTGCTAACACTTTTATAACATTTGTGGAGATATAACATCATTGAAAAGATGAGCAAAGGCATCCTACAGCTTTTACATCAACTCAACTTGATGGCCCCTCTCTGGGTCCAGCTGTGGCCTGGCACAGGAAGAGAGAGCAGCAAGACACCTCTGTCCTTTCTTCTCTTCCCTCAATGTCACGCTCTGCATTAGCTGACACGAGCTGGGGCCAGAGCCCCCAGCCTGAGCTCCCCGGAGACAGCGCTGCACTCACACCAGCCCCCAGGGCCAGAAGACAAATGAGAGCACCTCAGGGGGAACCTGACTGAGTAATAGCAGAGCCAGCTGGAAAGGTTAAAGGCCACCAACCATTTGCACTGCAGTAGGTTAACATCCCTGGTCTCCCGTAGAGCACAGCCACCAAAAAAAGCAAAACTTGTGACTTTTAGCCTGTTATTTTGAGTTGTCAGAATGCTTTAACTGAAGCAGAGCAGGCAGAGTCAATTCAAAATAAACTCTTTCAGTCTATTCAGTTACAAACTGTTTGTCTGCACGGGAGACATCCGGACAGCGCGCTCTCCTCTCCTGAAGGGATACCCGAGCTAGCTCTCGGAGCTAGTTCAGCTACTGCGAGTAATGGAACCAGACTAGCGTGGCACTCTGCCCGGATTAATTTATCTGTCTTTCTGAAGGCAGGAAGTCTGACAGGTCTGCTTTATTCAGTGCCTTAGTTGTCACTAATGAGCGCTGTGTAACCAGAGCCTCTGAAGAGCACAATAATCAATTTAAAACAGCTCTCGCAAGAATTCCTTGAAGTTGAGTTCTCAGCCCTGTTAATGATGCCAGATGAGAGTCCATCTATGTAGACTGGCTGTCTAGAGCAAGCTTGCCCGAGCACTACAGAAGCACAACACGAGGTAGGAGCCAGGTCCCTGTGGCTGGAAGCAGACACACCAGCTTCTGGTCTGAAATACCAGGGCTGGCCCACCTGTGCATCTACTAAAAACCACAGCTAAAACATCAAGGGCTTGAGAGAGTGCTCAACTTGTGCTTGGAAAATCCCACATGCTGTCTGTAATGACCCTGTTTCAGCTATTACTGCATTTTAAATTCCTCAGCATGCTGTTAAGTCAAGCCGTCAGTGAGGGGGCAGCAGAGATGTTAAGCCTCACGGTGTGTCCCTGGCACTTTGCTTTGACATTTTTATCAGTTTTTCACTTCTTTTTTCTGTTTAATCTATTTCATTTTCCAAAGCTATCATCTGTCTGCCAACCTTATTTTCTTTCCAGGCATTATTACTTCTTTTTTTTTTTTTTCCAGGCTTTTTTTTTTTTTTTTTTTTTTTTTTTTTGAGGTGTTATTGACAGGTATGATGCGGGCAAACTGATATCTAATGCAATAATAAATCAGCTACAGCTGAATCCCAGTTTCCTGATATAATCATATTGGAAGAAAGTATTGTGTTATACACACGAGACCCTAATGAAGTCAACACAGCTCCTCATGTGTAAAACCAGCAGAATTTGATCCACTGAGTTCAGCTGGATCTGGCAGCTCTCCAGATTTTCTGAGCTGAACTATTTTCGTTTCGGACTTCACAGTTGCCAGCAGGAGCCAGTAACATTCAACATCAGAGCAGAACTTCCCAGAGATAGTCCTCTCTAGAGGCGATTAAAATAACATAACCTCCAGAGGTATAATATCAACAACTGTATTTACATTTATTGCTTGAGGGGATATTAGTTTACTGTGCATTATATTGTAACATTCAAAATAATAGTTATCATAGCCTGAACCAATTCTTTGCTCAGAGCCATTTGTAAAAGTCAATGAAAGCATGAATTAATCTCTTAACTCTATTCTAACGGTTCAGAAACCTCTATCTCCTTTCTTGAGCTCTTTCCTCTAAACTGCAATTTTAGCTTGTGCTGCTCACCCCACTTTTTTTCCAGTTTTCATATAAAACTCAGAAAGAAAAAATTGGATTATCTAATCTTCCTCTTCAAACTCTGCTATGCCCTTTCCAGAAGATGGTGACTCATATCTCCCCCCTTCCTTTCATGTTCTTTTCCAACCTGGCATCTCCATGCATGGCATCCAGGCTATGTCTGCTTCAGAGAAGGGTTTGAGATTTATTTGTCCCTAAACCATAAAAGCAACTCCAAGACAAGAGGTTTTTTGCTTCTCTAAATGCCTAATTAGCTCATCTGCTCTGATCACATCTCAAGTGCTACAACATCCTTTTCAATGGTTTTGATAAAGTATATCTTAAATAAGCAGCATCTTCCTGAAAATGGCATGTACCTTACCGACGGCTACTTCATTAATTTCTTTCACATCTAATCTCAGATGTGAAAATATACACTTAATTTTCTATGATGCCACAAAATTTTTTTTGTCTGTTAAAGTGATATGATTTTCATAATAATTTTGACTACGCATTCTTTGCAGGTTCCTACCTGTTCATATAATTTGTACATTGTATCTTCAAATTTATTTTGACTCAATTCCGTAGGATAGAGTGATAGACCCATACAGCCCCTAGCCTGAAGGTTTTCTAATAACAAGGATGTACAAGCACAGCACAAGTATAAATTACAATGTCAACAGTATCTTTCATTTATACAGAAGGAATAGCAACTATCATTTCTGTGGCTTTTTCACTGCATACATATTCTCATGCTTGCCCCTGCTAAAATAGGTATCGAGATTGTGGAGCTTCGAATAGTGTGAGATACTGGAAATGCAGAATATTATTTTAAAACAAACAAGCAAGCAAAGCCCAAGCAGAGAATAATCAATATACTAAGACATAAGCAAAAGCAATGAGAAATAAACTGCTGGTGATGTTAAATGCTTCCACTATTTTCTTCCACATTTTCACACTACTCGAATGGATGAAACCAAATTCCACTACAGTTAGATATTTTGTCCTGTAACGTGCCAGGGAATGTGGGAAAGTGGTTTTGTCCAAGATATATATTGAGTCTTGATTATACAGTAAATCCAACACTAGTAGAAGATGGAAAAGTGTATCAGCACTACTCCTACTTGCTGAAACACGCGTGGGCTCAGTACTTGAAAATGCGTAACCCACCAGCTCTGAAGGACATGCCACCAGAGAGCTGCTTTTGGAACTAATACCCTGGCCTTGGAGAAGAACATACTAACACATACTTTATTTTGTAGGTCTTTCTCAGAATCCTTTTCCTGCCAATATGTAAATAAGATGCTAATCAAGAGGTGCGCAGGGAAAACATATTCTGACACGTCGGTGCATGGCATTTTCAAGCAATACACAAGCACATTTATCATTATGTTAATGTGAGATCCCAGAGGCAGCACTGCCTTTAAGGCATACTTGAGCATGCCAAAGTTTTTCCTTTCGTAGGAGGCAAAACAGAAGATAGATTTTTCATTCATGAGAATGTGAAGATTCCCTGAGTTATGCACAGCAGTCAGAAACCCTAAAATAAAATAATATTTTGCATTTGTGCAGAGATGTTTTTTTTTCCTTTTCAAAACATGAGCAGTTTACTATCCACATTATTTTCCCCCTTTTTAGAGATGGCATAACTGAGGCAGAGTTTAATGCACCATTTTTTCAGTAATGCTGGCCAGCATTTTGGCTGCCAGTGGTGTTAAACACCGATAGTTTCCTTGTCTTTTCTGTTTGTAACTTACACCTGAAAAGAAGATTATCTAGATAAAGCAAACAAAGAACACAAAATCAGAGAGAACTCCTAAAGTGTTTGCCCAAGCCACTTGCTCAAGGTCACAGAGCAAGTCAGTGCAAGGGCTGGGAAAATATTCATGACTCTTATTTCTCAGCTCATTCCAACCCCCAGGTCAGATAATACTCCAAAAGCTTAAGATATGTTCCAAATGTCGTATGAATTTTCTTCAAGAAGGGAGGCAAATCTGAAGGGTGTGGCTTATGGTAAGGAGCAGCTTTTGCTTGTGACCTTTAGGTGGTGAGGTTTAGCTATATTCCGGTATCAGTAAATATTCTCAAAGTTTCAGGTATCCCAAGTTTAATTCGAAAATCTCATTGATAACGACTTAGCCTGTATCTCCTTGTGCTGCTTCTTCTACTTCTCAACAAAAAGTAAGGCACAGAAATAACAATGAAAAGATACAAATTTATGGTGAAGGAAACCATTTCAATACAGAAACTCAATGATTTGGAGGTTGAACCCATTTCCCTCCTGGCAAAATTAAATATACATAACATGCATAAATGCACTAAGAATCCTGTGTACACCAGTTAGCTGCCTTAGCTTTCTTCTCTCTTTATTAGAAGGCTGCTCCAGAAAATGAGGTGTCACTCATAAAACCTAGACCTCGCATATCTGCAAATTGTTAGCTATTCTCAAACCATTCAGCCAAAGGCAAACAAATCCCCTGCAACAAAGAACAAGCACTTTGTTCCTTCACCTCCAGCAAGAAATTGCACATGACAGGTTCAGAGGACATACTGGAGAAAAGTGTTTGTTCTTTTTCTAACCAAATACCCTGAACCTCTTCAAGATGCAGTTTGCTACTGTTATGAGTCACCGCTCTGTCTTCTCTCATGTTGTTTAATGATAGTGGGCTCAAGTATCAGAAATATGTTCTGGATTGTCATGGATGATTACTTATCCATCTGGACCTACTTATAAATTTATGTCATTTTGCTGAGTATATAAATAGTGGTGAAGACATGCCACCTAAGGGTTTCAGATGTCCTAAAAGACAATTAAACTCAAAGTCAGTAAAAACATAAAAACTATAAGAGAAATCACATCTTTTTGGTTCTTGATTCCTTTAACACCTTAACCTCCACGTGATTGTTTAAGGCAGGTTTAATCATGGATCATTTATATGTACAGGGTTCGGTTAGGCAGTTTTCCCCACAGTACAACAAAACTGCATGAAACCAAAATGCTTCTGGTCAGCAGTGCTAAAATTTGTAAATGTTGCTTGTTTCCTATGATCATGAAAACTTTTTTGCTTCATCCTACATTACTTTACTTTGTTTTAATCTTATCTATATGCATTAAGGTAGACAGCAGTGGCTTAGAATGGCAAACTTGTCACAGTTAGCCAAATAAGCAAAATCTGTGTCTGAGGAATGCAACATTCACCAACAACTTTGGCTTGGCTTTCTCTTAGTTGCCAGGAACCTTCAATAAAACGGGTGTATTATATATTTATGAAACTGAGGAAAAGCTAAACTGACATTCAACCCTTCTAAGATCAAACAGAAAAGGGCACTCTGTTTTAAGAGCTTTATGAGGAATAATGTAAGCATTTGAGCAGTGGGACACCTTAAAATCGTACAAATACAGGAGTATCTATTAAAAAAAAAAAAGAAAGCACAAGTTAACAAAGTAATTGAAAGCAGAAAATAAATGGAGAATTGTTAGTTGGATAGAAAGCTCACTAACAAGACAACACAGCAACTGTGAATCACTTTCATTAGTTGTGTTCTTTACTAAAATGGGGTAATTTGTATCAGCACTGCTGCCCCAGAGCAAGTTTTCAGCCTTCATTTGCTCTTGGCATTAATAGGCTCAAGCTGAAAACTCTGAGTCTGTATTCCAGGTGCTTCACAGTCTACCTTCAGTTTATTTACCTTCATGGCAATCGGGTGAAACAAGCAATTATTTTCCCATTTTCCCTAATCCTCTTATTTGCCAGCCCTTGAGCCAGTAAATTTTTATAAAATGAATTAAAAAATAATATAAAATCTAACTGTCATTTGATAAAGCAAAGTAAGGTTCTTGGGATGCACACCAGCAAACAGAGAAGGCTGAACACCTGCTCCTGGCTCTGACGGTGCTCAGGCTGCTGTTGTGACAACAGAGAAACCTCACCTTATTTTGCCTAGACCTTGCCACAATGCTCAAACTGAACTTGAGCAGAGCTCAGAGTACATGTCATCCTCCGCAGATTTTTAGTTGAAGTTCCTTTAAATGCCTGCTTCCCAAGTTGTAGAACTAGCAAGCAGATGCTTTGCCTGAATTGATGAACAATGAGCCTGTCCCTATCTGCCTGTGCAGGTCAGTGCCCAGCTTCACCAGCCCCAGTTGGAAGGTATCACCCACTCAGCCCAAAGGAGCCCAAAGGAGCAAAGAACAACGGAGCTTCAGGCATCAGGGAAAAATTCACACTTCTTTCTTCTTTATTGCATTGAATTGTAGATTTCACCCTATTTACGGATGCATGACTAAATCTAAATAATTCAGAAAATGAAAGTTGAGCTCAGAAAAAGGTGTCATTAGTTCTCTCTTTGTGTTGCATTACCAGCTTCAGGCCCTGACAAGGAAGGAGGAGGGTGAGGTAGGACAGCACAGAGAGCACAGCCGCTAGCACAGCACCATGAACGTGCCCATGAGCAAACCACTGCCTAAATGGGCAAGGCAGACATAGGGGGAAAGGGGAGGCCAGCACAGAGAGCAGAGCTGAAGGTTAACAACAGAGCCAGGATCCCAGGCCCTGACGGCCACGATGCTCAGACTGGGGCACACCACTGCCAAAGTCCTTGGCACAAGTAGCTTTAGGGCTGGCAGTGGTGTCTCTGTCACCCACTGTGACGCTTTGTCTCGGGGCACGGGGGTTAATTGCTGGGAATGTCAAATGAGAAGGGTTAATGATGAGCTGAAAGGAATTTCAGTGTTGCTACTGAACCCTCTGATTACTTGGGTAGCACTGTGGGAGTGAAAACTCTAATGCTATCATCATTTTCTTCCAGGCGGTTAATTCTTTTATATATATATATTTATATATTTTTCTGTATAAATACATGCACACAGATACATTTTCTAATTCCAACAATGCTGGGACACGAAATAAGAAGCCTGGCACTTCTTGTCAGTGCTAACCTGCCAAGATGCCACATCAGCAGCACTCGGAGAAGTGAAGAGCTCCCTGAATATGTTTTACCTCTTTGTTACAGCTGCCTCTATATTCAGTCTCCCGTCCTATTATCCAAAACTTATATACATTCATAACATGGCTGATACTTCTAGGTCATGTATGTCTAGAATTTTTCTGAATTTTCAGCACTTTTAAGGATTATTTTGTGACATGTTCTATAAATAATAATTTTTGTTCTTCTTGCAGCTCCAGTGCCTCCTCTTCATGTGAACTGTTATTTGAGCGCTAGTGAGATAACTGGTTGTATCAACTATTCCTACAGACATTTTTATGCAAGTAGTGATTCACTCTTTCAACACCATTGCTTTAAATATAGCCAAAGAAACAAATCATTTTTCAAGGAAACTTCTAGAACTGTGAATAGTACCACAAAGGTGTCTTTCTGTGTCCACCACAAATAGCCAAGTGTAGATACTCATAATCTAATTCAAAATGCATGTGTTTTTCTCTCATATTAAATACCATTAATTGTTTGCTACGGAATGCAAAAATCCCCTTTTGCTTTAGCTATTCTACTGCAATTAGAAAAATGTATTTCTTTTTCATTTTAACATTACTGCATTTCTCAGATTTAACTTATTGCTATGTAATTGCCCAACATTTAAAAATAGAATGGCATTCAATCCCAGAACATATCAAAGAGGAGTCTTAGCCAGCAGGAGATATCTATTTAATCACTACTTTGCATTGTTACAGTGACAGCAGGAGAGCTATAGAAAGCATTGCCTTAAAAATTAAACCATGGAGGATGTTAGGACTGCCAAAGAATGGATTCCTAAAGAAAAAAAGAAAATTCTGACACTCACAAACAAACCTGTTCTGTTTGTTTGTGATGATAATGCCTTCCCGTAATCATACAAATGGCATTTAGGTGTTTCGTTAAAATCAGGATACCCTGATCGTGGAGACTCAGATAGTTTTCTAGTTCCTTAAGACAGATGTTCAACTTACCTGCAACGTTCTCTGGCTGCAGCCTGGTGTTGCAATGCCCTGAACACACACACTGTCCTCACAGTCACCATCCACCTCACACGGTCACTAATGTGACATTCCTAGTCCGGCAGCAGTTCTAAATGCATGGCCAGAGAACTGGATAAAAACACAGGATAAAAACACCAGTATTTTAAAATAGAATTAATATTATTCATTAGCCTGCAGTGGCTACCCTCTGTCTTAAGCAATACATATTCCTAAAGCTGCTCAGATGCTCTAAGCATCTACTCAAGGGGCCCAAATAACTCTGAAAAAGCTGCAAATAATGTACTTGCTGCCAGCCTTTATTTTTCAGTGAATTCTACAAAGATTTTGTATCTTAAAGACCTTAGGTACAGCGAAGACTCTTTTTCTTCTGTGTTATACCCCTAACACAGCTTTGTTATCAAAGCTTCTTTATCAGAGAAAGAGACCTTCTGAAAGCCTAAGTAAGCTTGTCAAGATTTACCAGGAATGCTTTGTATTTTCTCAAAGATCCAGCAGAGCACACAGGATAAAGCTCATTTTCCTGGGAAAGGTAGGACATATTTTCTTCCTTTGCACTGCATGCAAGTTTTGTTGGTTTTTCTTTGTTAAAGTGACATTAATTTTGTTACTAGTAAGTCATCAAGTAGCATATTTATCATTTACACTGTTTATTAGCAGATGAGTGTTATCCCTGGGTGAACCTATGTGTGGCTGTAATACTCCAAAACTCTATGGTCTAGGATCAAGTAGAGCAGGCAGCACAGTTGTCGACATAAACCAGCATCCCTCAGTGCTTGCTCACCACCAGTACCAGAATTGATTCTCTCCAATAGCAAAATTTAAGATCCGTGATCCATGATGTGCTGGGGCATTTGCTTAGAAGAGGATTGCATCAGCCCTTACAGCCTCATTAACCACCAGGGAATTGTACTTTTGTCTACACGATGGGTGTCTCTGCACAGCACAGGGAAGGAAAGTCATGCTAAAACAAAGAGCCGTGGTGAAGCTGTCCCACTGCAGCGAGTACTGTATACTGCTTAAAATGGACCAGTGAGTTCATTCATAATATAAATTAACTGTTATTAATAATCATAGAATCATTAAGGTTGGAAAAGACCTCCAAGAATATCCAGTCCAACCTTTGATTGAACCACCACCATATTAACTAGACCATGGCACTAAGTGCCACATCCAGTTTTTTCTTGAATACTTCCAGAGATCGTGACTTCATCACTTTCCTGAGCAGCCTGTTCCAGTGCCTGACAACCCTTTCAGTGAATAAATTCTTCCTGATGTCCAACCTGGACTTCCCCTGGTGAAGGCAGCTTAAGGAATTGGCAGCTTGAGGCCATTTCCTCTCTTCCTGTCACTACTTGCTTGGGAGAAGAGATCGACCTATGTCTTACTAGAACCTCCTTTCAGGGAATTGTAGAGAGGGATAAGGACACCAGGCTAAACAATCCCAACTCTCTCAGCCACTCCTCACAGGCGTTCCCTCTAGACCCTTCCCCAGCTCCGTTGCCCTCTTTGCACTCACTCCAGCACCTCAATGTCCTTCTTGTAGTGAGGGGCCCAAAACTGGACACAGCACTTGAAGTGCAGTCTTACCAGTGCTGAGTACAGGGGGACAATCCCTTCCCTGGTCCTGCTGGCAACACTCTTCCTGACACAACCCAGGATGCCACTGGCCTTCTTGGCCACCTGGGCACACACCCTGGCTCATGTTCAGCTGCTGTCACCAGCACCCCCAGGTCCTTTTCCACTGGGCAGCTTCCCAGCCACTCTGTCCCAAGCCTGTGGCACTGCCTGGGGTTGCTGTGACCCAAGGGCAGGATTCAGCACTTGGTCTTATTGAACCCCATACCATTGGTCTCAGCCCATTGATCCAGCCTGTCCAGCTCCCTCTGCAGAGCCTTCCTGCCCTCCAGCAGATCTACATTCCCACCCAACTTGGTGTCATCTGTGAACTTACTTGCACTCAATCCCCTCACCCACATCAACAAAGATATCAAACGAGACTGACCTCAATACAGAGCCTTGGGGAACCTTATTAGTGACGAGCCACCAACTGGATGTGGTGCCATTCACCACCAGTAATAAAATCCGTGGTATTTCTGCGTGGCATTACATTACATTGTCTAGCCAAGAATGCACAGCATTGCTATAACTGCACCTCCCAGTCTGCCTAAAGATGGGGATCTGGTCCTGTTCTAACATTTAATTGTCTTCTGAAAATTATGCTTTTATTTTTCACATTTGAAAACTATATGTTTTTTGATTTCGTCCTAGAGCTGGTATTGCCTTTCCTTCACATACACCCACACACCCACCCCACCCCCATCCCCTTCACCTAATAGAACACTTTCCAAATAGAAAGATCCTGTGGTTTATAGTTAAAGATCTTTTGCTCTGACAGCATTATTTAGACAAAGGGTTTGTTGCTTTGGCTGTAATTCCACTGGTTAATTGGAAGACTTGCCCTTTTTTTAATTTGCACTGAGTGGCTGGAAACTTTGTTGAAACAATTTCTGTGTGAGAAACACCATTGAACTAAAACCATTTTCCTAAATATATAATACCTTTTTTTAACAGCATTGTTTTATGGGGAAAAAAAGTATTTTCAACACTTCCAGACATTCATTTGTTCAGCTCCTTTGGAGTATGGATATTAAACAATTAGGAGTAGTGCTCCATTATGTAAATTGTAAGGATAGAGTGGAGGAAAAAGGTTTACTAGAAATTTTAGCACTGTCAGTAAATGGACTGTGGCTGTGACACTTTATTTCAGATGTTCTTGTCTTTATGAGAAAATAATAAATCCATGTGGTCCCTTTGTTTTTAGGAAATGTAATTTATGGATGTCTTATAATAGAGGTGAAAAAGTACTCAACGATGCACAGATTTAATTCCTGTCTACTTGCATTCAGGAGAGTTTTCTGCAGCATGTGTTGCTTCTTAGAAATCTCCCGTAGCATATCCGTGCATTCAAGTCACCAAAGGCTTGGATCTCAGTTTTGCTCTAAAATCCCCATTGTACACCACGACTTTTAAGTCTTTGAGGCCGTGCCTGCAAAACAGCTGGGCAGTCTTAAGGAGGTTTAAGGGCTTTAGATTTAATACTGGACTATATGCCCCGGTGGACTCGGGAATGACAAATGCTGAGCACAGACAGTCCCATAGAGCATTCTGCTGGCACTTACTCTGAAGCCCCTCACTCCAGGCTTTCTCTTATCTCCCACCCTATGGCCAGGAAGGTATTTGAGAAAGGGAATTTTTGGCATTGAAAAGAACTTGGAAATATCATTTTACCTCCTCTGACACGTTCTGAAGAAAAAAAGGATAAGTCTTTCCTAAATTTGACACAAAGCCAAAGCCTTAGCCTTCTTAATGCTGTCAGTGAGTGGAGAGGCAGGGAAAAAGCTTGTATTGATTACAGAAGGTTAAACCCAAAGGGACTGTGAAAATGTGGGTTTTCACACAGATTTAAGAAAAATTGTTTGTGCTTCAGAGATGCTAAAATGTTGGTTTGAAGTTGTAAGCTGTGTCTAATGGCTTTAGTAACATTGCTATGTAAATTTGGAGCTGCAGAAGTCACTCAATGCATACAATCTAGATGTACACAGGAAAGTATATTCTGTGTGTGTGAAGTGTGCCCTACCCTATTCATAAGACTCCCTCCTTTTTTCAGTTGATTAGATACAAGAGATCAAAAAAAAAAAAAAATCCTCTTATAAAAACCTGGACAGCCTCTTTGTAGAAACAAAGCGGTTTGATATATTGTGTTTGTTTACACACACACACCTTTTATCTATGATATGGTTGCAGTATATATTTTGCCACTCAAAGTTTGTGCAGACAACTTTTTATCTAGTAGCGTCTGGAAAAGCTGCATTAAAAGTACTACACGCTTCTGAAGTTCTTTTCAATGTTTTCCAAGAGCACACGTAAAAAATGTTCTTGTCTGATACTAGAAGTGATCCCTATCAGTTCTACTTCATAAAATTCCTAGAGCTTTCATTTTCATGCACCTCCACATTCTTCACAACCAGTGGTATTGATATGCCATATAACAACCTCTCTCCAGGATGACTGCAGCAAATAAGCACTACTAAAAATATCACAAAAATTGATCCTTTTTCTCCTGCCCAGTTATCAATGTTCAAATGATTAGATAGTGCCCCTGGGCATAAACATGAATAACAAAAAGAGAATGCCTTTGAGAAGCAGCATAGAACACTCTGGACAAGCACCAGATTTTACAGAGAGTTGGACAAACCTTAACCAAAATTTATACATATTAAATCACTCTCTCCTATGTGAAAAGAGTGCAAAATCATGACATCTGTGGTCCTCTAGTCTACCCACGGTTTTCCCTGGCCAGTTTGTGATGAAATTGGTTTATTGCTACGTCAGAAAACAAGAGGGGGATTCTGACACAGACTCCACTGGCACCACTATGAATGTGTTTTCCTGAAGGCTACACAGTTTCATTACACTTTAGATGAGCTGGTCTAACCTGTAATAACAGATCAATGGGTCTACGTGCATTTGCCTTGATGTGGCGGTTTATGTGATCCGGGGTACCTCCATGCACCGGTGTGCTTCGTGTGTTTCTGACACGCTCCTCTCACTGCACATGCATGCATGCAAATAATTCCAAGAAACACACAGAATTTTTTAAATTGCAGTTTACAAGCCCCCAGTGCCCAGAAAGCTAATACCTTCTGCAGCAATACTATTACTCCTGTTGAGTATAGTCTGCTGTGCGGAAAAAAAAGAAACATTCAGTCTTGGTGTATAGATTTCAAGGGACTGCATGAACATGTGACAGCTCTTACCAGACATGCATATTTACATTGTCAGAGAATCACAGAATGGTTTGGATTGGAAGGGAATGAAAAGGTCATCTAATTCCAACTCCCTGCTGCCATTGGCAGGGGCACCTTCCAGTGGACAAGGCTGCTCAGGGTCCCATCCAATCAGGCCTTGAACACTTCCAGGGTTGGCGTATCTAAAACTTTTCTGGGCAACACTTTCCAGAATCTCACCACCTGCACATTAAGGAAGTTCTTCCTAATATTCAATCTAAACCTGCCCTCTTTCAGTTTAAAGCCATTCCCCCTTGTTCCATCACTGCACACTCTTGCAAGAAGTCCCTCTCCAGCTTTCTTGTAGGCCCCTTTTAGGTGCTGACAGACCGCGATAAGGTCACCTCAGATCTCTCTTCTCCAGTCTGAACAACCTCAACTCTCTCAGGTTTTCCTCATAGGAAAAGTGTTGCATCCTATAATTATCTTCATCTAGGGAAGATATTCCCCCCTTATAATCATCTTCTTCTACATTTATATGTATAAACATCAGCAGGAACAGAAAACAAATAGAATGCAGGCAGCCCTGCTTGCTAGTGTGATGACTTTAACAGGTTTGGACTGAACTAAGAGAATTAGGAGCATTTGAATTTCATTCTCTTGACTGGGCTTTTCAGATGTGCGGAGAAGTCAACTGAACTGCCTCATGTCTAAAAAATGGCAGAGAAGAAGAGAAATACCCTGGACAGCAGCTCAGAGTTGAGTTACTTCCAAAAATCCATTGGTAATGTTGAATACTAACTTGTTTCTAACAGCAGCTTTACTCAACCACACACACCAGCAACAGATTCCACCTCCTCAAAACACCACACCGGGTACCTGACTTCTCCAAGAAAAAGGCTTGCTCTTTCCATTCAACCAAATGCCCTGAAGTCCAAGGCAGCCTAATGCCTGCCTTTCTTTTTCTGCAGCACAAGCAACAGACATCTTGCCATGCCCTGCTTCAAGAACAGAAGGAATTTCCACCAGAAACTTGAGTTGGATGTGCACCGGGTCTGGAAGATCTTTGGTTGTGGAGGATCAGAGTGCAGAGGCTGGAGGAACAGGGTGGAGAGAAACTTCCCAGGGAGAAGTGTGGGGCTTCTGTAGTTTTTTTTTTCTCTGAAGAGGGGGAATACAGCAGCAATGCTTTGAGGAGAGCAGAGTATATAGGATTAGTGGATTTAGAGTAAAACAACAGAAGCAAAAACTGTGGAGAAGCACCTTTGCTTAAAGTGTAGCAGGGCCTTGCTTTGACTTACATTTGCTTTATTAAGTATTGTCTTTCAGAAAGGAGATGCAGCAGTTTGATAACTTTGGTTTAGTAGTAGATCAAATAGGACCAATAAAAAGGTAGTGGTGGAGGAAGCCCATTCCTCCCAAATTCCTAATAGCTAATGAAAACTCTGTCAGAGTCATTACCACCATAGGGGTTCTGATTATGTTTGTTGATACAAGATTTTTCTTGGCCCACAGTCAAATGCCATCTTTGCAAACAGCTCACAGCAATACTGCCCCTGGGGGGTTATTTTGGAGCCACTGACTTAGGTGGCAGTGTTTGGTTTACTGTTTTCTCGTGAATGTTCCCAGACATTTTGGTGCCTGCCTAAGTACGGGGCTCACCAAGAGCAGCCAATACAGGTCATAAAACACTGTAAATAGAGAATTTCCATTTCAGCTGTGCCTCTGTCCTGAATGCAGGATGGCTGCCTCTGAAGCACTGTACTTAAGGGTGCTTATGATTCACTAGAAGTTTCCAGCCCACACAGTAGTTGCAGCTTTTATCTCTTTGGCTTTGATCTCTTCTGTATTCTCTTAAATATAATTAAATCTGTCAAATCATTTCCCGTCCTCTGGCTTTCTCTCTGAAACAAAACATTTATGCACAAATTAGGAATTTTAAACAAAGACAGTTCCAAAGAGTAATAAAATATATTTGGGACATTTCAGCTCCACCTCATATATCATTTACTGACAAATGTGGTGCATTCCATTCTGACTAACTCCTGAACCAGAACGTTTTATTTCATTTTTTCTAGCACAGTATATTTTACTGCAATTTTTCTTAATGTCTGCCATTGCTAACCTGGAATCTTCTTGTGACATGAATTTGACAACACTGGCATAAAACAAAGCACAAAACTCACTGACAAACTGCATAAACTTCATCCTGTGGTTTGACACACTGATTTAACTAAAGCAAAAGATTTTTAAGGAAAAAAAATCCTTGAAACTTTCAATAAATCTCTGCATTGTTCAGAGTTTTAGCATAGGCCAAAGCTGCGTTTGCCCCCTTAAACTACATCTAAGCTCAGTGTCTAAGGAGAAGTGAAGTGCACGATATTGCTAAGAACCATTCATTTTATTCCTTACTGTGTATGCAGTTTTGCACAGCAGAAAGAAACAAAAACCACACTATTTTTCAAAGCCGTTTCGCATTTTCCTGTTAAAATCTGAATTCGGTCCTCTAAATTGCTGCATCTTCAGCAAGAATTCTCCACTTTTTATCTGTAAGATCTTTCCTAGCATCTTGTCCCGTTCCACTATAAAAAGGGGAAAACCGGGAAGGGTTCTTTTGATAGATTTCTCTGACGAAAAACCAAGCCCGAATCCGGCAATATTATATCTGAGAACCATTTATTGAAATTAAATGAAAGAGACAAACCCAAAGGCAAACAAACAAACAAAAAGGAAACCAACTAAGTGTTCTTACAAAAGGCAGGAAGGAGGGAAAAAAAGAAAAGGGAGGAGAGAGAGAAAAGAAAGAGAGAGAGAAACAGGATACAGGACAGCGTTACCACAGAACCCCGGCGATGTGTTGCGTGTTGCGAACTGCGCGGTGCATTTGCGTGGCTTCCGTGGCAGGCTGGGTGCGACTTCCAAGCGGTGGCGGCGGCATGGCTCCAACGAGGCTCTGGCTGCAGGAAGTGGCTGCAGGCAGCAAGAGGTGACTGGAACACGGGGTGTGGGTGGCAGGCTGTGTGCAGGCGGCGGCTGCAGGCACAAGTTTGTTCCTGGGATTGGCACAGCAGGGCGAAGCAGGCACGGGCAGGGAAACAGGACCACAGGGAAGAGGGTGCAAAGGCGGGAGCAGAAGGGGCCAAGCTGACCCTCCAAGCAATCCAAAGCAAAAGACCAAGACAAAGAACCATGAACTAAGAACCACCTGGCGCTGCAGCCAGTTGCTTTTATATGTGTCCCCAAACTCCTACCCCTACTCGGCTTCTCGGGCTCGTTTTTGGCGGGCATTTTTGGCAGGCATTTTTTTTTTGTTCACTTCATTTGAGACATATGTTGAGGCATATTGGTCCCTCTCACATCTCTAATTGCAATATCCCTTTACATTCCAAGTAGTTACAAGTTTATCCTCACAATGTTCCCTCCCATCCCATAGCAGCAAAATTATTACCATCTTAGAGATGAAGACTTGAGGCACAGAGTGATTACATGATTACCCATTGTAGCAACAGAATTTTGAACCATACTAAATTGTTATCCCATGTTGAAGGAATGCTTTAACATTAACACTAGAATCCTGTGCAATAAGAAGAAAAATTAAAAATAGCATGTTAAGAGCGACACCCGGTATGATTAACTCAACTGAGTGTAATGGATTACATGAAAGACTGCTGAATTATGTGAAAGACTACAGAAACTACTGAATGCACTGTGCTGAGTTTAATTAAAAGCGTCCTTGAGTTACAGGAAGTGATGGCTCCCTCAGGAGGGCAGGAGCTTGTGGTTAACACCCATAACAGATGAATCGCAAAATGGGCTGTGCTTTATCTTGCTAGATCATGTGAGGAGTTTCTCTAAATTTTATCTGAACAGGGTGTTGCCAAGTCAGTAGCCCTGTCCAAGTGACCTGAGCCAGGTGAGGGCAGCCGGGATGAGGTAGAGTTGCTGTACCTGTTCACTTTGGGTGGGATTGCACCAGCTCTTGTGTTTCCCAGGGCCACTGGGGCAATTGCTCACATGCAAGAGCTTTGCAATGATTCTGAATGCAGCTATCACTTAATACTAGCCAAGTGACAAGTCTAGAAACCAGAGATCCTGGATTTAGTTAGTTTATCCATAAGAAGATTAAAAAATGATCCGTTTGGTTTTAAGAATACTTAGAGGGGGAAAAAAATGAACACCAGGTATTTCCTCAAGCTAACAAAAGAAGACACTGCAAGGTGTTGCCAGTGTATGGGAACAGAAGCTACATAAATTTCAGAGGCTTTAATTGATGTGATTTTTCTTCCCCCTTAATGCAAGTCTTATGATATAAGGATTTTTCATAAAGCCTCCAACTGCTGTAATTATTTCATTCCTAGCATCAGTGTTTCCACTAAAAAAATATAAAATTGATTTCTATCCCTCAGTGGCTTCACACAAAATACATTTAAACTATGAACACTGAAGTCTAAAGTACAGAACAAGAAATCCACGTCTTTTTTGTGTACGACGTTGACAATGGGGATATTAAGCTGGGAATTAAATGCACCACAGTTTTAAGTGAATATGAGAGGTACTTAGCAACAGGTTGTACAGATGTGTTGCCCCATTACATGGAGTCTTTAATTTGCATGAATATCTGGAATAGAATAAAAAAAGTTTATTGGGATTCTTGGATATGAAAATATTAGAGGTACTTTGGCTTGTGCTGTGCAAAAAGTGGAATTAGATGCCTGTCATGGTTCTTCCCCAACTTTAAAAAATGCCCACAGAATGTGATTCCCAGTCCCATGTCCCATTCGCAACGCATCCTGGAGAGATGCTCTGTCAGCCTCACACTGCAAATACCCTGCAAGAGCTGTCTCGTACATTCTCAGAGGTTTTGTCATCTTTCAGCTGCAGATCTTTGATAGCGCTACTTTAAAAAAGCTTTAAAAAAAAAAAGAGAAGAAAACAAGAGTAGATGCTCAGAACGAAGGGATGAATAAACAAAACAGAAGCCCAGCACCTTGAGAATGTGTGACTACTCTGAGTCTGTGTTTTACAGATAAATGAAGGCTAGACAGCAGAGCACACAGCAGTCTTGAAGACACCACATTCTCTTTTTGGGGAAAAAATAAGAAAAAGAAAATAGACATGTAATCCAGTTCTGTTAGCATATGTCGTATAAGGGGTTTTTTTGGTCCTGTCAGACACTATCTAATATAACAACTTTTGTCAGCATCTTGATGTGACAGTACAACATGACTCAAGAGAACCTCAAAGGAACCGATTGTTTCAGGTGTGTTTTGTTTAAAAATGCAATCTTTTCCCAGGTTCCAGTCTTCGAAATAGTGCCAGGCTGGAGCAGACTCATATTGCTGGAAGACACAGATACTTTTGCTGAGCTGACAGGAAGCTATTCCTTCTAGACACGCTCTGAAAAGCATGTGGGGCTGCCACATGTGTCTCATTAAATGAACTGAAATGCTGAGCTAGCAGCAAAGTTATTATTTATAGAGCCCTACTGTTTGAGATATATACAGAAGATAGTGTCAAACATGTAGGACTGTCCATGCTTCTCAATTTGAGCACTGAATGTATTCATTTTGGAGAAAGAATGGAAAAGGCAAAGTATAATAAATGGAGAAAAAAAGGAGGTGAACCAGTTGTGAACGCCTTAAGGCTCTACTTTGAGAGCACTGTTCATTCATTACATCAATAAATTGTCTCATTTGTCCCATCTAAACTGAAATTTTCTTTTCCTGTGTCCTTGTACTGCACTTGGTCCATTGCTGACATCTTGCACTATGCCAGCAAAACCAACTCAGCAATTACCAAGGACTCATTGGAGGAGAAGAAGCATGAGCCACACGTAGTTCCTCATTCCCACAGAAAAGCCCTCGGGGCATGCAGCAGAAATAGAGAAGAAAGTTAAAAGGATACAGAGCAATGTTATCCATTATGGCCTGTGATTTATTTGGGTAAAGATAATACCAATTCTTCGGTTTTCCAAAGTGGGCCACTGTATTTCTAATTACTGTACAAAAAAGGGGAGATATCACATAGGAGGTAGGTGGAAGAATATGATTTTCAACTTGCCATGATATAGTTGTAGAAGGTTTAAGGTTATTTACCAGGTCTGGAAGAATTTAAACAATTGACATTTATCCCTTCAAACAAAGATCTAAACTTAGCCCTCTTTCTTCAGCAGCTCAGCGTGGCTTAGGGAGGGCAAAAGCCCTCTGCAGTGGCTGAGGTATGATGCAGACCTACACACTGACAGAAATATCAAAGAAGCTTCACAACTCACTTCAGATCACACTAAAAGAATGAGGTGAAATGCTGTCTTCAGAGAAATAGGTTCAAAAGTTATATCTCTTGACCATTTTCTAGTTGACTTATAGCTACAAAACACCCTCAAAAGATTGTGAGCAGCAGTGTGACAAATGAACAATGGGAGACATAGAATAAGGGAAAGAAAAAATGGAACAAAAGTTTCAAAATTGAAAACATAATATAAGTTGAATAATCATGGCAGTCAGTAATGTTTACAACTGTGGCATTCCCTGAGAGCTGTGAAGACTTACAGGACATAATTGGAAAAGAAAATTTAAAAAATAAAAAGCCCTACAATTAGGAGAGCCAAATTTTGTTTGAAAACTTCTCCCATCTCTCTCTACCACTTCTAGAGTTGGCTGAAGAAATCTGGTATTTTTATAGCTGGCCAAAAGTTGGTAGGAAAGTTTTACTCAATTCACTTGAATATTTTTGACTTTACAGCCTTTGGAAGAGTTTGCAGGACTTCTCTACTTCTAATGAATCAGTGCAGTTGGGATAACAGTCAGTGTGTTCCATTGAAGTTCTAAAAATAAAACAGGATAAAAATGGGTGTGACAAAAAGGGTCTTGGAAAGCCACTGAGACACGTACAACGTGAGTGTTCAAAAATAGACAAGCAAGAAGAGCAGGGACCTAAACCAGTCCATGGGCTACGTGCTTCAGCTGGGCCTGTTGTCTTTGCATACTTGTCTCTTCACTGGGTCCAGGTATGGCTTATCCTATGTCCTTATTTCTAAATAAAGGAGTATTTAAATCAAACAACTCCTCTGTCTCCTGTTGCCCTCAATACCTGAGCATCCACCCACTGGAGATGAGAAGCCTTTCAAGAACCACTCTGTGGACTGACATCACTTGCATTGGCAATACAGAGAAAATACTCCTTGTGCAGCCGGCATCATTTCACACACAGTGTAAAGGCAGCTGTGCCTAATTACATTAGGTGGCTTTTTCTCAAAGGCCTTGAGAACAAACTGTGTGTCTTATTTGTCAGGAGACCTCCAATTGTTAGCAAGGCAGACCCATAATTTTTTTATGGGCTTGGCGTGTTGTTTCTGCTTTCACTGATTAATGAGATAGTGCCCCTTATAGCAGGTCAAAAATTGGATTCTGCAAAAGGGGACGTTAGAGGTTTACAGCTTTTTTGGGAAAAGAAAGAAAAAGCAAGAGCAAGAAAGTGCATGACACAATGGGCATTGACCAGCTCTTCTGGAACTTTGTCATCATAGCACCAGGGAACAAATGATCATTTCTTGAAGACTATTGATATTCTGATCTACAAGGCAGGCACATGCAGGGTGTTTTCGTCCTTGAGAGCTTATCCTCACTGAATCTTGCATGTAAACCCAGTAAAGGTCCCACTCTCCCTAATGTCCTTGGGAAACATGAAGAGTTTCTCAGCAGCAGGCTGACTTTAGGTGCCTCTCCATCACTTCTGAGAAAGGACCACTTCAGTGCATTGGTAGTAGCATAATGAGATTGAGAACCTCTTGAAACCACCTGCATTACACAGTACATCACAGCTACTGACAAGGCACATTACCTAGGTGATATCCATCTGATCTTTCACTGCAGTGATGGCACTTTGGTGAGCTGTTAAGGTGGGAATTGCTCTTTTCATCTGCCATAGTCCAGCAGTTCTACAGAAATATTTGGTCTTAACTAAATGATATGATGGTCAAATATGCTTTATTTTTAATCACTGTTTGGAAGATTTATTTTGTGTACATTCAGTCTAATGGGCAAGTACTTCCGAGAGTAAACATATTAAGCAGCTCTTGAAAAACCTATGCAAAACAAGATCCTAAATCTGCTTGCAATGCATTAATCAAATGGCAGAGTAAGCAAATATTGATATGTAATTTAATCTTACAAACTGTCCACAAATAAAGACATATAGATCCAGACAGAGGGTTTCCATATCTGTCCCTTAGTCCATAAACAAGCATAAGCTCCACTGCATTAAAAGGCAGGGAAGATGAGTTTAGGAATGTGCTGCTTAATCATCTGAACTAGAGAGCGCAAAAATATATCAATAATGGCTTTTCATTTAAAAGTGGCATCACTGAGGATGGAGCAAAGCAGACACTAATGCCGAAAACAGCCTCTCGACTGGCACAATGGATTTGTGCATGATCGCCGAACACAATTTTAGACAGGTTGGTAAAGTTTGCAGTGGGCTTTAGGGCACGACTGTTCATGGCAGGGTGTTGCCAATGTGCAAACAGAGCTCAGCAGTGTTAGAAAAATTCACTGCAATAAGTAACTCTAAGGAATATGCTGTACTGTAGGCAGAGAAACATCAACCTCTACTGAGGCAGGGATAAAAAGCTTAAAGATGTCCTACTCCTGCCTAAAGTGAGCCATTGCTTTAATGATACACCCTGGCTCCGAGTGACCCTGGAATAGACCTGTCCCTTCCACAGCTGAGCTCCCACAGCTCTGCCATGCCAAACCCTGCACAGGCACAAGGACTCATTCCACATGGCTCGTGTGAAACCCAGTTTAAAAGTGCAGCTCCTGACAACAGACATCTCTGCAGCAGAGATTCCCCTGCAATGCCTGTAGAGACCACTGCAGAGTGGATACCCACACTCATGATCCATGCTGGAGCAGGGGAATATTCCCTGAGAAGAAAAAGCCCATACTGGAACAGGTTTATGCTGAAGGACTGCTGCCCATGGAGGACCCACACCAGAGCAGGAGAACTGTGTGAGAAGGAAGAATCAAAAAGGAGCTACCAGGGGGCTGATGACAACTGCTCATTGTCCATCCCCCTGTGCTGTTGGGTAGGGGAAGGTAGAAGAGTGGTATCAGAGGAGTGAAAATGAGCCTAAAAGAAGACATGATTTGTGGAGAATATTAATGTTTGGTCTGCCTAAACTCATACCTTGAACTGGAACACATAGGACAGGCATGCTCTTCTCCTGCCTGGGCAGGGCATTTGTCTGATGCTCACAGGTGAACCATAGATGAACCACTTATAGGTACAATTTACTGCCTTTTCTGGCTCCCAATCGATAAATGGCACACAGAGACTTCTGATGTTTACTTAAAATAATGTGATTTAAATAGCCATTAAACTGTTGCGAAGGTCAAGACCAAGGTTCATAAATCTAGGGACGGAGAGTGCATGTGCAGAACGCTAAGAGGAAAAGGAGCTATAGGAAATAAATTCACAATGCAATAATGAGAGATTAAACAGTTGATATGAGTATGATTGATGAGCTTTATCATAGAAAAATTGCAAAAGCGCTCTGATTTCTTCTAGAAAAGGATTATGGTTATCAAAACCTCAGAATTTATTATTCTGATAGATATCACATGTGAATTACTCCAAGCATCTTTTAGCATAGTGACAAGAGCCTTCCTATCAGGACAATATGCATTTCAAAGACTCAGTAAGCATTTAGTTTCCTTCGTTAGAAGAAAACTATAAACGCAAATATAAAATATTGAAACAGCAGTACTGGATATGAGTTCAAATAAAACACACTCTTCATAGGCCACATCCAGATGAGGACAAAAATCCT
The DNA here is from genome assembly GCA_013398855.1 of Mohoua ochrocephala. Taxonomy (NCBI): domain Eukaryota; kingdom Metazoa; phylum Chordata; class Aves; order Passeriformes; family Acanthizidae; genus Mohoua; species Mohoua ochrocephala. The sequence goes on from VZTA01009478.1 coordinate 112,838, forward strand.
TCACTTAAACTGGTTTTGATATTTTTATACTATGAAGTCCCAAATCTAATAATGTTTTTTTCATAGAACCACATAGTTTCTGCAGGAAACAGTATATGTGTTTGTCTTGCCAGACAATGCATTTTCTGTTGAGTGTATCCACCAGGCCGTGAGAGAATTGTCTCTGTAATCCATGCCAAAGAATGCTTTTCTCTACCAGACTCCGCTGCAAACTAAAAACTTCCTGTGCCTGACTTCTGAGCTGTTGCACTCGCTCATTGCTGTGGTTTTTGCTCTGTCTGTCCCATGGAGCTGCTCACCAGTGCTGCTTTGGCAATTCTGTGCAGGTGCGAGGCCAAAGAGTCACCTTCCGCATACAAAGATTTAAATCATTTCAGGAACTGTTGGTTCCTGAGTGTGTGGAAAGGGGCACAGGAAGGCAAAACTGGCTGCATAGACCCTTGAATAAATTAGAAGAGCCTTAGGGCACCTAGAGGCAGTTCAAGCACAAGGAGCTACCCACACTTTGCCCCTTGCACTGATGCCCTGTAAAATTTAGAGCTTGGAATGCTTCACTCTTTGGAAAGAGAAGTCTTAAAATGTCGCTGCTTCCAACACGAGACACACATTTAAAACTGCTCCCTTTTTGCACCGTGTCTGTCTCCTGCCTCCCTTCCTTACACTTCCCAGTGAAGCAGTGATTTCCTGTGAAGAGGCGTGCGCCAGGCGTGCTTCATTAGAGGCTCGGTTCTGCCTCGTGCTCATGGACTCGGGGGATCAGAGCAGGTGCACAGCCACCTGCAAGTGATGCCCTGCGATGCCACGCTCTGCCCAAAGCTGTGAGTGTCCCTACACGCTGTACAGAGCATGTGTTTGCTGTAATGCAACATGGACCAAGGTTCTGCGCTTAAAAATGGTAATTCGTTTACTCTCAAATTGTAGACACAGGCTCTACAGACTGTGAGCCACAGATGAAGGCTTCCCGAGGTCCTTCAGAAAAAATACAGTGCCTTGTTCCAAAGATAACAGAAGATACAAAGCAGCTCTGGCAGAAGCAAGGAGGGCAAAAGGGAAATCAGGTTCCTGAGAATGTCAAAGCATCTTTCCCATCAGGTCTCAATTTATGTATTTTTACAGTGTTGCAATTCACAGAGAATAGCTGAATTTCCTGATTCTCCTTCATGGTGGAAGGCATTTTTTAAAGGATTTCTGATCGCAGTTTGCCCCATTGGTTTCATTTAAAGTTAATAAGGTATGTGGTGTGGGAGCTGTACCTATCCAATCTACCACGACTCTTTAGGCTGTGACATGAACACGCTGAACTATCGCCCATTGAAAGGGATCACCCCGCAGTGACAGAGGAAACGGCAAGGCAGCAGAAATCAAGAAAGGATTTAAAGTGGGTAGATCTGAAGGGTGAAAGGTTGCACCTGGCCTCCGGTATTTCCAGACTACTGTTTTAAAATGTGTGTAGCTTGTTCATAATTGGAAGTTTGAGATGTCAGTTTTGATTCTTGCTTGTCTTGATGATTGCCAGCTATACCGAACATGTTTTTTACACGGAAAACAAAAAAGAGTGATCATTAGTGTCTCATGCACTGGCACTGGATGTCATTAAATAATTAGAGTTTCCCAGTCTGCAGAGCTGCAGAGCTGACATCTCTGTCATTCTAGGTACAGTAAGAGAATCTCAGTGATTTATGGATTGTATCACGTGTAATGAGTTTATAGCAAAGCATTTTCTAGATTCGCTCCACTGATAACACGCACCTTAGATGATACAACTGCATCAGTTCATTAACTGGCAGTGCCTTCCAAACACATCAAGTCTTCTTTTACAGGTTGGTACGGTCTTTTGTGACAAAGAGTTATAAGCTCAAATGAAATAAAAATTGAGGTACATTTTTGTCCCAGATCTGAATTAATGTTCTTCTTGGTTTTTAAAGAAATGTCTTAATAAATTTTCTAGTTTTGTTCTCTGCTATTACTTGTCATTCAAGGACGATATAAAAATATATTCATAATTTAGGCCCCTATTCTTCATGTATTTCACTCTAAAGTGGGTTTAACCTTATTCCTAATGAACTTTATTATTTTTACAGCATTAAGAAATGAAATGACAATTTCTAAAAGAAACTGATGTTTTTTAGTTCCTTCCAGCTACAGATGTTAATTGGGATCCAGGCTGTGTTAGGTTTTTTGGTAGGCTTTTTTTTTATGTCAGCCTCTAGAACTTACAGGTAAGGTTTTTAACTGCCTTTAATTAGAAAATTGACTTTACATTCTCTGACATTTGCTTCACATTTTTTCCACACTGAACTCAGTGGAAATTAATTTGGAAAGGATACAAGGTGAGGTGTCACTTTCCAGTTGCATCTGCTTGTGACTATTCTGTTTTTAAAGAAGGAAATATGAACTGCCTGTCTCTGTAGATGTCTCTGTTATTTTGACATGATTCTCTGATCTGCCCTTACCTTACCTGGTGCTTCCACTCCACAGCTGCGTGGTCACCCCCCCACGCAGTTTCGCAGGAGGGGAGCACTCCCTGTCCTGTGCGGGGAACCTCACAGCAGCTGACAAACAGCACAAGCATTAATTGCTGTCTGCATGCATTTGCGTGCCAAATCTAGGTGCTTTCTGTCTATGAAGGAAATTGTATACAAAATCAATAAGCTCAGGGAAAATGGCTATAAAAGTACAATGCTTTAAGTGGAAGGAAAGTAAATTGCCTATACTGCTCAGGTAGTTTTGGATTTGTTGCCTGTTTCCATATGAGAGATTTCCTTCCCAATAACTTAAGTCTCAGAAATTATTGTTAGTCAGTGTAGGCTTAAAAGTCTGATGCATTAATCTTTATATATGTTCCTTTCTATTGCCTCTTGCTTTATTTATGGAAATCATTTTGCTGGAGTAATACCATAAGCTGTACAACTTGTTTTCATGAGGAACTGAAGTTGCAAAAAATAACTCAAAATAAAACTAGACATGAAATATCATTTGAAAAGCACCACATAACAATTACAAATATTTATTACTTGCAGTAAATATTGCTCCCGTTTCTGTGTAGGTGAGGCTTTTTAATACTGCTACAAGCCACTATTTATACCTCTTCTTTATCATCCAGGAGTTTAAAGCCTCTCAAGTGCCTCCTCCTTACTTTGAGGATTCACAGGCCACCTAGTATCTTTTAACACATCACCCATCTAAGCAATAGATTTACAACTCTGCAAATAAACTCAGACTACATGCAAGAGCTTTGCCTACAACGCAGATAGTGGCGCTGATTTTGGATACAAAAGAAAAACTCAGTTTGTTGCAGAAGTAAAGTAACTAAATCTCGCCTGAATGGCAGGAAAATATAATATGAAAGGACATTATTTATCCCCGCTGTCTCATCAGTGGTTCTCAAACTGGTTTGATTTTTTTAGACTCTTGGTGTGCTCCAAGCCCATATACCAGCGAGCCAGACACCCAGCTTGGAAGAAACTACCAGAGGAGTAAGAGCTGTAGATGTCATAGTGTTTGCAGCACCTGGTCCATGAACTGAAGGAGAATAATGAAATAAGTAAGATAATTGAACGTGTGCAAATAAACCGAGCTTGATTTGCATCTGTAGCTCTGAAGCTGGGTATGCAAATATCAATCTTTATGCACTAATGTTGCACCTGCAGGAATAATCAGAAACACTGTTCCTGGTGTAAAATACTTTGCCTATATATGAATGTGAAATTTTAATTTTAAAAAAATACAACAAAACAAACCCACCTCTAAAACCTGTGAAGATCTTGATGCTCGGGTACTGAGGAGATGGGGAGGGAGTTAAGAAATTGTGATTTAGTTGGAGTCTGAAAACCTCTGTCTAAACTCTTCTCATTATCTGTCATCCTGGGAAGTATCTCCAAGCCTATTATTCTGTTCCCACCCATGTTGCTGCAGTCACAAAAGGTAACTATTACTGTAACCCTGGGGGCGCCATGTATGTCTCCCAGTGGTGCTGCATGCACAGAGCGTGTGATGTCAAAAATGTATCAGGGCATTCTGAAGACATTTCAGAATTTAAGTACTCTCATAGTAAGAGAATAATTTGATCCATTAGATTTACAGATGTCGAAGGATTTGTACACCTGCTTGATTTAAGCACACTGACATCCCCATCAGCCATCTTTCATGCTCACAGTAAGGACTATATGTGAACTCTGCGGTGTAAACAACGTTCCCTCATCCCTGCCTATCCACACTAACAGGGTAGATGCTATTCCCAGAATCTCTTCACTAGACTACTAATTAAAATACTATTTGCACTAGTGAAACTCTGCAAAACTGGTATTTTCTGACGTTGTTCTGAAAATAATGCAAAAAAGTGCAGAATAAATAAGGTACATAAGTTGCTGTAAAAGTGACTCAAATCTGATCCATTCTCAGCATTTATGAATAGAATTATAAACAGCTTCATTTTGTATTTTTCACAAACAAGTTTAAGCTTTTTTGTATTGATCAGAGCCATGTTTCACTGGCCCAAATCCCTGTCCAAACAAGCTTCTTTCTAGTGTTAGAAATTCAAATTAATTAGTTTACAAAACACCATGTAAACAGCTCAGAATACTTCTAAACCTCTTTTCAAATTGGTTTATAATTTCAGTACTGGTAAAATAATTGTGCTTTTTACTCTTGTAACCTTGCTGAATATTTTCATAGAATCAGAGGATATCCTGAGTTGGAAAGGACTCACAAGGATCAACAAAGCCCTGCTCCTGGCCCTGTACAGGACACCACAAGAGTCACACCATGTGCCTGAGCGCATTGTCCACACACTTCTTGAACTCTCTCAGGCTTGGGACTGTGAGCCTGTTCCAGTGCCTGGTGGTTAGTTTAGTCTTCAGGTAAAAGTTTAGCCTTTACATAAGCCTATTAGCCTCAGTTTATGTCATGAAATTGTAACTAAATACCTGACAGGTCACCCAGAAAGATGTGGAAGGTCCATTTTTTCCCAGGATTTTAAGAACAGGTGAAACAATGATAGCCAACACACTGCCTTTGCAGGAGTTGAACTGAACTTGGCATTGCTCCCTTCTTAGCTTGCAGACTGATAGTGGTCTGTGATTATTAGAGGCTGTTTCTAAAATAATCAGAATAATAAAAAGACACAACAAATTGAATATTCCTACTTCCACAAGCAACAAATACTTTAAACGAAGGAAAATGTAAGTAAGACACGCATGCTCCCAGGCCAGTTATCTTTCCAAATGAGCCTTCAGAAAATGTCCCAATGAAAGTGTGGCAAGTCTGAGGTTAAAACAGCAGTTCCTATGAGAACTCCCCACATGACAACTGTAAGTCTTAAGCACACCAGTCCAGCTGGTATGAAGAAACATCTTTCAAAGATTAATCCTGAAATATACACGGGAGCTGCAGGGTAGGAGTTTGCATTTTAGTTAAGACATAAAAGGAAAGAGCACTAAGTATTTCCCAATGCATGTGGCTGCTCGCAGATCCTCACCTTGCCAGAGGCACCTGACAAAACCCAACAGAGAGAGCACTTGGGCTGGACAAATGAATATCTCCTAGTGCAACACACTTAAATGTAAAACTGCCAACAAGGAACACAATCTGCAGCTGGGTTAATCCTCTCCTGTCTCTTGTTCACTACAAACCACAGCACACACTCTCTCCAGACCCATCTCTGTGCCCAGTATTCAGCAGACCCTGTCTACAATGTTGAAGAAAACCTGCCTGTTTCCTCCAAGTACTTTTTTGCCCAGGCCCAGGAATGCCAAATGCAGCAGCTTGCAAACTACCCGGTAGTCACCGAGTGCATGCATGTCTTCATATAGATTCTGAACAGGCAGCGTTTTAACACAATCCCATAAAAATACGAATAGAAGATTTGATGTTTAAAATTCTCTACTGAATGTTGCTTTGTTCATTTTCCAGTATTGCCTGCTCTCAACCTTGTAACAATTTTGGTTTGGTTTGTACAGCCTCTTACAGGATAGGGCTCTGTTGCATCATGAGGATCAATGCCTACATGTTCTATTCATGTAAATGGTAATTAATGACTTGGAGAGTTTGTGCTCATCTTTGCAATGCATTTGGGCTGTACAAACATTTTTACTAATGTTGGCAGCTGGCAAAGTACTGGTAAATAATGAATAATACAACTTAGTTAATAACAGAAAACCAAACACATTGATTTTATTACAAATCAGCTGTTGGTACTTGCAGAGAGCAATATCCTTCTCCATATTGCTAATTACTTCAAAACATCAAAAGCTTTGAGCACTCTAAATTTCATAGCTTAATTACTCAAATGGAGAGAGATTTGCATTTCAGGTAGACAGACCCATTGGAATTAGACTGCCATTATCCCTTTATTTTGACACCTAATTACAAATAAGCTCTTTAGGTCAGATGACTGATTGCATCCAAGATCTGCTGACACAGCGGAAGGGCAGTAAAATAAGGAAAAAGTCAGCTTAAAGTCATCTTTAAGAGCTCCCACATCTCGGCATAATTTAAAGTTTTAGATATGCCTGCAATAGCCTTCAGAAAACAATCATTCTAAGCAAAGACTTTGGCATTTCAGCAGCACTTAAGACACTCCATCTTCTCACCATGTGCTTCTACACTCTGAATCAAGGCTTTTTACTTGGTTTGTGTGGCAACTCAAAACTTCTGGTAGTGAGGGGGCTACGGGGACAACCTCTCTGAGAAGCCGCCAGAAGCTTCCACATGTCTGGCAGAGCCAATGCCAGCTGATTCCAAGAGGGAGCTGCCACGGGCCAAGGCCAAGCCCATCAGCAATGGTGGCAGTGCCTCTGGGATTACGTATTTAAGAAGAAAAATAGAAGAAATTACTGCACAGAAGCAAGTTGCAGATGGAGAAGAGAGGAGTGAGACTGTGTGGTAGGAACAACTATATAGGCATCAAGGTCAGTGCGGAAGGAGGGGGAAGAGGTGCTCCAGGTGCTAGAGCTGTGACTCCCCTGCAGCTGGAGGACTCCACTCCAGGGCAAGTGGCTGCCTGAAGGAGGCAGTGACCATATGGGAGGCCCACACTGGAGCAGGTAGGGCCCGGGGGACCTGTGGAGAGAGGAGCCCACGCTGGAGCAGGTTTGCTGACAGGTCTTGTGACCCCAAGAGGGGGACACACACTGGGGCAGCTTGTGCCTGAAAGATTACACCTCATAGAAAGGGACATACACAGGAACAGTTCGTGAACTGTAGCTTAGGGAAAGGACTCACGTTAGAGAAGTTCATGGAGGACTGTCTCCTATGAAAGGGACCCCATGTTGGAGCAGGGGAAGGACTCCTCTCCTTTAGGAGGGAGCAGAAACAATGTGTGATGAGCTGACCATAACCCCCATTCCCCATCTCCTTGCACCACTTAGGGGAGTAGAGGTAGAGAATTGGGACTAAAGGTAGGCCTGGGATGGAAGGAGGAAAGACAGAAGATGCTTTTAAGATTAAGGTTTACTTACTCTGATTTGATTGACAATAAATTCATTTATTGTCAATCTGAGTTTGTTTGCCAAGCCGAGTTTGTTTTGCCCATGCTGGAAACTGGTAAGTAATCTATCTCTGTCCTTAGCTCAACCCAAGGTCAACTCACCACAGGCTTGTCCCAGTCCCAGGCTTGTGCCACTCCCAAACTACCCTGCCCAGTGCAGGCATGTACAAGATGTGCTAAGAAGGAAGCAAGTATGGGGCGAGAAACGTGTTTTTTCTGGGGCAGTTATAGCGGGTAAGCACAGTACAACAGTGTTAAAGCATGTATCCCACCTTATGGGGTTTTTTTTAACACAGAGAGTTGGTATAATGTCCTATGCAGCCAAATTGCATTTAAAATCGAGCCCACCCATTGTGTTTAGAGGCGATGCCTTTTAAGGATTAGCTACAATTTCATTTGCATGTTGAAAATTTACAGCCACATCCACAGCATGCAAAGTTGCTTCATCTCTCTCTTTAGATGGCAATAACTAGAGCCAGTGGTTAAGCAATGGAAGTTCATTCAAAAGTAACATCTGTTTGTACTTCAGATTTCAAATCACATTGTTGCGTTTGCTTTTCATCAACACTTCAGCTAAGACGAGCAGTGGCATTTTGCATAATAGTCAAGAATTTGCTTATGCAAAACACAGAATAATTACTTGTAAGATTTTGAAGAAAAATCTCATAAGAGCCCGCATTTTCTACATTCTCATCTAGATGTAAAATGTGTAAATCTAATATTCTTCCACTCCTTGTCTCTGTCTGAGCTTTTGTTAGATGACATGTGCTGCTTTGCACATGAAAAGCATTATTTCTGCAAAACTAGCCTTCTTCAGTTCTTTTGGTTTGTGCTGCTCTGTGGTACACTGGTTTCATTGACTTCTACATGATGCCATTGATCAAATGATCTGTGCTCGTATGATAATTAGATACTACAGACTGCTGACTAAAAGGCAACTTTTGAGAGTGTTACTGGATAACTCACTCACAAGTCCTTATGGCCCAAACAACATAGACCAATATAATGGCAGCGAGTTTAAAAGAGTTGTGAAAATTATATCAGCTGGGGGTCAGGATAACAATTTCTCATATTCACCAAAATACTGAGATTAGAGCAGTGGAGGTGCTCAAAGCACAGTGCAGGTGAAGGTGGTTCAGGAGAAATTTATACCTGTAACCTGCCGTGGTGACCTGCATGATCCCCCATGCATCTTTGTTCATGTGCTTTGAAGTCCTTCTTAAGGGAAATGCTAACACAAGGAAGGACAAATCTATAAAGGGAGAAAATAAATTTTAAATTATAACAATTTTTGAAAGTTCTTCAGGCTTCAACCAAGATTTCCAAAGGTGACCAGTGAATTTATGTTTCTCATCAGCAACACAGAAAAAAGGCCCTGATCTTCAGAAAAGTGCTGAACCACCTAGAATATTTAATATACTACTGAACAGCCTTGGAAGGCTGGGCCACTCTTTTCACAAAGGTGAAAAACTTAAAATATCAGTTTTGTTTGAGTTACGCACTCTTCTTTTCTAGTTGAGATCTTTTTTGGTGTTTCATGAAGCATCGACAGGCTGCGGAAAAGGTGGGTGGTGTGGAGCTTTCTTTGTTCACGTGGGGACATTCCAGCTGCCCTGTAGGACTATGGCATGGTGCAGACTGGGACTCTGTGTTTTTTCTTATCCTTAGGTCACTGTCCTTGTAGAAGGCTGCAACGCACTCTGTCTGAGTGATAGAGGAGAGTGACGACAGGAGCATGACATGGTGTGGTCATGTCCCTGCCCAGAGCTGAGGCTGTCAAAACCAGGGAAACAAGAACCAGCAGACGCCTTAGACCCTGAGCAGCCCTCGCCTCCCTTCGCAGGACTCTCCTAGTCTCAGGTCTAGGCTGTCCATCCCACATCTCCCTGACAGCCAGGTGACATATGTCCTGGCCCAGTTACGTCACCAGTTCCGTGTGACACAGACACAACATGACCAGAGCTAGTGCCAGAAGCTGGGAGCAGCCCTCTCTAAAGCGGCCGTGCCATCGTGAGGGCTGTCGGCTCTGCTTCAGTGTGGCACAGCTGTTTATCTTTTACCACTTGAGTGAGAAGAAACTAATTTAAAAAAAAAATTAAAAAATAATAAAGAAGACATTTTAGAAAGTAAAAAGGGGAGAATAGCACCCAATAACTGGCAATTTAAAGAACAGCAGCTCAGCAATGGTTAAAAGGGAATTAAAAGCAACAGGTCCTACTCACTGCCCAATATTAAAGATTTGCATGGTAATTGCTGTTGAGATTTGTGGACTTGAAGGCTTAATTCAGGGAAAGAAATGCTTTTTGAGTTGACTGAAGATAATATTTCACATCTTCGGAGTGTGAGACATGTCCAATGCCAAACTCTGCATCCACAAGTGGCTGAGAGTGCTGAGGATGTTTGAGCATTGACTGCTGGACTCACATCTGTTTTTCTTGGAACTGAACAAAAAGATTTGAATGACCAGGAATGACCTTGTGATACAGACTTCTGTTTGTCACTAAAACAAAATAGATAAACCAGTTTTCTTCTGCTTGGTTCACTGTAGAATATTACACCCTCCTGAATTGACAGGACAAGGGGCAACAGGCACAAACTGAAGCATGGGATGTTTGAATGTTTCCAAGGATGGAGCATCTATCTCCTTCCAGAGGTTCCCTCTGAGTAGCAGGAAACTCTTGCTTTCAGGATGACATGACACAGGTTGCCCAGGGAGGCTGTGGAAACTCCACTTTCGGAGATATTCAAAGTCTGCATAGAAACAGCCCTGTGAAAGGTGTACATTTTGCTCTGCTCTGCAGACCCATGCTTAGTGTGAGCTACAGAGTGCAGATAGTCTCTTCCATAATTTTTCTCTTATATTGGGGTGTGGCTTTGAGCTAGTAGGGATTTTTTAGTTTTCTTTACAAGACCGCATCATCAAGAACTGGCTAATGAGAACTCAAGAAGTGTGGAAAACATCTCTTCCCTCAGAGAATTATGCAAGGTTTTTGAAATTGTCCTTTCATTTTGAAAATCCTGGGTCAAACCCTGCTCTGCTGAGAAGAATTTGGGGCAAGAACTGGCTAGATAAACTGCTGTGCCTCTTTTTCTCATTCCATATGAAAAAAAAGAAGTATATTTAGTAAAAAAAAAAACACCTAAAAATCAAAATTACATTCATACTCACTGCAATTGAAAACAAAACCCAAAACAATCTTTGTATTGTTGAGTGATGACCTGTTAGGGAAGCAAACAAAATCCAGAGAAGGGTCTTTGGGCATCAAAAATTTTCAAATAAGTTTCTTATCATGTCCCCTTCTGCTCTGACAGTCCCACGTTGCCTTTTCAGAGGAAGGGCTCAGCACAGAAACTGGTGCTTAATTCGGTTTAATTTTTGCTTTGCTCTTTCAGTTCACCTTTAAAAGCTGAGAGCCATGGCTTTCCATCAGGTGTGCCAGAAGGTGCCGGGAGCAGCGCTCTGCACAGTCCGTGGCTGATCCTTCCTCCCGGTCAGCGATTGCACAGCTCTGTCTCCACTCCCACATCCCCGGGGATTCCTCAAGGACGGGCGGTCTGTTTTTCTCTTCACAGTGTCCATATCCATCCTAATTAGTTTGAACCAGGCTATAAGGATTAACGAGATCCCCTCAGTAAGAGGCTTTGCAGAAAGGGTGACCTGCCACCCTCCCAAGTTGTATGTGTGTGAGCTCAGTTGCAGATATTTGGAGCTCTGTACGTGGTAGACCTGCATTTAGAAATGGCACAGGAGACTACTGTAGTATTTTCCCTTTAATCTCCAGAAACCAGATACTGAATTTTTCCCTTACAAAATTTTATAAATGCCACCAAAGTTGACGAAAAAAATTCCGATATTTACGGGCCTGACAGGAGATAACAGGTCCCTGAATGTACCCTCTCTGGACTTCAAGGTTTTGATGTGCTGCTTCTAATTCTCAAATTATCTGGCCTTCTCATTTCCCTATCTAGGTTACCATATTTCACATGGTGCTATTAATCATATAAACGCTATTGACTTTTTCTGTTGTAATCATTGATTTCGGCCTATCTTCTGGAACTTTTGACTGCTTTTGTAAAACGGCTATGTTGCTATGACAGAAACTAGATTTGTTTTAATAGGATAACAAAACATGAATGCAGAGAACTTGGAAGCTGCAGGTCTGCAAAGATTTCCAGTGACAACGCTTTGGGAAAATTGATAAAGCCACAAGTGAAGCAGTGTTGTTGGAACCTGATAAGGATTAAATGTGAAGACAAAAAAAAGCACAAAGTGGGTTTGTTAAGCAGAACATAGGCACAGTTCACAAAAAAGGTGAGGTTAGAGAGGACATCAAAACCAGGGCCCTGAAGTGAGTTCAGACTTTTGTATCCCACCGTGATTTCTCCTTAGTGCTAAGATCAATGGGATTTTACCTTGGCTGTTTTAGAAGTTTCCCATAACAAAACTGCTGAGTTCTCACTATGCAGCTGATATCCTGGCTATTCTGCAGAATAAATCTCCTCAGGACAGATTTTGCTTTCCATTACCAGTCAGGATAATTCCAGGCTTCAGCAAAATGAACCTGGATTGACACCAGTGCTAATCAGAACACGGTATCCTGCCTGAAGGGAGCGGCCTTCAGGAAAAGTTCTTATATTTGTAACAATTTCTATTTTGAATTGCCATTCTGTTTTACCAATTATTAAAAGAAAAAAAAAATTATTATTCCTTTTATTGTTTTTTGTAGCTTCTACTCCTGACTCTGCCATCATTATTAAACAAGTCCTCCTAATGCTCTTTAGTAAAGGCACTTATGTTACAGGTATACGCCTCCTGCCTACTCTTGGTTAAATAATGCTCAAGTCGAAGCCTACTGAAGACAGAAAATCTCTCTCTGACAAAGTGTATAAAAGTTTAATTACTACAAAATACTGCACATACTGTGCACGTTTCCACTGTATTTCCCAGTGCTCTTCTTGCACCCCCGCCACCGTGGGCCGTAACCACATTTGTCTCTAATACCAGACATAATTGCATGTTAGTTTATCTGCATTTTAGCTGTCCTCTCCTGAATTTCATCTAATCTTTTAATTTCAGTTCTGTGATGAGAAGTCCTGAACTGCACACATTTGTGATTGCATTCTTACCAAGGCTGCCAGAAAGTTGTTACTCGGAAAGAAGCAAGAGTTATTTACTTCAGTCACTCATTCTTATCCTTAGCAGGTCAGGCTAAGCTGCACTAGGGACATTTACTTCTGTAGAAGGCTTAGCTAAATGGGGAAACTCATATACCATATTACATCTCTATCACAGATATTAGTCCCCAGTACACTAAGGATGGCAGAGCTAGAGAATGTTATTTCTCTGTAAGACAACTCATTCTTTTTTTATATGTATCTTTGTGTTATAGCTGTAGAGTCTTTTAACCCTTTCACTCAGTATACCTCCCACTAAATACACCCCACTGCTGTCATCCACTAGCATTTCTTCTAAACGCACAAACCTGAAGGAATGAGCGACACAGATTACTCAGTTTTTAAATATTAATTCTCTTAAACCAGTCTAAACCAGCCAGTCACCCCATGTCACTTCTAAAAGGTTACACTAATCTGATTCTGTACTCCATACTTGAAACCTCTCTCCTGGTTGCTGTCACACCATCATGCCAGCTTAAAAGTGATCAAGCTACCTTTGTCCTATTTCACAGAGACAGCATTGAGAAACACACTTTTTTCCTTATTCAAAGATACCATCCATTTCAGAAGAATCCAGAAAAAAAAAAAAAGCCTTCTTGAATTGATGCTTGAGTCACAGAATGTCGTAGGAGCCATATCTGAAGGGTTAAAGAGATGGTATTAAGGAATATATGCTCTTGTTTTCTTATTATCCAGACAATATTAAAACACAAAACATATGTGGTTGCTATGCACAGGACAACAACAGCAGCAACAATCACAGCAAGTGGTCATTTCTTTGAGAAAGTCATTGTAAATCCTTTACTCCTTCAAACTGTTTCTTGCGCTTGACCCAAACTGCCCCATTGTTGTTGCAGCCAGCCTGGGGGTAGCCGGCAAAAACCCCACCGAGGGCCCTGGCATAAGTGCAGGACAGAAAGGGAATTCTGCTACTTAAAAATATAGAGTTATGTCCTGGCAGCCTCTTACGTACTGTAAGAAACTTTTACATTTTGTAGCTTAGGTGTTGCAACAAATTTGCAGGAGGTTTGCAGTTACTTCTGTAGTGATATGATACAGCTTGTCATCTTTGAGACAAGATAACAATGAAAGACTGTAGGAAGGTCTTTAAAATGGGCCATGCTGTCCCCGAGGAAAAGCCACTCTGGAGTTAATAACCCTGGATTTCACTTTTAGAAAAAAAATAAATTCATACCTCTACCTTTCATTCCCATTGCTTGATTTTATATTTTATTTTATATGTATGGTTATAATTTGTAGTTTAACTGTAAGCTGCCATATTGCATATATACTTATTTGTGCTGCAATGCTGCAATTTGAGCTGTGGTGTGACACAGCTGACTGAAATCAAATACACCATAAATTTAAAATGTCTGCATTTACTGTGGCAGTTAAGGTGTCTGAATTATGCAGAAGAAATAACAGAAATTATAAACTGCATTTTAAATGCCATGATAGTCTTAACCACAGAAAGTGTCTGATCCGTAAATGAATAAAACCCCACGATTTAAATGTGAATTCCAAATAGTTTTATTTCTTAAAAATCTAGTACTGATTTCAGTGAAGTCAAACGTCTATTGGCTTCAATGTCTCTGATTAGAGACTTCCTTGGGTATTTCAAAATGTAAAAAGTATAAACACAAGCTCTGCCAAGACTGAAAACCAGGCGAAGTCCCCACACTTATTTTCTGCTGTATGCCCTGTCCACATAATTTTTTCCATTAATATGAAAAAGGCTTCAAATATGTATCCAACAATTTTGAGATACATACATTTTGCAATGCAAACTGTATTCCTTCCTATGTCAGACTTAATGCTAAATTAATATCAGGGAATAAAAGCCAACAAAAAAACCCCAACCAAACAATTAAACAAAACCGAAACCAAACAAAAACCAATCAACCAACAACCAAAACAAAACACCACCGCCGCCACCAAGAAACAAAAAAGCAGCAAAAATCAAAACCACAAGAAAGCTTAGCAGTCTTGATATTAAGTATGACTTTGTGTTAAAAGATTTCTTGAGGCAATGCCAAACACATAAGACTTCTTAACCACTACAAATCTTACTATAAAATTAATTTCAATCCATGGACCATCAAAGGGGAAAGACAAGACAACATCTCTGCAAACAACCACCCTCTCCAAGTAATGTAAAATTCAGCAGGCATTTATATTCCTGAAGTTACGGGGTCGGTCAAACTAACCCTGACCTTTCAAATTCCTGGGCAACCACACCAAAACCTGAGAAAACATGTACACCTCCTCTGATATCAGGCTGTCCTGCAAGTTCAAGGGTCTTCATAACCCAATTTGACTTTGTGCTCTTGAGCCCTTGTTTTCCTCCACGTAAGGCAGCCCAAGATCTGACTCAGAAGACCTAGGAAAATCCCAATGCTCCAGTTTCCGCAGTGAATATGCCTATCAGTGCTGATCATAAGTATATTCTTGATCTCAGTTTGAGACCAGGGCCCTTACAAGTGAGAAATCACCTGGGGGATCTTTTTCTCACAGTTCAATGAAATAAATGAAGTATCAAATTTAGAAACTATTGTGTATTTCCCATCTGAAAACCTACCTCCTCTTTTGCCCATAAAACTGCACAGTAACCAAAATAAGGTTCCAAACTCCAGTGAGAGAGATTCTCATCTCAGTAGAAGTCTTCTTTCTGTAACATGTCCAGAAATCTACCTTAATAACAGCAGGCATTTTCAGCAGAGTGACACATTCAACTGAAAGAATTCAACAGGACTCGCAGCCAACCACAGTTCAAATTGTTCATGCAGGCTTGTAAGAAGCAGTGAAAAGTGAAGCCGTGGGAAGAAACATCTATTCTTTTTTAATTAGGTGAAAACAAAAGATGTTAAACAACCTACTGCATTTCCAGATCTTTGGGGGTTTGAGTGGAAGGCCACCCACTCCTGCTCTAATTGCTCAAAAAGGAGTTTCCTCCTTATTCATTTGCATCTCTTTCTTGTCCCATTTTTTTCAGCGAGATGATTTAGCACCAGTGTCCACTGAATAAAAAAAAGCCTGATTAATGTGCAGCAGCTGACATTATAGCACATACATTCATGTTAGTGATGGAAGAGCCTCATGTAATTGGATCAGAAATTGGACAAAATAATGAAAAATTTAACACAGCCTTTGTCTTTATACGTTACAGTGGGATGGCTGTGAGGTCAGGAAATGGGGGACAACTAGGGGAGTTTTAAATGCTTTTCTGGTAAAAATTTGTTTAACGCGTGCCCATGATTAAAACGAATGTGGTGTCCCGCTGCGACACAGAGGTACAAGAGAGGGAATAATAAATTGGTGACATTGACAAGGTATCATTTGTTATCTGCTTTAAAATGTCAGGTCATGTCATTGCACTGAAATATTTTCTCTCTTGATGTATGTCTTACAAAGCAAGTTCAATGTTTGGCACTTTTCGATTTCAATAAAAGAAAACAGCTTTTAATCTGGAAAGCATAGTAACCATCAGGAAAATAAGGTCAATTCGAGGCTCCTGTTTGAACGCTTTTTCACAAGCCTCTTGAAAAAGCCTACTCTAAGTGGCCTGGTTCATGATGGAGCCCTATTCTCACTCACAGAGATCTGTCTGGCTTTCTGCCCATTTTTTTCCTCTTTTTTTTTTTTTTTTTTTAAAATAAGTATGTTTCTGTGATTTCAGTAGCAAAAAGTAAAAAAAAGAGAAATTTAAATTCCTTTAGAACTTGAGTCTTGTGATAAATAGATCAACTTTTGATCACGGAAACTATTAAGGGAATGTTTCCCAGATTGACATTAACTACATGCTGGAAATACAGATGGGAAATTTAAATAAGTTATGACATTATATTCATGACAAAATCCATGAAACTAACCAGACATCTTATAGGAGAAGAGAGCAGTTATTATATTTGTATTTTTTGCATTAATGGAGAATAAACCTTTTTTCACATAAATCTATAAGAGACATGGAAAATGAAAACGTGGGGGAACGGACTGATAATTATAGAACACAAAGCAACTTCAAATTAAGTCACAAATTTAACTCACAGGATGCATTTGCTCTGGTGAAGGGTTATGGAAAAAACCTGAAGCTTTCTTCTACGAAGTGTTCACAAGCACAATTCTTAATGAACCTGACCATTAGCTACTTCTTGAACCTACTCTCCAAGGAGTTCATTATTTTATTGTTTGGGAAGCATGCCTAAAATAAAAGCAATGTGACAGTGATGAGAGGTAGCAGCAGCAAGTTAAAACCTGACCAACTGGATGTTTCTCTGGGAAGGTGTAGATCAAAGCGTCCTGCATCCTGCCTTGCCGAGTCCTTGAGACACAAAAAGGCTGAGAGTAGAGGAGGTGAAGGAGAGAATGCAGCATATGAGCTTTGGGGCAGATTTGGGCAAGTAGGTGGCTCTGTTTTGCTGAGGGTGTTGGAGAGTCAGGGCAGTGCTAACTGAGCAAGCATCTAGAAAGTGCTGCTGCGTTTGAGTTTATGTGCAAATCTGCTTTTGCAATGTTTTTCTTACCTCCATTCTTTTGCACTCCCCTCAGATTCAGGGCAGCCTCCTTGCACAAAGTTTTGAATCTGCCTTCATGGACTCAGCAGCAAGTTTGCACTGGTAAAGAGCATGCAAAAGGGACAGGCTATGAAGATCCCCGGCTTGGCAGGATAGGCATGGAACAAAGTGAAAAAACAAAGATGAAAACATTTTTCTAGCTCATTCGCAAACCAGGTTTTACTGGATCCTGCTTCTCTAAGCTATTTTTTTTTCTCCATCTCTATGATACATTCAGCTCATCAGTGCTCAAGTGAAGCCTAAAACCAGTTTCTTCAAATGAATAAAATTTAATATCTCTGGCCCACTTTATCTCCACCAGTTATTGTGTATTTATTCAGAGGAAAATTTGGAAATACAGCAAGTAGTGCCATAGAAATGAAGGTCCTAGCATTTTGACTAGGCTTTATTCTGCTTCCTCTGTAGCAGCACAGAATAGCTCCACTGAAATCAGCAGCTACTCTTTCTTCCCTGTATTCCTAATAAAGATCAGATCCTGGTCCACCAAGCCTCTGTTTCTCCAGTTCAACCATATCTCAGCACCAGTAATATTCAAACAATCTCTCCTTACCACAATTCCTCTGGATACATCCCCCAGAATTTCAAGACGTAAATATAGTGGTGGAAGAGGTGAGGAGGAACAGGGTGAAATTGCACACAAAAAAAAATCTGTATTAAGTGTGTATTAAAAAACAATATCAATCAATTTGGCCTTGTTTCTTGGGCACTAATTGCTTTCACTGTTAATGACTGGTTTGTACTAAATGATACTGTAAAGTCTAACTTCTGCTCAGCACCTCATGGAGCACACAGCAAGTTCCCTGACATTTTTCACATTCTGTAGTCCAGCCAGGAAGTTTTACACCACCTTGAGCTGAATGCCTTGCAGACACTAGAGAAAGCAAGCACCTTCAGTTATGAGGCAATGTTTCACTCCAGCTATTACGGCACAATTGTTTAGACTAGTGGAGTAATAAATGGCCCAATTGTCCACAGGGGACCAGGGATTGTCAGGCAGGGAGGATTATTGCTGTTGTCTGTGGTTTATTAGCTAGCATTTTGATTCAATGCCCGATAAAATTTCATAATTAAAATTTAATTTGTGTGTGAGGTTGTAAGAGAGAGACAGTCAGGGAAAATATTCATACATTGTACAGGTGATAGGGAGAGATATTTTCTCTGCGTACGGACTGGTTCCAGTGAGAGATTCAGGAAGTTTCTAGGGGGGTAGCACAGCAGAGAAACTCGAAACTGAAAAACACCCTGATCTCTAGGGTTAAGAATCTATTACAGTGCATGAAAAATCATTGAACATATGTGCACTGTCACCTAGAACTAGCTACTAGGAAATACTGAACATACAGGTGCTTGAGAAATCTCCCTTCTCCAGAGCTCAGGCACCTACCTTAGGGATGTCAGGGAAATGCCTTCATTCTCTTTAGGATTCCAACCTGGTAACCCATTCCTAAAAGTATTAATATACTCTTTGAACAATTCTCCTCCTGGAGGAAAAGGAGTTGCTTCTATCCCTCAGTTATTATTATAATAATCTAGAAATTGAAGGTACATAATTTTTGGCTTGGTTTTGGTTTGGTTTGTTTTTTTTTCTGCATCATCATATTTATATAAGACCTCTTTCATTTAAGTGATGGGATGCTTACACTAAGTTTTACCACCGGATATATTTCAACAGTCTTATCCCTCTTACTGGAATAAGCCCAAGTTTTACCACGAGCAGTGTTAGCAAGATCTTACCACTCCTAAACACAACGTACCAGGAAACATCTTTTCCACTAAGCAAAGCAGCATTAGGATAGTTTATTTTATGTTTTAGTCTGGGAATATTTGGCATTGTGATTGAAACAGTGAATGTCACATCATTATGACCTGATCTCATTTTAACAGCAGGAAATAAGTATTTGGCTCTCACTGCCTGAGAGGAAGCTGTGGCAGAGGGAGCTGCCTCCATAGATGTTCCACATGTATCACAACTTCCAAAACACCCAGATGTATGCTCAGACCATCACTGCTACTAACTCCTTTGACATTAGAGGCTGTAAGATACAGCTTCTCCGCTGCTGTAATCATCTGTTGCCTGCCTATAAACTCTTTGCTTAATAAGAGTCCGCTTATAAATTAGGGATCATTCAGACTTTCCTGGAGCGTTTTCTGACAGAAGAATCATAAAAACTAAACCAATTACAATTTACTGATGTGCAGCCATAGCAGTGGACATTATTGCCTTCCTTTAGGTTTATTAGGCGACAAATAAGAGGAATGCTGGGCTGCAGACTGAATTGTGCAGGCTTCACACGTGTCTCATCCGCTTCCCCATCCCTGACCAGATTATGTCCCAGGGCATGTTCTCAGCCATTCCTCAGGTTCTCAAAAAGATACATGATTGATGCACTCAGCGGGCTTGGGTTTGGATTCAAAGATTAGGGTGATATATGAAGCCTTTTCCCCTCCAACTGATTTCAGCTGAATAACATCATTTTGTAACATCTCAAACACCTTACTTTTATTCATTTTTAATTTTTTTTTTTCATTTTAACAAGCTTTCTAGGACTGGAAATTAACCAGTGGTGTCTGCATCTGGTGGATGCCAATACTGTTTCCTAGATTTTATTTTTTTAAAAAATTAATAAGAATGAAAGCAAATATCTATGAAAATTGGAAATAAGGAATAAGAATTATTTGGAAAGAGAATTTTTGAACAATGGCTGAGATTAAAAATGATTTTTTTTAATTTTAGAAGGAAACACTTTTCTTTTATATGGAATTCAATTAAATACTTTGTTGAGTCCAAACCCAAGCATTTAAATTCATATTTGGGCTCTGAATGCTATTGAAGTTATATATTAGTAACTAGAAAGTGATTTTGAAACATTTTAGACATTTCATTTGAAATTGGCTTAAATTAAGCACTTTGCCTTCTCCTAAATTTGTGTTTTCTGAAGAAGTAATTTTCCAAATCTAGGTGATTCTAACAAAATTCTAACCTCCTAGAATCCTAAAACTAAACATATAAAACTGTGACTGACTGGTTGCAAATATTTTCTTCCAGCTTTTCTTCAGTTATAACAATAAGGTATCTAAATATTGAAAATACTAAAAGTATTTAAATATTGAAAACCAGGAGGGAAACATGGATTTGAAAACAAATACGTCTAATTTCATTATATTACTAGCATAGTTCCTAAAAGCAACAGAAAAAAATACTATTTGAACAAATGTGAAATATCTGTTTTTTTGAAACTCCTACAGTCAAAATTCTGAAAAAAAAAATTTACCTCGATATGCTTTTAGAAACTGGCTATAAAACAAAAACTCTGACAGGTGGAAACAAACAAAGAATTTTTGTACCCTTTTTTTTTAGTCTGGATTTCACAGAGAGTAGTTTATATCCTGGTCATTAAAACACAAATTCTTTTACAAGAAGGCACCGAAGTGCTGTTGGTGATAATCACATACACAACATTTTAATTGTTATAAGAAGCCTTTTTATGCAAATAGTTATTGACATTGATAGAAAAGCATGGAGCTACAACACACGCAAGGCAAAAGTTTTGTAATAAACTTGTAGCATCGTAATTGAAAGTTTCAGTCTTAAAGTATACCAGAGGTACATTATTTGTACTGATAGTGCTTAATTATATTTGTATTTTGAAGCACCATCCTTTGATAAAACAAACTCTCTTAAAATGCAGCACTATTTATCAAGGTACTGGAATTGACACAGATAAAAATTTGCACATTTTATTGTTTATGATTAATGGCTGTGTCCAACACGTGAACGTACTCACCCTGCCATTCCCATGTTTGCATCTATTCCAAACAGAGAGCTTGGTTGGTGGGGGGTTGGTGGCCCTCTCTCCCCTGATTTCCCTCCTGACAGAGCTCACTGCAGAGGAGCTGAGAGGAAGATAACGCCTCTTAACCAAATTTGCAACGTGATAGTGACAAGAGAGCATTCCAGGGAGCATTCACAGGCAAAGGCAGGCAGCCCTCAGTGAGCAATACCCAACATATTGGGAACATGAGGTTCCAACAGGGAACAAGGAGCATGCCAGAATGAAATGCCATAAAAAGAGGTCCAAAAAAAGTCTCCTCTTATTGGACCCAAAGCAAGTACCAAAAGATACTGGTAAACTTTCACACCTAACTCAGTGTGCTGGTTTTGTCTGGGATGGTAAATTTTCTTCACAGTAGCTGGTATGGGGCTGTGTTTGGGATTTGTGCTGCAAACAGAGTTAATAACACAGGGATGTTTTCCTTATTGCTGAGCAGGGCTTGCACAGTCTCAAGGCCTTTTCTACTCCTCATCCCACCCCACCAGTGAGGAGGCTGGTTGTGCTCAAAGAGTTGGGGGAGGACACAGCCAGAACAGCTGACAACATATAAATCTGGGGGAAGATGAAGAAAGGGGGGAATGTCCAATTTGTCTTCCCAAGTCACTGTTTTGAGTGATGCAGACCTGCTGTCCTGGGGTTGGCATGGGAAGTGGTGAATGAAGTCCCTGTTTTGCTTTGCTTACGTGCACAGGTTTTCCTTTTCCTACAAACTGCCTTTATCTCAACCCATGAGTTCTCTCACTGTTACTCTTCTGGTTCTCTCCCCCAAGCCAACAAGGCAGGAGTGAGCGTGCAGCTGTGCGGGGATTAGTTTCTGGCTAGGGCTAAAGAAAACACCCAGCAAGATCCAAATGCATCCTGGTGAAACTTAAGGTAAATTGTTTTATATTTTTCCTCATCCTCTTCAGTTACTGATAATCAAGACCAAAACCAGATATATTTCATAATTTCATTTTTCAAAACTGAAGCCTACTCTTGAGCAACTTTGGTGTTTTCTGAGGATAAAATTCACTTCTGTCAATCATTGTAAGCCAAAACTGTCATTTAGGAATAACACCACAAACAGCTCTTGAGCTGTACAGCGTAGGAAATCTCTTATTAGTCATATGTTAATTTTTAAATTTTTTTTGTAATTACACTTTTTGTTAAAATAAACTGTAGGCCTTGGATTTAGGCTTTGTCTTTTCTTTTTCTTATGCCACGAGAAATAACAAAGCTACCTCTAACCAGGGCAGAATGTCACCAATTTTGAGATCACAGCCTAAATTAAAAAGAAAAACCATCACATTTTTGGAACAGATCCAGAAGTGAAGTGAATTCTTCTGACTTTCATTAGAGCCTGACTGAAGGGCACAGATTATACCCATCCATAAATTCCTCAAACTTTTTTATAAGGATACGAAGGACTAGTTTTGATCTCATATTAAAATAAATATTCACAAATAATAGTACTGAATCGAGTAAAGAGTAACTTGGTCCCAGTGACACTCTTGGAGATCTGGGACCACTCTATTAATTTCAATAGCATTTTTGCAGTTTAATATTAACACCAAAAAGGTGAGAACCGGGACCACTGGAGCATATCTGCTTAAAAGGTGTCTCACAAGTGATTAAAGTTCCACAAACACTGGTTTTCCTCCAGAGTAATTCTACAGGGTGACATTAAAAAGTCTTATTTTGTACCAGTCTTTGTATTAAAGTCTGATGGCAGCCAGCAGATCACAGCAGGGGGGTGGTAATTTGTAGGGAAATGCAGAGGACTGGCAGCAGAAGAGGCTGCACTTCAGTGAATCTCCAAGTGGCCATTTCTGCTGCATAAATAGCACAAAAAGGCAACACAGAGAGAATTTTTTGGCGAGGGACAAGTACACTACAGACTCCAGAAACTTCAGAACAAAATGGCAGCAGGAACTTCTTCCCTACACGGTCACATGGAGTGTTTCAGCAGAACCCTCAGCCCACAAGCTCAACAAGCACTGCCCTGTTGGAAAAAGCAGCAAAACCCCAACAAACATTCCGTCGTGCTGGACTGGGTAGCAAGTATGAGCATCTATTAAGGAAGGTCGATGAGATGGAAACCTGTGCACCCAGAACTGGGGCAGGCTGCAAAGTGCCTGTAAAAGAACTGAAGCAGCAAACAGCCATCCCAGAGAGCAAGACACAGGGCATGAAAGCCATTCCAGGTACTACTAAAAGGCTGGAGAGCAATATCCAAGGGGGATAATCATTAATGAATTTTTAGAGGCGGAGAAGTCCAACTAAAAGCTAACTGAATTAATGCTCCCTGCAGGCAGCCACATCCTGTGTATCCCAACGTCATAATGAAAACTGGTAGTGTGATCCGTACAGAAAATTTTCTGCTCAAAGATGGAAAATCTGAAGTACAGCTGCTCAAATCCCGAAATTGATAATAAGGTCTAACTACACCAAAACCACTCCCAGGAAGCACTGGGAGACCTCTTCATGCTGCTGAACTGGTGGTGCACCATGCAGGACCACTGTTCATCTGGTTAGGAGCATCCTTACTCCTCGCCCTTTAATGACATATGTAAAAGCACGCATAAAATACTACTAAGTCAAATGACCTTACAATCCAGCACTTTACATGAAAGCTAAAAAACATCCTGGGGCAAATTTGCATTTCTGGTGAGCAAGAATACAGAAGAATGACACTTCAGAGGTCCACAACTCCTCCAGACATCATTCCAAAACATGCCAGTGGTCATGTACAAATAGCTCAGATCCAAGGAAGAAAGGAAGAAAGGAACTGAACTGATTCTTGTGCAAAGGGACAGGCCAAGACAGATGCAATACCACCGTGTCCTATTGCCTGAGCGCTTGTGCCAGTCTGACATAGCTGATATCTACAGTCCATTCACATGGGCACCACCTAATTTTGTTATCCAGATATTTGTAACATGAGAGATCCGGAAACTCAGATGGCAGATGGCACATGTATGTGTTTCCTGAGCAAGACGTCATGAAAAATTACAAGTCAAAAAAACCTCGGGAAATGCTGTCAATTAGATCACAGTAGCCAGAATTTTAAAATGACATTTCAAATTTGGCCCTGACATAACTGTAAGAAGTGGCTTCTCTTTCCTTGTAAAAATACTTACAAAATTCAAGACAGTTGGCAAGCAAAGTGCCTATTTATTCAAGAGAGTTGTCTTCTTATATGGACAGCATGAAGACTACTCACAATTTTACAAGCTTGCCTTGTAAGACTTCATGTTTCTGTTTATAAACCAGCCCTAAACTATCTGGGATTAGAAATAAAAGTATGACAGGAAGAGGATCTCTGTGAATGATCCCTATTAGGGAAATATGCCCTCTGAAACGTATGAGAAATTATTCATCTGCAATGTCAATCCTGTATTTCCAGTTTGCTTTACAAAGGTACTCAGCGAGGCAAGATGTAGCAGCTACAGCAGCATCTTCCTATTTTCTGACAACCATCTGTATATGTCTTTCCATTCCAGTACTATAATATTTTGATTTTAGATATCTGTACATAAAATCTTTTACTGGCTATGTGGAATATCACTTTAGAATGGTTTGGGCAACACTAGCTTTCCCCACACAGTTTCTCTTAACAGTTTCTGAGTTTCTG
The DNA here is from genome assembly GCA_013398855.1 of Mohoua ochrocephala. Classification (NCBI taxonomy): domain Eukaryota; kingdom Metazoa; phylum Chordata; class Aves; order Passeriformes; family Acanthizidae; genus Mohoua; species Mohoua ochrocephala. Next base: position 137,516 of record VZTA01009478.1, read on the forward strand.
ATTTTTTATGTCTTTTTCATCACATGTTGGAATGAAAACTAAACCTTTACAGTATTCAGAAATCAGAACTACAACTTCTCTTCTCTGCTTCTATTGAATGTCAGAGTCTTTTGGTTCAGGGCTTCCCTCTCCCACTTCTTGTCATTTATATAAGCGGCCAGAAGTCAGCAAAGAGAAAATTAAATCACACAGAGGCTGAAAAATCTCCAGATATTACTGGAAAGTCAAGTCTGCAGCCAGGTGGAAGAATGGATTTCTTAACTAACATTAACATCACTTTAGCCACTCAACAGTGATGTTCATCCCAAGACCCACACAAAGCAAAGAACTGTAACAACAAAGTCTAGCTGAGATATTGTCCATATTTCCATGACAAGGCACTAAATAATGCCTGCAGAGTGCGCAGCCAAACAAGCTGCAGATGTTTTCATGCAGGGATACACACTGTTTCATTTATCCTCACCTAACATCTGTGTCTGAGAAGAAAAATTAGACTTCATGAAATGTTTACTTCCATAAGTAACTTAAAGCAAAACAAATTAGGAAAGTAATGTTAATAACAGTGAAGCCTTAAATAACAAAAAAACTAGAGGGTACTAAAGGGAGAAAATGACAACGAAACTTCCACGTAATTTACCAACGGATAAGAAAAAATAGCAATTCCTACTTAAACATTTTCTTTTGGAAAAAAAATTGTGCAATCCAAGCTTAGCCTTTTTTGCCTGTGTATCCTTAACTTCAACATCTGCCAAAGAAAATACAGTTTTATTTAGGCTGCAGCCTAGTTTTTCCAGTCTGTTTATTCTTTTCTTTATTGAAAATTTTATTAGAAAAATATTTAGCATTTACAGGCTGTGGCTATACATCAAATCCATGACTCCAACTAGGAGTGGCAGATCCTGATACAAAACCCAACAAAGCTTTACTGAAAGTGCCTTACATGGAGCATTCTGGTATACACCAGCATTTCTTTGTTATGCCAGATTTTTTTGTCATTTTGCCCACAATCCATGAAATCAGAGAGAAGCTGTAGTGGCTGCATATAGTAAAATTAGTCAGCTTGAGATTTACTTCATTTCAGTGGAAGAGGCGGGGCAGGGAAAATGTATTTGAAACTAGTATTCAGAGGGAAAATTGCAAATTAGCTCCTGGCTGCAGTCTTTAAAGATGAAATAAGTAAACAGTTTCCGAGGGAAAAAAAAAAAGATCATAAGAAAATCTGCCATTTTGCTTTCTTATTTTTTCCCCTGTTCAGTCATTCATATACAGTTCTGCTTATAATCTTCCTTTTCAGCAAGGACAGATCGTCCTTTTAAAAAGGATACTTCCTCCTACACTACCACCAGGAAGATAATATTGTGTGGACTCATCCTGAAAAGAAGGAGGCTTTTTTAAAGAGCTCAAAATAAACCAAAGAACTGAAAAAAGATTAAATTTTGTTTCATTCAGCTTTTCTTCTCTTTTTCTTTTTTAATTAATCTTCTAATTTTCTTTTTATTATTTATTTTTATTTTTCACTGCAAGCAGAAACTCAGAGATAAAGGAAAACCAAGCAGATTTCTCTAACATCAAGAGAGGGTCAAATAAAGGACACTGTGCACCTTGTCAAAGGCACCTGTGCTCAGCAGCCTGAACACAAAATGAGCCAATATCACTTGGCAAATGGTTTCTTTACTGGATTTAGCAAAAATCCTTTGGCTTTTGCTGCTGCCGTGGCTGTTGTGAATCAGCAATAATGCCGTGCTTCTTTTTTCTGCAGGTTTTGGTTGGTTTTATTTTCTTCCTTCATGAGGAGGTTTTGAAACAAAAGACACAATCTCTCTCTGCTGCAGCACTATGGAAAAGGTTAACCAATTCTAAGCAGAGTGGTTACCCTTTCAAAGGGTTTTTCTAACAGGAACAGATTTTTTGTTTTAAACCTGAAAAACCAAGGGAAAAAATGAGGGAAAAAAAGACCCCCACATTTGAACAGGGAAAACCCTAAGACTAGGAATTTATCATCAACATCTCAATCTCAGTCATCTGAACCAAATCAAAGAATACCAAATGAGGTTTCTTTTCCTTTGATAAACCCACATGTGCACTTCTAAAAGCACTCAAAATGGCAAAAAGCAGCTGTTCCACTATATCCTCACATTCACTGCACACTTAGACACACTAGCATACATACCCTACAAATCCCTCCCTTTTTTCTCCATAGTATAAACCAGTGAAATCTAAGCAGTGGCATCTGACAAACTTCAGGCCAGCACAGGAGCTGGCTGCACTCACACAACTGTTTCAATTTGGCACCTCATGCTCAGAGGGTCTCTGCATTAATAATGCAACACAGTCTTGCAATGACTGGACCAGCTTTTTTCCTCCTCGTTGTTTTCAGCATCTCGAATTCCCCTACTTGTTTCAGATGTCTCTAATGTTGTATTTGACTGTCACTCAAGTCGTTTTGTAGGGCACCATCAAAATGTACCTCCAAACCAGCTGAGGCATATAGCTTTTTTTTTGATATATACAACAATGATTTCTTTCCCTCCAGAGAAAGTTAACTTGTCTAACCTACAGTTCCTTATATTGGTTCTGCAAAATAGGAAATATCTGTAAAACCAAATAAAAGCAGTAGTATTTTCTTTCTCTAGCAACAAAACCAGAAATCTGCTGCTGTAAGTACTGCCATTTGCTCAGGCTTCTTTGTCACATCTTTTAAAGATGCTTGAGAAGTTACTGCAACCAAAAAGGAGCACTTCAGAGCAGCTCCCACTCTGCTCCAGCATCCCAAGGCGCTCTCAGCTCCCATCTTGCAGAGATGATACAAAGAGAGAACACTTCTGCAGAGGGCAGGGGCAGAAGTCTTTGTCCAAGGTCCTAATGCCTGTTAAGAAGCTTTAATTGGGGAGAGGAAATTGCAGAGCCCGTGAAGTTCCCTCCATTCATGCTCATATGACACAGTAGTTCTCACTTCATCTACATAAATTCACCAGCACTGCAATTACGTTCTTATAAAACAAGAAGTGAGGTCTCCAGATATAAGAAAAGGATCAAATTCCTTCCCAGCTGGCAGGTGATTACTGGAAAAGGGAAATTTTTTAAAGCAGCTGCAAGCCTAAGCAGGATTTACCTGGTAATACCAATATATCGGGGCTTATTCAGAGAACCAAAGGTAAGTACTGTCTGCTAAGAATATTATCACCTCCACAATATGTCAGCACTACTTGCTATTCACAGACCAACACTCTTTTTTCTCTTTTTTCTTCTCCTCAGCACTCATTTTTTTAAATCCCATACCAAGGTTAACACACACATGTTTTTTCATCCAAGTATGAAGATAAAGTTTACTAATAGCTGCCCACTAAGCTCTTGAATTAGGACATGCTTCTCGGGGAGAAGAACTCCTGAATATTATTTCTTCATCATTTGTAGCAGGTGCTGATATGCTGTGTATATTCCAGTTAGAATATGAAATCCTACCTTGATTTCTGGATCTGTAAATTGATCGATAAGATTTTTAGATTAATGTCACTGTTGCTTTTAGTAAGAGCTGAATTTCACCCCCTCACAATCATATGCAAGAGCATCTCACAGATTCTCACAGAATGACTGGAGTTGGAAGGGGTCTCTGGAGATCACCTAGTCCAACCTGCTGCTAAAGCAGGTTCAACTACAGCAGGTAGCACAGGATTGTTTCCGGAAGGGTTTTGAGTATTTCCAGAGAAGGAGACTCCATAACCTCTCTGGACAGCCTGTTCCAGTGCTCTGTCACCCTTGAAGTAGAGTTTTTCCTCGTATTCAGATGGGCCTTCCTGTGTTTCAGTTTGTGCTCATTATCCCTTGTCCTGGGCACCACTAAAAAGAGTCTGGCCCCATCTTCTTGACACTCACCCTTGTATGCATTGATAAGATCCCCTCTACCTTCTCCAGGCTGAAGAGGCCCAGCTCCCTCCCTTTTCCTTTAGAGTGAGGTGCTCCAGTCCCCTCATCACCCTCGTGGACCTGCTCCAGGAGCTCCACGTCTCTCTTGCACTGAGGAGCCCAGAACCGGACACGGCACTCCAGATCCTGTTCCACCAAGCAGAGCAGAGGGGAAAGACCACCTCAACTGACTGGCCACACTATTCCTCACGCACCCCGGGATACCAGTGGCCTTCTTGGCCACAAGGGCACTGCTGGCTCATGGACAGCTTGTTGTCCACCAGGACCCACAGGTCCTTCTCCTCAGAGCTGCTCTCCAGCAGGTCAGCCCAGAATCTGTGCTGGTGCCTGGGGTGGTTCTTCCTGGAGGTGCTGAACCCTGCATTTGCCTTTGTTGAACTTCATTAAGCTCCTCAGCTACCAGAGAAATTCTTTTTTCTTCTTCCTTTTTCTTTTTCCTTTTTCTTTTTATATTTTTTTTAAATTTTTCATTACCCTACTTTATCATAAAACAGAAGCCATTGTCACACCAAAGATCGTCCATAGCAGAGTTATTTCAACCAGGCCTGTAAAGAAGGACTGTAGGGCCGGCAAAAGGCAGCCAGCCACCCAGGGATCAAAAACTGCAGCATGACCGAGAAGCAGAAAGGTCAGTGTTTTGAGCTCTCCTGTCGCCACATAAAACTTCAATTCCCAGCTTCCCAGCTAGATGCCTGCTTTTCTACTCTGGTTAGGCTTCTTCTATTATAAAATTCGATTGAACTGAGTCAGCTTCCATCATTCTCAAGGCATAATTCAGAGACCCTCCTCCCGTTCTGACACTGAGACCCTATAGAACTTCATTTCCAGTGTACAGATTTTTCTGAGAACCCAAGAAACAAAGTTTTGTGACAGTTCAAAATGTTTTTATTACTGTGGACTATGTCATAATTGCTGGAAGGAAAACTTATGACATATTCTATCACTTCATATTTACCACTACATTTTTTTCAGTCAAAGTGATTGAATTCTGCACTGAAATACATAAAGGTTTCTTCGCAGACATTTCCCAGATAAAAATAATTTCATGAAGAAACTACCATTGCTCACATTTCCACCTCTGCAGAAGATTCTGAAGGAACAACTCACCAAGTATTTGCAGCAATATTTTTTCAGTTAGAGTGAGTCACATAGCAATACAAGGGAAAACCAGAAAAATAGAATAACAATATTTGCCTTCAATGTTTTCTGCTCCAACTGAACAAATAATTTGGTGTTGTCTCTGATACTTTGTGCAGAATCCAAATTAGACCACTTTGTTTATTGACCACTTGACTGTTTGAATGAAGCCAGAGAACAATCTGCATGCTGTAACACACATCTTCCTGCATGGGTTTAATCAGCACTGGAATATCTGAATTACTTTAGCATTATGTCTGCTTACTGAATTTATCTACTGAAAGTATAATTTTCATCTATTATATACCTCATTCATTGTAAATCAAGAATACTCATGTGTTTTATCCTGATGTTATTTCAATTTACAGCAATAAAACAACGGCAGAATTTAGCTAACTAGTGGCTGAACAGGTCTACTACTGCATTTGGTGTTATTGCAGGCTTGATAGTGAAGTGTCCTCCTGAAGAAAATTCTATGAGCTATGCTTTGCACATTTCACATAGGAATGCTGACACTTCCTCAGGTCTGCTTCCAGTGGGAATTGCCTGCTCATTGTGGCTGTTGGACAGCCACAGGTCATTAGCAGAGGCCATTCACTGGGCACAGTTGTACTCAGCATAACAGCTTGAAAGGCCTTCAGATATGCTCTGTGTGATAATTTCATTAGCTTTATGCATAAAGCCTTAGAAATTTTATTACTGATCTGGAAAAATATAAATACAAATTGCAAAACTCACAGGTTTTACATGTCCAAGCAGGTAGAGCAAGCTGCTCGTTTCACAAACCACATACTAACATTATTCCATTTTTAGAAATGTTTTGTCTCTTATTTCCCAGAACTTTCGCTATTCCTTGTATTGAGAGGGCAGCTACTCGCTGTTGTTATCTACTAATTAAGACTGAACGTCTGATATTACAAGGGTTCAACTGAAACAAGTTGAAATAAGCTCTCTGGGCTGCCAACCCTCTTGAGACCACAAATTAGTGAGATGCACATCACATGAAGCTCTCCATTAGGTCAGCTTTTAAGTAAATAAAAGCAAATACACTGCGGAAGAAATAATAGTAAAAGAGACAAAGTGGATTTCTCTTAGAGACTACTATTTTCCTACTGACATAAAGGCTTACATAATCACTTGAGAATGTTTTTAAAGATTCTGCTTTTTAAAAGGTCACCAATTCAGTGATAAATACATGTGCACACACCCACACATACATATAAGTATTTAGATACACAGTTTTAGATTACTTATAGCTGTAAAACCTGCTTTGTGTGAAATTGTTTTGGATTGTTTATACAGTGTGGAATAAAACTTTCCAGATTGCTAATGGGAATAAAAAACTAGCCAAAAAAACACAATGCAGTTCCTTCTCCCCTCCACCTAAGGAAGGCAGGAAGTAATTCTTTACATTCAGATGTTTTCAGTCAGATTTTTCTCCTTTAATTTAGGAGAAAGCAAGTATCATAAGCATTCCCTGGAAACTTAGAGCGCCCAGCTTTACTCATGATTCTTCTTCGTGTGCATTACAAAGAAGAACTGGCACCATTTTAACCAACCCATCTATTTTGTAGGACTCACCACCTACCACGGGTAATCTACATAACAGAGCATGTTATTTGAGATGTGCATTGCTCCTCCCCACATTCATTTCCAGGGTGTCACAGTTCACCTGTTTAGTAATAACAATTCATCACCCTCTGACAAACAGCACAATAAAACTGCTCGCTGCGTCTCGTGATGGGAGCCAAACCAAACCAAAAGTCTTACTCTCACATTTTGGACTAGACACAGACCCATGTAATACCATCACAAATTCAATTAACTTTGCACTGTGATTATTAATGACAGAACAGTGTAATGAGTCAGAATGAAGATAAAATTCCTGTGGTTAAGTGAGTCCTTGATGCTGAAATTTCTTTACCAAATTAAAGAACTTCTTCCCCAGGCATTTGGGAGTCTCATTAAAAGCCAATTTAAGCCAATGAGAATCTTCCCATTGACAGACATAAGTCTGAATTAGGTCCTCACTGCATTAAAATTGAAACAGGTAGGGGTTAATTTTTAGGAAAAACAATTTCTTAGTACTGCCTTGGTATTGCTCTGTATCTGCTCATGCATCCAGCACAGATTTGTGAGTTCATACTAAATAACTATACACAAATGCATATAGAGAAATCTCACTACATATACACACGTAAGAATCCCATCTGAATCTATAAATAGTGACAGCAGATACTTTTAAAAAGGCCTCAGAGTTCTTTCAAAGCTTCTTAGCTCATAGGTATACTATGAACCATATGCCTTAGCCCTTCTTCTATCTTATTATTAAGAATCACATGAATTTGGCACTTAAATTCCCCACCCAGAGCTGTATAAATTTATCCAGGTACATAGAGGACACTGTTGCCTGAATCCATCCCAAGTCCCACTGTGATGCCCTAATAACAAATTTTCAAATTCCATTGTCAAGTATGATCTAGACCTGTATAATCTGAGACATCTTTGGCTTTTATATTGAAATTTTACAGGTACCAGAGTACTTGTGGCTTCCCCAATGACAATTTCTCATTTCCTAGGAGGCTAGAAAGGATGCAGCCATCTCCTGTTAGTGCAACTACTAAACTTTTCCTTAAAAACATATATGTATATGTCTATTGGGGAATATATCTACCATATGTACGTATATATTTACATATACATACATATATATATATATACACACACACACATATAAAATAAAATTTAATTTTAAGACAGTGTGCAAGACTGAAAAAGGACTATTTAGTCTAAATCAAACCTTAATTTGGAGGCTCCTTGATTCAAGACCCCCCTCTAAGTGTTGCTACAAATAAAAAAAATTGAAATCATTGAGATGTTAGAATGGGAATAAAAGTCTTTTTTTCTCATGCTTCAATGGTTGCAGACCAGGATTATCCAACAGGTTGTAGGCATTGCCCTTCTTTGTCTTATTTACACTGACTTGAAGGGAGCAGATTTGAACCAAAATTGGCGTCATTCCCATTCCTACCCCCATCCCAATATCCTACTGGAAATTATGCAAAGGCTTTTAATGAAAGAAGATCAAGCAATACAAAAAATTACCAGAGGAAGTGATGACAAAATGATAAATTCAGATGAAGATCCAATATCTTTCTGTAAGACAATCCCTAGCAAAAAAACCCCAATATATTTTAGACAGACCCAGGTTAGCTGCATGAAAAACATAACTGGCTACCTGAAAGAAGCAAAACTGACCCACAGAGCCCCAGGAGTTTTGCTCTTAAGTTGTATGGCCTTTAGCAGGTAGCATGTGTATTTACCTAGGTGCAGTCAAATCTGTGCTGTTTCTAAGATCACTTTCTGTCTTTACTGCAAAACTCTTTCAAAAATCCAAATAACTAGATGAGATTTTCTGGACTGTATCATGCAGATAATCAAACCGGACGATCTCCTAGGTCCCCTTTGGTTTAAAATTTCATGCACTGGCTCTTACTTTTATCTGCCATCAAGACATTTTTTATGCTCTGAGGATTTTTCCAAAGATAGATGAAAGCTGAACATTTGTTATCTAGCTGTTTCCTTACAAATGGCATGGCCAACTTCCTGCTTCCGTGCGTGACATTACAAATGGAAATATCAACTGATCAGAGAAAGGCATCTGAAAAAAGTGACACATTTTCAATATTCTGAGATTATTTTCAGAAGTTCATTTAAACTGGAGGTGCTTCTGGTTTAGCTATATATCTCCTCCTAATGGCAAGCAAACTGCCAAAACCTCTTCCCTCAAGCTGACAATATGCTCTTGCTTCCCCAGATACAAGATAACTATTTGACTGAAGCCAGTAGACTGTGGCCTGCTATTGAAGTTACAGTCAAAGACAGATCGACACCAGCTTTGTCGCATAAAAGAGATTTTTACAGTTCCCTTGGAGCCAAGTCCATTACATATATTTCACATTTGCACTAAAATTCATAGCCCTTGGAAGGGTTTGGATTCAGTCGTCGTCCTAAGTGTTTGGATTTGACTTGGAATAGCTGAAAGAGGATATGCTGGCACTTTGGTGCTGCAAATAAAAATAAAAGAGTAAAAGAACCTTCTCCTCTTTTTCCTTTCTTTCCAAAATTAATCTCCGACCTTACAGTACTATGCACATCTTACTTGGATATTGTCATATTTTATAACTGAAACTTGAGAAATGTTAGTAAATTCTATTCCAGGTATGCATAAATCTTCTGAAAAATTAGAAAGAAAAATCCACAGAAGTAACTCCTTGGTTCATTTTTTCTACCAGTTATAGAAAGCAGTGAATAGAGAGGAGCCCAATAGAATCTTCAGTCTGCCAAATTACTCTTGCTGGACTACTTGAAAATGATGGAGTGCTCTCAATACAAAGATTCTGACATACTAATATAAAGATGAGAAAAACAACAAAAAAGTTAAAAAAACAAAACAAAATAAAAACCAAAAAACCAACCAAACAAAAAAACCCCACCTCATTTCAACCAAGAGACCAAGGTGATCCAAAGTTCTGTTACACAAGGCTGATAAGAGTTAAATTTTGCCTGATAGAAGCACATCCACATTCTGAACATATTTTCATACTTCACCTTTTTTTCAGTCCACTTTCATTGTGGTTAAAAATCAAGTGTAATGTGATAAACAACTGGTTGCAATCTTGCCCTGAACAAGATCTACCTGGATCAGAAGTTTTTCTGCAGATACAACATGGGTTGAAGAATTTTCCTGTCTCCAGTGTTCTGTCAGTGTATGTGCATGACCAAATGCACAACAATGTTTGGGTTAGGGCTACAGAAGCACCATAAATCCAGAACTTTTTGAATCTAAATGCTACAGTTTAAAGCATATCTTTGGAAGTCAAAGCTGTATTATTTTACCTCAGGAGTTGTTGCGACATAAGCTTTCTTTATCTGAACAGAAACAGAAAAGCTTCAGATTTATAAAAAGCTTCCAGCCTGTTCTGTGAAGATTTCTAACCCAATTTTGTAGCTCTAACATATCATAAGATTATACTCAACTCTGCATGGCAGACGAGAGGAAACCCGTAGTCCCTTTAAGACCTTCATTGACTGGGGATGAAGAGGGGTGTCCTGATAACACTAAAGGATATATTTTCTGGCTTCTAGAAGTATTTGAAAGGCAAGGAAAAGGCTCCTAAACCTAGGCAAATACTAGATAATTTTCCTTACACTTAGATGCTTATCTAAAAAACAAACTGGCAAAATAGCCATTACAAGCCATTTCTTTTCTTGTGGAGGACTGAGACACTGGAGCAGCCTAGACTAATACAATCACTTGAGAATGAACAAGTTGAACTCCACACTAGAAGGCTGTGTTGCTTTAATTATGACTTTTCAAATAAACCCGTTCTAAACCAGCATATACACCACGCATAAAAAAGTGGTTTGGGTCAGTTGCTGCTCACCCTCTATAATGTGCAGCTATAGAAAAAAAAAAGGTAAAAAGGGAAAGAAAAATGACAATGGTAGCAGGCAAATAGAGTGTCAGAAGCGTGGTATGTACTTTACTGACATTGATGGGACAGAAGAACACAGAAGCTGAGTGACCAGAACCAAACCCAACCCGGAGCCATCAGAGATGGGGGAGCTTTTTGTTTGTGCTTCTGTTTATATGGCGACCTTTCTGCCAGGCACCTCTCCTGTCCCACAGCTTCCTGGTTCAGTGTTGCCCTTCTCCTCTGATCCTTGGACACCCCATGTGAAAATACTGTGAGGAGTGTGATGGAACACCCTGAACATCTCTCCCTCTCAGTATTTCTGTGTCTGTTGGGACTCTCACAGTAAATTCAGAGGTTTGGTTTCCACATATCTTCTAAACCAAGAGATGCAGCCTGCTTTTAACCAGGAAAGTCAACTAGAAAAAGGCACACACAGTGCTATGAAAAATGTGGACCTTTTCGAATTATTTCTTATTAAATAATTAATAAATATTTTAATATTTAATTGCACTTTTTTTTTTTTTTTAAGAATTTAACAGGAAAGTTACAGAAATTATACTGGTCTACCTAGCAGCAAAAATGTGTTAATTTTCTTAGCAGGTATATCCCACTAATGCAATATTTTCACAGCATTACCATATCAGCATGTTAATACCATTTGTGGAATTCAATAAGAGTTAATGAGAACAATAATTATTTGAGAGCGAATGTTGCTTTGGGCTTTATTATTCCTTTCTCGTAATGTGGAGTTCTTTGTTTTGGACTCTGTGTAGTGGTAAACTGACTACCTCACCAAGTAATTGAATTTCTCTTCTTATACACACACACACAACCCCCATAAAGAGCATTTGATGCAGCCAGGACTTGGACAATGCTTTTCTCCTCCTTGCTGGATCATTCAAATTCTTTGTGGGAATAAATCAGATCCTACTTACAAGAACACTACAGAAACTCAGTGTAGTGTCCACAAATACTGGCAGATATTTTTCATTTTCCAGGGGGTTCTATAATCAAGATTATTTGCCCCATTGACCGCATATTCAAGCAGACTGAAGGCTTACAGAATTAATTAGCAAAAATAATCCCATTAAGTCTTGAACTTAATAATAAACTGGTACAGCATTAACATTTTGATCATTAAACTTATTTAATTAAATTTAATCGAGCTCTCACATTATTATGGCTACAGTAAACTAACTACCCACATTGCCTTGTCCCTCCTTCCATCCCCCACCAGGAGAAAAAATGAGAAAGAGGTAAAAGAGGAGAATAATGGGGGGGAAAAAAAAAAAAGAAAGAAGGAAAAGAGAAAAAACCTCAGATTTTATCAGTGGCAGACTCATTTAAAAAGTGGTTCAAAAGTACCTCATGTCAGAGTTGGGCTTCGTGAAATCAGAGAATGAAATCTTCACAGGCAAAGAGGAAAACCTCTGAGGACAATTTCCCTAAGCTCTCGAATGACCTGGGAGTGTTAAATCCTAATTTCTGTTACACACTGTTTTGTCATTAACATGGAATTATTTGTGTTTAGGGCACCTTCACACTCCTTGTGGCAAACAAATAATTTAATATTAAATCAGTGTAGAAACTAGTCAAGAAATACTGTTTGGACAAGTGTATAAAATATGAGGCAGATGCTTTTTTTTTTTAAGAGCTTCCTCTCTGTGTGTTTGAAATGGGCCTAGTTTTACCTTTTGAAAAATCTGCAACACACCAAGTTATAAATTATAATTAAAAGTGCAAAAGTCTTCCCATTCTGAAATACAATTTGGTTATAAAGTATCATTAAGTCAGGATTCACTTTTGCCAAAACTGTGTATATTCCTTAAGGAAACTACATTTAAAGGCAGAGAGCTTATATATCTTAGTGCTGAGCTATGACTTCTAAGTTGAACTCAGTGGAAAGGGAAAACTCTGTGTGTTTGTAGTTTCACCTCTACTCTGCCAGAAAGACAGCCTGGGCTTCATTTCCTTCCTGGGTTAATTCTTCACACAAAAAAAGATTATTTACTAACGCTAGTTGTGCAGTCTGAGCCTTCCCCTTTCCAACCAGGAGCTTGGCAGGGATGTTGCCAGCAGCAGCACCTATATACTTTTCCACAAAAGAGATGTTTCACAAGAAAATGCCAGTTCAACTAAATTCAAGTGTCTGCTTTACACATTTTCTGTCAAAAAAATATCTGGTAAATAAAAAATATTTTGATTTAGACATGTGACTGCAGTGTTTCACAGCAGTTACAGACAAATTACCCCATGACTTCAGTCTTCTAAGGAGAGATGGTGCTGTCTTCTGGAACATGTAAATTGGGGGACATAAATGATACAGATAAATGGAGTCCTGAGGCACAAAAATAAGAATCCTCTGAGATACCATGACAGAAATACCAAATACAAATACTAAAGATTAATACCAAAAAATTAAGGTTTGATTTTTCACCATAAGTTCAGACATTTCCAAAGAGAGGAAAGCTGGTTCAAATCATCAAGATTTATAACGTTTAGAATGGATCCCAGCAGATCCTTGTACAAGAAGATCCACTTGACTTTTCACTTTGCCCAAGTGTCTAAAGGATAATTGAAAATGTCTCTCAAAGGCTTTGCAGTAAAATATTCATTCAATCCTCAGATTTTTTTTGTTGTAATTAATTTGAAGTCCATAAATACCATAACTTCTGCTACATCAAACTCCACTGAACCATTTCAATGTTTTTAAGAAGGTTCAGATTTAGCCTAAAAGTTTTCCAATAGTAAGTTTGTAATATGAAATAGAGATGTGGCTGCAATTTCTATCAGAAGCGTAATGATTTCTCTCAATATCAAGATATTTTGAAATACCAGATCCTAAATAGTAAGGTATACTTAGCAATTAAGAAAGATTTAAAATTGGGAGAATTAAAGTTTGAATTTCCCTTTTAGACTGAAAAAGTTATCATAACATTTTGTTGGCTGCTAGGTATCACTGTCAAAAATGTCAGAGAGGTGTGGATTCAAAGGCTGTCACCCTAATGCAAATAACTTGACTGACTGAAAGCCTTGTCATTCTAGTGAAAAGGCAAAGAAAGACTGTAATCTTTGCAATCAGCAAATCTAATTTATACAGAAAAGGAGACAAAAACTTTTGTTGTTAATATACTTCACCCCTTGAGAAACTCAGAACCATTAATAGTCAACAACTAATTCAAACATTTCAATTACCTGTAGAAAACTGCAGCATCACAAAACAATCTGGAATCTCTATATACATCCCAGTAGATTTGATGAAGCTCACTAATTCCTCTCATAACAGAAGCTGAAAACTTGCATTACAAGTAAGAAGTCTTGGTTTCAAACTGATGAATACCCTGCTCTCCTACAAAAGCAAGTGTAGGTCTTTTCCAAACTGAAAACAGCTTTTATATTAGATATTTATGTGAATGACTTGTTTCCACTCTTCCTTTCTCTTTAGGGTGCCAGTGTGACTAAGATGGGAAAAAAACAATGGAGAGTCACCAAAGTGCTACTTGAAATCATCATATAGAGTGAACCAAAATGTCACGCTTGTAAATATTTATAAGATAGGATTTCCCATTATATGTTCAGCATTGAATGGGGCATGTTATTCTTATTAATGTTTCATAAACATTTGTACAGAAAACAATATGCTTTACTTTTCTTCTAAGTATTAAGTAGAATTATAGCAGCATCTGCTTTCAACAGTTGAGTGCACAAGCTATTCATGCCCTGTCGTAAATTCCATGATGCATTAAGATGCCATTAAATGTACCTTCTGTGGTTGCCTGCTCATTTACATACCTTGTAAATCATCGTGTAAAAATCAAGTGAACTAGGGAGTAATCACCTGCACTCTTCCCTTCTGCCACAGAATCCAGTGCCATCCACATCTTCCTCCATCAGGATCATCACCATTAAACATAAAGTCAATTATGCCAATGATAAGAAACTTAATTGCTAAAGGCAATTTGAGCTACATTTTTTTAACAAGTCCATTTTCTATAAAAAAATTTGAAAGCCAAGCAATATTGGCAAGCCAGAAGACATAAGCACAGTTGGTGAGCCCTTTCTCCTCAAGGATCCTCAATTGGGAGTCTCAGGTAAAATAAATAAACAAGCAAACAAATAAATAAAAAACCCTTGAGGAATGAAAATAAATTAAAACAGAAGCCTGCCTCTTTGTGGTCTTTCCTCCTCACACACGGTCTTTAGCATGCTTCCTACACTGCCTCTTTACTCGAGCAAAATAGTGAAGAGGAATAGCTCAGCTTTTGCAGAACTAGAATATACGGGAGGAGAATGTCTCCTTTTTTATTATTATTTTTTATTTCATTACTGTTCTAAGTACCGTTTTTTCACCGTACTTACAGGTTTAGTTTCTCCAAGCCAGTTTTGGAGGAGATACCTGGAAAAAGTTTACTTTTGTGAAAACATCCAAGCAGTTTCCTGCATTGGCTGGCAGGATAGTTTTGTCAGCGTTGCAGCTGTAGCAGCTGTAGCTCCATTGACTGCAGACTCTCACCACATTCCGCCTCTAATGGTCAGGAGCTTGGAAACAGGCTCCTGCACCTGGGTACCAGAGTTGGCAAAGCAATGCGCTGCTGGCAGGATACCCGCTGTGTTTCATTGTTTCCCCTCCAACATTTTAACATTTCGATCCTTCTAAATTAGTCAGATCAGCTTTCTCTGAATTTAACAATCACTTCCACGCATTTCTTATGACCTTTGCTCTTTCTAAAAAGCCAGACAAAAATATTTGCCCTATAGAAACATTGCCCAATATCTTTATTGTGTCAGAGTGTCCTTGAAAGGGAGCAAGCCCGGTGAACTGCAAGGTCTGAAGTCAGCAACAAAGGAAGGCTGGAGAGGAGCTCTGGAGGGAGGGAGAAAGGGAAGGAGAGAGAATGGTAAACATTACTGAGGGCACATATGCATCCAAGGTGAACTGCAAGACTGCCAGAGGTAACTAATTTATTTCATTTTGAGTCTGTCGACTTCCACTTTAAAAAATTTAAAATGGTTTTTAAACTTAAGAAAATGAAATAACCCTTGATTTTAGTGTCAGGCTTTCACCTAGCACACACAACTCCCTTGCTACGAGAATGCAGCCCATGGGACTTCTTAGCATCCTTTTCAAAGCAACAGCTTCTGAAAATAATCAGATCACAGTTTTTTTCCCTCAGAAGGAGAATAAAAAAAAAAAAGGGAGGAGGGAAGCTAATAAATAATATGAAGTTTCTTGCATTTAGTGACAAACGTTATGAAAAAAAAGCGCAGCCCTTTGTAACTGATGCTTTCTCCTTGCCTGTCATCTGTGTTTATACCATATCTATCAGTCTCTTTGCAGCCCTCAGTCCTTGAACTCCTTCTGCAAGAAATAAAGAGAAGCATCTACCATGTGCTTCATTACCAGACACCAAGACTCTTCTCTTTGTTTAGCCTTTCAAGAAATTATGAGGGAGGAGGAATTGTCTTCTGACAATTAGCGGAAACAGATGTTGAATTTGGGGTGATAGGTCTGCTGTAAACTTATGGGCACAGAGAAGAGACCTCCCAGGTGAAATAGGAACAGTTCTGCAAACTGAGGACACCAATGTCTAACAATCTTTGGTGGAGAGCCCCTTTCAAGCCAGCGCTTCAAACAGGACGAGGTCAGGTTTGAGTGGATCGGGCACCCTGAAAAGCCCAGGCAGACAATGGAAACCCTGCTTTTACAGAGATCTCTTGGCATATCAGTCATTTATAGATGAAAATTTTTCAGGTCTATTAGTAAAACATTAATGAGGACAACTGTCAGCCTTGCCCTAAAACAATGGGATCACAGGTAGCAGTGGCAAGCCAACAGCTTTGAGTGCCACCACACTCGCAACAGCAGCAGCTGCTATTCCCTCTGAGCTGCCACATAGCTCTGGGTGGACCAGCTGGATGGAGAAGCTTATTCTCCCACAGATTATGCTGGGTCACTGTCTCCACCAGGGAAAACCCTACACTGGCCAGCTGGCTGCCTCTGTGCTGCTGCTCACCCTCATCCCCCACACACTTATCATCTAGAAACAGAGGCCCTCGTTGTGCTACTGAGAATGTAGCTTGGGAAAAGCTGTTGTCATTATAAATACTTAAACCCTTTTCACATCTTCTTATTCCATTTTTACCAACCTCTCTAAACAGTTTACAGATCAGCCAGCACTGCCAAAGCTTTCCTGCTATTTTTTCAGCCATTGCTGCTACTGAACCTCTTTATTTTCTCATTTAGGAAAATATTGAGGTTGCCTGTTGACCCCTTTGCTTTTTAACTCTGGAACCAATGTTCGCATTGGAAGAAACTCTTTGTGATGCTGATTGAAAGCAGAGCACGGAAGGCACTGAAAAATTCGAGCATACATTTGTTATTTAGAGACTGTGTGGTCAATTCGGCCCCTCCTGTCCTGACAGTGTCTCCGTGCACTTGGCGTTGCAGGCTCTTGTTGCAGTCACACAGCTCAGAATGTTTAAAAACAGGTTTGCATCCTAATTTAAATTCCACAAACTAGCCTGTCTCCATTGAGAAATTCTTCGGTTTTACTGTTCTAGGAAGCCATTCTCCCTTTCTAATGCTGTAAGCATCTCCAAATATTCATTCATAAGAAGATTAACGATAATCTCAGTATCAGTCAGACTAGATGTTTTTAGTCCTAGCTGAAAAGCTACACCCTTGCCAGTGCTAATACCTGCTGAGTTCAGTCCTTTTCACTCAAAGGCTACAAAGACACAGAAATCTGCCTGTGTGGCTTCATTTCCAGCAAACTGATCCCAGAAATTATCACATTACATTTCCAGCTCTCTAAAAACACCTGCCAATGTGCATTAATAATATTAAAATCTAAGAACAACGCCCTACTCATCTTTTTTTTCCACCCGTGATTCATCCAGCACGGTCTGACCATGGTCCATGACTCACATTCCCATGCACCACCACTGCATAAATAAGTGATGATTCCTCCAGCAGCTGAGAAATGTAACTGAATGCAGAAGCACAGCCTAACATCTAAAAATCTACTAATTCATAAATGCAAACTTATATACAATATCTACATATGTACAGCTGCATCTCTCTTGGTCTTTCTAACTTCAGAGATTCTTTTTGGTACTGCATGGGTAGTCTGGCCTACATGAGTAATTGAAGATTTAGTTGTTCCTTACTGCTGGGTTTTTCCTCCAAGAACACTAATACATGTTTTGCAACAGGCATACTATATCCAATAATAATAAAAAAAATTGTTATCGCCTTTTTTTCTAGACAAGGAAGCTGAAAAAATTACTCAAAGAAGGACTGAAACAAACTAGTTCAAATCTGAAACCAAACCAAAACTTTTTAACTCAACCAAAACTTAATTTCATGCAGGTTTTTCCCAGGAGGATTTTGAGTAAACAAAAAATTTCCATTTGCTTTTGTATTTTTAAAGTTTTTTCCTACTCCCAGTCAGCTTGATTCTCATAATAGGAAAGGGAAAAACTCCTAGAAACAAGAGAGATTCTGTGTGCTTGTAAAGTTACATTCTTGAGGGAAAATGGAACTTTCTCATGAACATTTTTACATCTTCAAAAGGAATAATGTTTTGTCAAGAAAAAAAAAGAGGCAGACAAGTGTTATAAAAGGTACTTTAAGCATATCTCAGTCATATTTATGGCTCTGAAATGTGTGCTATTTCAGTACTTCCTGCTCTGCTACATTATTCAGCTGCCAACTGCCCTGTATTTCATATCCTTTACAGACACTTAGCATAAAGTACACTTCATTCTGGCATTGAATATTCCTTCTTTACTTTCAGATTCACATATCAACTCTATTTCTTCCCAAATCGTCCAGGTATTTGACTAATGCAAGTAACTACAACATTTGAGAGAGGAGCTTTACGTAGCTACTAATTTACTTTGCCCATCACTGGATTCACTTAATGCCACGGCTTTCCTACATGTTTTCCATGGGAAGCCCCCACTAGACATTATGTAAAATCAGTAGATATTCCATATAATGCTTCTCTTCAATTGTTTCATATTCTTTTTTAAATTTATTTTGTTTCCTTTCTTTCCCTCTATTCCTTTCAAGCCTCTTCCTACCATTTCCAGCTCTCTCCTTCATGGCATTTCCAGTCCTCATGCCAACATGGCTTGACAGGACTGACATGTGAACCCTGGGAGCTGCTGTCCACTTCTACAGGTAGCCACAGCCAAGCAGAATGCATTTTAAAAAGTAAAAAATTAAAATATCTCTCTCAGCATCCTAGAGAGGCTTCCTGTTCATCTGTCCTTTCCTTTTATGCCACCAGTCTGTAACCAAAATAAGAAAACGTCCTTGTTACAGGATCTGCAGCAATGCTCTGACCATAAGTTAAGCTACAGAGAAGCTGTCTTGGGTTTGACTAGACAAACACTGTTTTTTCTATCAGACTTTCTGTGTTTAAACACAGAGGGTCAAATCTGTCATTTTGATACGGAAAGCTTTTTTGCACAGCACACAGACACACAAACACTTATGGTATAGAATAAATGCAGCTACATGCAGCTTTACTCTCAAAGCAAACACATCTCTCAAGGGATTATATTCTCAAGTAGTGCAACTGTTGTGGTCTGAAAAAAAACCAGGGTACATCTTGTATAATACTAGCAGGGTAGTGTTCCCTTCCGAAGTAACTAATGTTGGAATAATAATAATAATAAAAATTTGCAAAGTGCTGGCTGCCATTCAAAACCCTCCTGAAACCACTCAAACTGCTTGATTGAAGAAACAAACAAACTGCTTGTTTCTTTCCTCTGCTTCCCTCTCTCTTCCAAAAATACAAACCAGACAAACACATTTCTAACTGATGTCATTCTGATATAGTCGTTTGAATTTTACCAATTCCAGAGCCTACTTCGGAAAATCTAAATATTCTATTGAAGAAATACTATTTACTGTGGTATGGCTCATGGTAAACCCTTCCCCTACTAGAACCTGAGTTAAACATTAATACCAGATTCTTCCTGTAGACTGAATATGAGTAATATTTATTATTCCTCCAGAAATTAAAAGTGAATAAAACCTGGTTTCAAATTATATTTTTCATTGATTTCAAATATAATTCTTGAACCTGACAACTGTGTGAGCAGCCTTTCTGCACCTGCTCCAAAATATTTTAGGAAAATTCTGTTGTCAAACCCTATATTGCTGCCCTGTTAGGGAGATGTAATGAAAACAAATCTGGAAAAGTGCAGGAGAGGTAACTTGGAAATAATGAATGGACCAAAAGAAAGTTCATGTATCATTCAATTAGAGTACAAACCTTGGGCTGATGGCTACTGAGATAGCAAGCAATTACAGCATAGTCTGGAATCTACCAGGAAAACGCCTTTCACTATACCTAGTCCTAAATTCCGTAGGCAGAAAAAAGCAGAGGAGAGATGAAAATGAGCTACAAAGCCTACTGGGAATGAATGCATCTGCTACTTTGAAATACATGTGTTTCTATTTTCCAAATTATATCTTTAACACAGAGCTGGCTTCCGCCTCCTGTCAGCAAATGTTTTCTTTATTTTAAATTGAGAGGCAGTCTGTGTGAAAGAGAATGACATTTTACTGGAGCATCAAGTTTCTACAGTTCTAATTAAATTTAGATCATCTCTGTTATTTTGGGTGGTAGCTGGCCAGATAGCCCTAAGAGAAAGCTGTTAGAATACTAATGTCTTGGCCACCAAGTTCATCATGGCTTCATATACCACATAGAAACTAAAAAGCTTCAATACGTTAGAAAATTCTATGTTAAGTCAAATGTTTTCAAAAGGCCTATTTAGGACAATTCACCTGGATTAAGATCCTGGCTTTTAACCAATGGATTCTCAATTTACATCGACGTGCAATTATTTATCAGACTACTGACATGTGCAATATTAACAGGTACAGCAGTGCCAGTTTGATCCATTCAGCCCAAATATTCCTGGAAGCACTCATGTCTAGAAATGTCATCCACCAAACCCTGCTCAGCTGCCACCTGCTGTGAGTGACACTTAAGTTCATGAGATGTCCCCACCAATCTTGCTCCCCTCTATGCCCCACACAGCTTCAAGAGATTCAAAGAACTTTAAAAACGGACTTAAAAGTTCTGGTCTTTTCTTCACAAACTTTTTTAAAATTAACTTTCTTCTGGCTTTAGCAATAAGAGAAATAGTCCATGTGTAAGGGAACAAAACGTTGATGACCTAAGGTTATGTTTGTTTTGTGTGTAGATGTTCAGAGTTTTCCCAATTAAATGTTGGCTTTAATTATGCCATCCATCCTCAGCTGGAAGGCACTGGTAATTTATCAAGATATTTCAATAGATGATGTATTCTGCAGGATATCATAGGCACACATTCAACTGGTGCAATTTGAAGACATTGATGATTTCAAAAATAATTTTATACATATTTAATACTTTAAAATCCCTATTTTTTAAAATTTAGAATCTAAGCCGCACCTTAGGTTTATTACATTAAACTGTAGTCTTCCCTGTTTCAATTTGGAGGAACTTAAAAAGGAAACCAAAAATATCTCCACCTACATACTAGAGGTTGAGTGAAATTTAATCTTTTCCAATATTTGCTGACAATCTAGCAAAAGGCCACACAGTTTAGAAGGAAAAAAGCAAAACACCCCAGTCACAGTAAGAGTTTGTGAGTAATTATATAGGCTATTCCCTGATGCAAACAGAACAAAAAATTGCTTCCTTAACTGTGTATTCAGACAGAGCAATTACGAATATAATGGTGCATCCCAAACAAAACAGAAATATTGCATTTTTTTACAGATTCTTGTGCTCCAGAGTCCTGACTTTCCATTATTCACATTCTGGTTGAAGTCTGTAACAGCTCTGGAGATGGATTTCATTAATGTGATCTTCATTACTTCACTTCTCCTTCTGAGTCCTCCCTGCTCGTTAGCTTTGAGAGAGCCCGGGCTTGTTAATGGCCCAGCAGTGATATGGCAGATCAATAACCTAATAAGGGCAAAACTTTAAGTGCAGGGGGAGAGCAGAGAAAGAAGGAGAAAAACATTTCAAAATTTACATTTGTTCCACCCCTGGTAACAGATGTGAATCAAATTCTACCGGTGTGAACTGGGAGTTCTGGATCAGGTCCTAAAGCCTACACAAAAATCCAGTTGGATTAGATGATTATTTCAGTTCTAAATCCTGGTGTTCATTTTAACCCTGCTCAACAGCTGGCAGCAATCCTGGTAGTTTCTGAGGTTGGATAAATGCGAGCTCCCGTTAGAATCTGGTTTAAGGCCGTGATCAATCACGAAGGGTTGTCTACTACAAGACCTTGCTTAGTACCAACTGTTTTCACAAAGAATCCTTTCTGCTGAGGAACTTGGATGAAAGGTCTTTTTTTTATGATTTCAGTGGGAATTAGATGTGCCAAATGATCTGACAGCCTGCATCACAGTGTCTGCTAAGCTGCATGATGATAGTACTACAGATATGATGATAATGGTCCACAACAGTGTACATTAGCATATTTTTCTGATCTGATAGGCATCCAACAAGCAGTTATCAGTCAGGAAAATGGTGGAGGGTTAAACCCTTAAATATCTCCTAGGTCAAGAATCCCTGTCTTTCCGGCAGTACAGAATACTTTGATTGCATAAACCAGCCTCATGAAGATGAATGCAACTGTAGCACATTTATGGCATCTTTCACCTCCCTGGGTTAGACAATGTTATTGTGATTTGGGCACATTTGTTATATTTGTTGTCCTTTCCAGCCACAAAAATCAGAAGCCATATCAGAAGAAACCCCACGAGCCTCTAAGTAAATGCAGGGAACTCTCCTGCAGCAGCCAGCTTTAATGAAGTATTGCAACACCAGCCTGTGTATTTCAAAGGCAAAACATCCAGCAGCTTTCTGAAAAACAACACCCTCATCCCATTCTCAACAGTGCTACAGCCTGACATGGATCATCTGGCTTTTAAGTTTTTCTGGGAGGATACCATTTGACCTAACCCACTGGAGGTAAATCATTATATGATTTAATAGGCACAAGTGCTTGTTAAAAGCTTTGCCTGAGCAGCCGGTTTTACATCCACAGCAAACACATCCTGTGCTAGTCTAAATAGTCATTTTTCCACATATTGCATGCTGTAAGTTCCCTGTTGTTTTTGACTTAATTACCTTTCTTTGAGCACCATGCAGTTTCGAAAAAAAAAAGACATTAGAGTTAGATCACCCTCCTGGTGCGGGATTTTTCCCCATCATATGGTTTACTACAGCTTTGCTGTATCCAGCACCCAGGGTGATGGGCTTCTCATTGGCCCCTGTGCACAGAGGCTGCTCCCGTCAAAGGGAACTTTTCTTCCTTAATCCACATCATTCCATCCTCTCCAGCTTCCTCCTCTGAACTTCTCTCTGAACACTTACAGATTCACCTAAGGGCAGTAGCTCGTGCTCTGCTTAAGTGATTTATTTTTCTTCCAGCAGACCTAGATTTTCACGGGATTGTTAAAGCCAGCTTGGTTTTAATCAGGACTAATAACCTTCAAACAGTATTTTCTAAAAAATGCATTTACTGATCCTTTAAAGCCATGTATAATTAGAAATATTTCTGCTTTCAATATACATAGGATTTTTTATTTTTCCCTTATTTCTGGAAGAAAATGTGCATTAATTAATAATTTTAAAATAAAATTGGGATTTCTCTGCTATAAAGAACTGCAGAGAACTGTTGGGTTCTTGTTTATGAAATATGTTTTTAGTATTGGTATTGTATTAATTTTCCCGGCTTGGTGGCAGTTGGATGCATGCCGACGATAAAAATGCATTCCGTTTTTAATATCCACATAATTTTGCACTTTATTTTGAATTTATTCCTCATTAATGAACCCAAGTATATAAAGTAAATAAAGCATTCCGTAAAACAAGACAAAACCTAGTTGCATAGAAAAGAAAGTGGTAATGTAAGACAATAAGAAATCATTCAAATTATACTAATTCTACCAATTATTTTAAAAAAGTAATACCACAGGGCTATTCAACACTGTGTTTCCATTCAAAGAAATTACATGTCACAGAACAGAGTAACATTGCAATGAATGAGCACCTCCGTGTTTTGGGACAGAGAAACTGACTTCGTGCCTTGTTTTGAAAAGCCTTCAGAAATCTACTTGTTAAAATTCATATCCTCTGCAATTCCCAGTGAGAATGGTTGATCTCCCATATCAAGTTCAGGCATGCAAAAAAAAAAAAAAAAAAAAAAAAACCACCACAAAAGAAGAAATTAATTTACTTTGCTTTATTCCTCTAACTTCAAATCAATGCTGAATAGTTGCACATTATGTGAATCAGAACATTTAAAAATAATGTTGGGCTTTTTGTTGGACTGATACAGAGTTTTCCAAGATTCACGTTCCACTGAGCACTTAACATCTCTCATCCATAAAACTGGAATGTTAAAAATTGAAGGAAATGCTGAAATCTGGAATGAGCAAAGACTGTAAATTGGCAAGCAGAATTGTCATAAGAAACAGGGAAGGTCATTTATTATCTCTCTGCCACAGATGACCCATCTGCACAATGAGGACACCAAAATACCTCAGCACAGCTCTGCAAGGCTTTCCATTTATAAGCCTTTTCAAGGTCCCTAAGTATAGGCTGATAAGGAAAACTTCACTACTAAGTCTTTAAGAGGCCAGACTCTGAACATGCCAAGCAATAACAGAGCAATTGTGAATACTGCTATGTTTCTTAATAAAGAAAGAAAGCTTTCTTCAAAGTGTCACTGTTTATGATTTATCACTGATCTTTAGAAACTGCTTGCGTGTCCAGAAATTCAATTTAAGAAGCAATACTTTAAAAGGCAGCCATGAGAGCAGCAAGGGGGCTTCAAACTGACAAAACATCTATTTTCTTGGAAGTCATTAGATGTTTATCTGCCTTTCACATGTCTATCTGAAAATTCCTTTGTTATTTTCCATCAAGCATTGTTCAGTTACACTGTTTTTAAAAGAACTGGATTACAAGAGTGGGCGGGGAATTGAAGAATGGGGTCTTTCCTGTTAGCTCAGGAGCAAAGGGCTATGGACTGGCTGGCACAGTCTAGCATTGAGGAAAGTAGTGGTTGAAGTAAAAGGGAGTAAGATCAGTTTATGCTAGACTCGTCTGCAGCTGTGTTCTTCTTGGGAAAGGAGGCCATTTAAAAAGCTGAGGAATTCGCAGTAGTGAGACAGGTGGCCAAATAAATTTAAAATTTTTCCAAAATTTTATGCAGACCTGAGGAGCTGTTAGTGCTTGCCTTAAGTCACCTTTCTCCCTTTAAATCTGACCCTTTGCTCAAGTTAAGCATATTTAAATTGCCACCTCCCAAAATCCCTCCTCAAAGCTTTCTGATAACTCTCAGGATAACCTCTGATGGTCCACATTGCAGTAGAGAATGCACAATTCACCAATGACCTACAGGCACACACTTCTCTGTGCACCACAAAACAGAAGAAGCGAGGGGAGAAGAATTATAAAAATAATTAGGTTTGCATTCTCTTCTCTCATCTTGCTCTTACCAAACGAAAATTTGAAGAAAAGTGCTCCATCCTGATCTACTGTAAATACCTTTATCCCTCCAGAGAGGGCATGTGAAAGCTCTTTAATGACAGAATTGTGTTTTCCAAAATTACTATCTCTTTGCAAACGAAACATCTAAATAGCAGTTGTTTGTGGGTTTTTTTAATACGTTCTTCTTAGTATAAAAAAGCCCCAAATGAAAACATCCAAGCAAGCAAAAACAAACAAGTAACTAAAACTCAAACCAAATACTCCACTGAATACACATCATTTGCTTAATTGTGGAGACAAAGGGAATGGAAATAGAAGAGGAAATAAGAAGGGAAAGGAAAACACGAGAGATGAGTTAACTTTCAGAAGCCAAGCTGATTAAAACCCTGGACAAAACACTGTATTTAGAATTGTCTATTTTTGCCCTTATTCAGGGGCAGCAGAGTTATGCCTGCACTTCAAGAAGCTTCAGAAGATCATTTTGTTTAATAAGCTCAAAGATCCGAGAAAAACATTTGCTGGGAAAAATACCAGAGGAGCTTGGCTTTCAAAGTGATTCAAACACAGCTTTTTACTACAAAGTGTCTTTTCAATTAGGATGCTAGGAATCAGAGGAGGATAAGATGTAAGGTAATGAGGGCAGGCATGACACGGCAGCCTTAGGGCTCTGTGGGATTTTCCTTCAGCATTTGATTCAGCCCCTTGGAGAAACCTGCAGTGAATCTGATGCCTTCCTTCTCTTTCCTCATGCCTCAGCCTTCAGGTCTTGTGTGCTCCGTCACATCTTTGCATCTATTGTGCACACACCAGCACAATTATAAAGCTTTTGTTTCCAGGAGTTCTCCATTTTATTATTTAATAAAATAAAACAACTTTAATAACGTGAAGCCAGGCCTGTTTCCAGTCACTAGGAGATTAAATGAGGAAGGGAGAGATCATCTGAAAGTCTGTGTGTTGGAAACATCAAGTAATGACCTTTATTACTAATGACCTAGGCCCTCCAGCAATGAACCTAGACAACACTGATTAAGAGAGAAGCCTGCTGCTTTTTACAGGCATATAAAATAAAAGGAGTCTTTGTGTTAATAGAAAGGAGTATGACACAGAAGGAAATGTAAAAATGAATGAGCTATAAAAAGAAGGGATTTTTCCTCTTCTGTGAAAGACAATAAGAAATTAATCTAGAGATATAAAAGCTTGAATCATAGTTTCATTGCCATTGTAGAAGCAGATCTTTACAAGACAAGGTAATGTTAACAAACTCCTTTGCTGCAGAGTTGCAGAAAATAGACAGTAACTTCTTTCCAGGTGTGGTATAGAACAGCAACTTAGTCTTAAAAAAAAATCAACTGCCTGCCTTAGAGTAAATAACTCATCCTAAGGGGGTTTTGCATCATATGCTCATTATTAAAAAAAAAAAAGTAGTGGAAATTTTACCCATTTCTATTAACAATGTAGCTAAACCTTCCGAAAGGCCCATCTTGCTTTTGTTATGCGAATACCAAGTCCTTAGGCTGGAAGAAAGTTGTGAAGAGTGCCAGGACACGACCGATTGTTACACAACAACTGTTCTGGGAGTACAACTTCAATGGAAAATGCTCTCCTCTAATCTATGCCACTCCCAGCTCCACACTATAGGAGCACTAATAGCACATAAATCTTTTTATTATTAAACAGTTACAGCTCAATGCCATCATTAAGAGCCTGAGCATTCATGTTCACCTTTATGACAGGCACTAGATGCAGCAAGGGGAATTGGAAGAGCACGTTACCAAAAAAAATTGTGGAAAAAGATGACGGAAGAAAATAAAGGCTGCAAACAACAGGGAAACTCCAGAAAGATAAAGTGGATAACAAGTGACAGCTAACATCAGAAGGCAAGAGTACTTACTTGTCCAAGACAATTTGGGGTTTACCAGCTGATAAGGAAGAGCACAAACTCCCCGGTAGCGCCATCTGGCTACTTGTAATGCTACGGCGATATGAAACTTGGTAGAGCCCAGGTGACAGTAGATTAGTAAAACTTTCTTCTTTGTTTTATCTGCAATGCAATCAAAATATTTGGTGTTCTTTTTAGGCAAAGAGGGGATCCCCACTCTTACCACAAGCAAAGGGATTTCAGCCTGGAAGTTCAGTTTAAATTGTTGCAAACCAGCTTGGTTCTACAGCTAGTCTGACGTCTTTCACGAATAACTATTTTTCACTCTAAAATTGCTACTCTTGAAAACTAAATGAGTTCATGAGTGTGGGATGACTTGCATTATGTACTATGCTTGGCTTGAAACATTCATTTTTAAATTTTTTTTTATATATTCAACACAAATTTTTACTTGGATATTTAAGCTATCTACAGTCTATAAAAATTTGATGACTTGAAAAGAAATATTTCACTTCAATTTCAAAATACTAATTTTAGATGCAGCTATCCAGAATAATTTATGTAGTCTGCTACTCCAAAAACTTCAGCACTTGCTAGCTTTCCTATCCATTATGCCACAGCCTTCAGAATAGCATGTAGAGCAGCCAAGTGTCAGGCTGAGTGCAGAGCTCTGATAAAAGGGGCCAGGAAATCTCAAGGAGCTCACAGCTGCGGTGGCAGAAAACACGGAAGTGCCAAAGGGAGAAATGAATTCAAGTACAAAGTCGCTGCAAGTTTAAACTCCCAGGAGAGAATATAAAGTAATCAGAGCAGAGCAAGTTGTCTGCTGAAATACTCAGCCTTTCCTTGTCAGACTGCTTTTCTGAGCAAACACCACCCAGGTTAGAAAACAGTATTATCACTCAGCTCTTACTACCGTCCCAAGCACAGCTGTGCCTCTGAATTTCCCATACGGGATCATCTTTTTCCAAATACAGTGATGCTACCTGACAGATGGGCAACACATCTGACTCCTGGCCAAGGTAAAACCAGTAGTTTACAGACTCCTGCAAGTTCTGTTTCTGTTAGAGTCAATCCAGTCTCTCACAGAGCTGTAAATATCCTACTCCTTTCAATGACCTCTTGGTGATGGACAAACACCCGCTGGGCTCAATGGTGACCCAGACTCAGGCTGTCTGCTTCAGCTGGGTCTGTAGGACAGGGCCTGGGGTACGCACTCCCTCAGCTGATAACCTACTCATCTTCAAATGTATTCACAACGGGGTTCCAATGGCTTCTACTGAATATCCAGGGCAGACAACTTCTTCAAAATACAGTTTCTTGCAAAAATAAAAACAAAAAAGCGGGTTGAGATGTACCCAACTATCTGGACGAATGTAACATGAGAAGGGATACTCCAGACTGACTGGACAACCTTGAGCTAACCCAATTTTTGTGGCTAGTTTGCTTTTCATCTGGGATAATTCTAACAAGTTGGAAAATAACTTCTAAAGAAAAAATAAATTGGGATCTTAAACATTTCATTTCCATTGAAAACAATTATTTGAACTGATTGCCAATTGAAATCAATGTCATTTGCTGATAATCACTAGTACTTAGAGTTGTAAAAGTCTAATTACACAGTTATTTTAAAGGATTGTTTTTCAAACTATTAAGACGGATTGATGTACATGAACCACAAATTTGACTGTAAAAGCCTTTATTTTAAGCAATGGCATCCAACTCTGCATCAAAAAGAAGAAATTCCTAGAGCAATAAAATATTACAACTCAATTTAAATAAGGTTTCTAGTCAGCTTTTAGCGGTGCCCACAAAATGCTGGGACAGCACAGATTTTCTTTATTTTGCAGCTGCAAGTTCAATGTATGCCTGAGTTGAGTTAATATCTATCTCTCCAAAAGCATTAGGACTGGGAACAATTCAATTTTTTGTATACATTAAGAAATGAGAAGTATGCATGGCTGGTTACACAGATGTATTCATAACTGAAAAATGGAGAAAAATGTAAACATATGGCAAGAATCAGAGATGAAACTCCTAAAAATCTCATCTTCCACCTTAGATGGTTTTACTGTACTAAAGTAATATTCCTGGACATGACAATTTCTAACAAAAATGCAAGAGTTCCAGTACAGGACAGCATGTTGGCTGGACTAATAACATTAATTTAGAAACACCTAATCTAACAGCATTAGATTGGAAACTGCTACATCTTCCTCACAAAACAGCCACAAAACCAGAGGATGTGATTCAGTCTCCTCACACTTCTGTGCCATTTCACTGGTGTGTCTCTTTCAAGACATTTTGCTAATAAAAAAAAAAAGAGAAAATTCCTTTTTTATTATTGACAATTAATTTAAAAAGCACTATTGGAAGAATAATATCATCCAGAACTTACTTCTCCTATTGTACCCTAATGAATATTTCTCATAAAACCAAACAGGCCCTGTTGATGTCCTCTGGGATAAATCATAAGATCTCTGTCTGTGCGCCTGTGCAGGTTCTGTGGTGCTGGGTGAGACAGCTGCTGTGTTTTCCACAGAACCCCGTCGCTGAGGGGTCCCGGGCGGGGCCAGACCCCTGCTAGCCAGCTGTTCCCCACCCAGGGC
>VZTA01009478.1:167181-249250 GCA_013398855.1 Mohoua ochrocephala
AGAGGGGCAGGAATGGGGGCTTTGGTAACACCTTGCAGGGGTACATGAATATTCCTAAGAGTGGATGGGAGAGGCTTCTTACAACAAACCTGAAGGGGGCTTTCTTGGACTCAACCATGGTCCCTTGGTCTTTTGGTCCCCCGCTACCACACATGGCAACATCTGTCCACTCTTCACACAAAGTTCACCAATTTTTTCCCATGCTTACTGCAGGAATGCTATTGGATGCGGCTCCCATTAATCATTTGAAATTTGCTAGTGTGTGGTGCATGTGACTTAGGATGAACTACTATACATTCTTCTGTAGATGTGTGCAGTATACTGTAAGACTACCACTGACTAGCAGCCTAACTGGAGAACATCTGTTAAGTTTAATTAAAAGTCGTTTTAGCCTAGTTTTTACTGTGGGTAGGAGGGAAGCGTGTTGCACAAAAACTGTTGCTTTACAACTGTCATAACTCAACAGTGGTAACACCAGTCAAATTATAGACTATAACCAAAAGACTGTAACACTGCACCAGGACCCCTGCAAGATATGTCACAGGCACGCAGAAATTATGGTGCTTGTCCCAGGCAGTTTACAATCCAACTGTTAGAAATTCAACCCACGCAGAGTAAGACAGCATGGGAAAACAGCTCATAGCAACAGAGACCACAGCATAACACCTACCTAACCTCAGTTTAACTAAATTGCAATTCCTATTCAATGGGCAAAGCTCCTCAAATGCTACTGCTAGCAAAAATGAAATCCTGTCCTAGGGACAGCCTTCATAAGGAATATTTTGTTGATTCTCAACATTGAAACATCCAAGCGTATCATTCATTTTGCTTTGTTTCTTGGAAACTGTGGCAATTTTGCACAACTTATCATAGCTGCATGTATATCAGTATATAAGTACATGGTAAGAAAGAAAGCATCCTTTTATAGCTGAAAAAGCCACTTTCTCTTTGTTGTCTTTGTTACATTTCATAATCACTAACAAACCCCAAAATTAGTGGTATGCAGCTGGTCTAGGTGCTGGCAGGATTTTTTTTTTCCCCCCAATCAAATGGAAGGATCATGTTTCCTTTTTATAAAAACATGAAGTTCACTAGATGGGTGGAAACAAAAGTAATGGGTTTGACAATGATTTGATAAGAAACCACAATTTCATTCCTTTTATAATAATCTGAGTAGTCTCTTACTGACACCTATCATTTTTCCCTGCCTATTACCTTTCTAAAGAGAGTTTGGAAAATGCATTAAAATTGAGGTCCATAAATTACAAACTGAGCTTCTGCAAACCTGCTCCAAGCACAGGCATTTGGTCGCACATCACCTTCCCAGCTGTGTTACCAGTTTTTCGGGGAGGCTACAACCTTCCTCAGATGCTAACACGATATTCCACAACCCTTTCTCATCTTCATCTAGGCACCGGCACAGCTTTGGGAAGGAAGATGTTTTTCTTTGTGGGGTCAGCGATGATAACCATCTACATGGCAAATCTTCTGCCTGGGCTGGAGCAGCAGGCAGGAGACCCTGGCAGTTTCATAATTAGTGTGAAAGCACTAACAGGCTTCCAGGAGAGCAGGCCAGGAGAAGCCTGGCAGCATTGAGAAAAGGTCATTTTGCAACAGAAAAACATTCCGAGTTGAAAAATTCCCTGCTTCCACACACCAAAACCCTAACCAAGGTGGGCAGTCTTCAAATCACACTAATCAAATCTGCTGTTTCTCTCCTGAGTACAGATTAGCAAGACTCTGCTCTGCCATATTATTCATTTATTTGGGAGATGTAACCGTGCCTAGGAAACAAGAACTACTTGATTTTTTTTCTATGGCCCGTACTGTGTGCTGCATACAATACTGCATAAATCCTCCAAGGAAAACACCAAAATAATACATAAATTGATTTTCTTTCTCAGCAAAACCGTATTAACCAAGAAGAATATACAGAAAGAAGCGAAAACTGAAAGTCCTGTAAGAATCGGGTCATGCAGGTAACAGCCTGTGCATTCTTACAGCGCAAATGATTCTGGGTTCAGACCTACTGCAATTTAAATAAATACCACACTCCTTTTATTCCAGATCTTCAAGGATGCAAATAATTTCTATTTAAAATTATGGCTTTACATGTCAGAACAGATCAATGTAGAACAAATTCTTTCCTCCGCTAGTAGAAATTCATGTCACCTTCACCAATCCGGAGGCTACACTTTAGGTTACACCCCTCCTTGCTGGTAGGAGAACTCGGCCCTGTGCCCAGCCTCTCAGTCATGTCAGAGTCTCAGTCAAGTCAGCAAGAGCAGATGGAAGCAAAAATACTGTTTATTGGGCAGAGGACTCAAAAATATTTGAATTCTCTTCTTTCAGTTAAAAACTTTCTTCTCTCCCTCTCATATCGCCATCAGTCATCTCACCAGACATTAACTTCCTGCAAACAATTTATCACTCCTTAGAGCTGCATAACTGATGGGAATTGTAAGGAAAAGCAGCACATCCTATTGTTTTATTAACACCTCTTACTCAAATCCCAGTAGAAACCACAAGTGTAACATCAACAACAAAAAGTTTGAGTCTGTATTCAGTCGAGATTCAGGAACAGCCTGTCCTTAGGACTTCCCGTTTCTTTCAAGTGCTTCACACGTTGTTATCCAAATGTCTTCTTTGAACTGCTTGTTAATTTTCCTCTGAAACATTTATCTTTTCATGAGATTGATAAGCCAAATGCTATCAGTAAAAGTCTGCTTTGCTTTTTTATTTTGTTCATTATAAAAATGAAAGGCAACATTTCAAATTTTTTAGACTTTTTTTCACTTTTTATGCAAAGCAGTTGGCTTTCCATCACCAAAAATGCAAATATAACTTGACTTTCTCTTTTCTGATGTTTTGCCATAACTATCTCAGAAAAATAAACAATGTCATTACTTTCTAGTACAGCTCACTTCTTGTTCTTCAGAAAGAGCTGATCTATTCCTGTAGTCAATTTTGAATAACTGGCAGAGATGCTTCATCAGCCCACTTTTGATATCAAACTTTTCAGGGAAAATAGACCTAACATAACTATAGCCTCAGTACATTTTTACTGATAATATTCCCTCATAGACTTGGTTTGTATTAAACATAAATGCTGCTACAGAGACTGCTTCCATTTCTATTCTGTTGAACAAATGAGGAAACAATGAATATTCATGTTTCTTTCAGCTAATGAACAATCCAAACATGGACTGCATCTCGGTGCCAAGCGGAAACACAGTGAATCACTGTGTGGTTTTCAAAGAGTAGTAAGGAATGGGAGTGGGAGAAGGATGTTCTATTTATTTCATGTCCTGGATTTAAGAGCATATATATCATAATGTAGCCCATTAATAATAACACTACAGTTTTAGATGCAGATTTTGCAGACTCCATGTCACAGATATTATATTCATGTCATTCTCCCTTCCAAGCACTAAATATTACTTTACAGACAAGACAGCCCCAAACGTATGTATGAGAAGTGGCCAAGAGTTTTAAAATGTTTCAAATTATGTAAAGAAAGAAACAGAGTAAGTACATCTTAGAATGACAAGTAAGAAAGGCTGAACACTAGCAATAAAAAAAAACCAGCTAAAAACAATTGAGCAGCTTCCTGTTAAGAGACTTTCAAGTGAGACAAGCTTACAGGTATGAGTCTAAAAACTCCTTAAAAAAATGATCACACAATGATGCACCCAGAATACGCCTTTATGTTGGTAGATGTCTTGGCACAACATATCAACTAAAGCACAAAGGCAGCTCTAAGTTACAATGAACATTGAATTGGAAGGTACTAAAATGCCATGGACAAGGTCTTCTCAGGTACATGGAACAAGGATGCTACCTAATCTCCGCTCTTTAAAAGCAAAGGAAAGCTGATTATAGGAGACTATTGCTTCCATAGATGTCTGTCCCTGAGTTCTCCACACCTTTGCTTTTTCCCATTCCCTCATTTGCAAAAATTTTTCTTCTGCCCTACAG
This sequence comes from Mohoua ochrocephala, assembly GCA_013398855.1. Taxonomy (NCBI): domain Eukaryota; kingdom Metazoa; phylum Chordata; class Aves; order Passeriformes; family Acanthizidae; genus Mohoua; species Mohoua ochrocephala. Next base: position 171,160 of record VZTA01009478.1, read on the forward strand.
CTCTTTGCCAGGTTAATTTTGTAGTAGCTTGTCTGTGAAAAAATTGCAGATAATTGACCAGCCTTCATCATCACCTTCATATGTTCCCTTTTGTCTTCTACTCTCAGCACAAGAATCTGAAATGGGGCTGATTCAGTATTTCTAATCTCTCAAAGATATTTTGCCTTTTTCTTTTCTCTTTACTGTAGAACTAATCTCTGAACTGATTTTACCCTATAAGGGACTTTACCCAGTGTCATGCAGACAGAGGAAACAGACTGGAGCGTTCTACCTCATGCTTCTGTACTCTGTCTTATGTCTTCACAGGTGGAGTTTTGGCATCAGAAGTGCTTAGGCTGCCCTGCTGGATGCTTATGCAATATTTAGTCAAAGCCAGCAAAGTGCTAAAAGGTTGAATTTACTTAAATAGGAAAAAACCCCCCACAATTCTATCTTGCACCCTGCAACCTGAAACAAAAATATCAATGAAAATTTGGAGCTAGGAAATTATAATTTACGTTTTGCACAGGTGCATAGCACTTCTGTCTGTAAATCCCCAAAACATGACAACAGCAGACTCAATCCTTCATGTGGAAAAAAGAGAAGAGAAAAAGAAATATTCTGAAGCTCAATGACCAAGGATATAACTTTATTCTGTTCTATACCTACCACATTAGAGCATGCTTTAAATGAACAAGCAGCCATAAAACAGCGTTGTTTTTCTATGGAAGCATTTTAGTATTAGCAATAAATACAGTACGCACTTTAAATGCAGAAATACTGCCAATGTGCAAAGAATTTGTCTCTATTATAAACATGACCACCTGTTTACTGTCTCTAATTCTAAACTATCAGTCAGTTGGAAAAGAGGAATTAATTGGCAAAAACTTTCTGAGATGTCAAATATTTGGCTTGTACGAAGCCAGTGCTACCTAAGCGGGAGAGAACCCCCCCTCTCTACTCCTGCTGCACTGGCAATAGGTACCATAGAAATCACATACCTTTACGGGCTTGGCACAGTGAGTCATTATAACATTTATGATAGAAGAAAATAAGCCATAAAATGCAGTAACTTGTTGGGAATAAGACACTTCTTTAGAATTATAGAATGGTTTTTATTGGAAAAGATCATAAAGATCATCTATGTCCACCCCTCCCTGCCGTGGGCAGGGACATCTTTCACAAGACCAAGTTGCTCAGGGCCCCATGCAGCCTGGCCTTGAACACTTCCAGCCATGGGGCATCAATAGTTTTCCTGAACAGCCTGTTCCAGTGTCTCACCACCCTCAAGAAACAAAAAAAAAAGAAAAGAAAAGAAAAAAAAAAGAAAAAAAAAAAAAAAAAAAAAAAAAAAAAAAAGAAAACAAAAGAAAAAAAAAGAAAAAAAAAGAAAAAAAAAGAAGGAAGTTTAGGGTCAACACTACGAGACTCCAGAGCTCTCAGCTCTGGAGCCAGTCATGCTTCCATGCTTCACTTTCGCCTTACAGGCCCTGATTTGGAAAAGGCCCATTGATGAGCCTAATTCTACCTGCTCGGATTAGATTTGCTGAATTCTCTGGGACAAGTCACAGCATATGAAATTTAAGTACCCATAAGCATGTTTCATAGCTATCAGTGACACTGGAGAGTTCATAATAATTACCTTACAGTGTTCCATTAAACACATATTTGTAATATACAAATGCAAATAAGCATATCTGTCTGTAGAGTGACAGATCAGTTGCACTGATATTAGTCCCATCTTTTCCCTTATATTAGGTCATTTTCAAACCATTAGTGAATCAGCCCTTGGCTACAAAAATATTTTCCAGCACTGAGATTCAAAAGTCATACAGATTTGAAACACAAAAATACTAATTCTGAAAATTGTCTCAAAACCAAACTGAAATAAACAGATTTCTTTTTTATCATTGCCTTAATTTAATGTTTCATTCTAGTCCTGCCTATGTTGTACAACTGCACTGTTCTGGTGCCAAGTTAAAGCACTTTTAAAATTCCTCATCTTTGAGAAATGCGACTCCAATCACTTGCTAAACAAGTTACTCATGGAAATAAGCAGAGATTTCCTTAGGATGAGGTTATCATTGCTTTATAGTACTTTGCCTGATGGCTGCTAATTTTCATCAGGATGGTCCTGCAAGAGAAGGGACATTTAAGCAATATTTTCTTTTTTAGGTTGCAAATACTGAAAGAATATGCAAAGTACAGTGGTGGAATATCTGACATGCAATATGCAATAACCATAGCCACTAATTAGTACTCCATTGACTTCGTTTTCCAAATAAAGCAAGAGAGCTTTATACACATCTCACTTTCTTGTCCTCATTCCCCTAAGGCTGCAGAATTATCTCACTGACCAATCCCAATTCACTCCATATAGCTACAGACAGAGAATCAAACTCCAGCTAAAGCTGGTGCTTGTCCTGCTGCCTACCTGGGAGGTTTTTAATTACTTTTTACTGAGACCAGTGAGTTTGTTACTCCCATTGTATGGAGAGGGGAGAGGGGAGAGGAAAGAGGAAAGAGGAAAGACATAGTAGGCTAGTGAATTCCCAGCCCCTCTGCCACCGAAACTATTTGTCACACCAAAGTGTGTCACACTGGGCAAGGGTATTTGAACTGAGCATAGAGAGATTTGGACTGGTTAGGAAGGAAACGCTTTCTTCATGAGAACACTCAAGCAGTGGCACAGGTTCCCAGGCAGGTTGTGCCATCCTTGCAGGTTTTCAAAACCTAGGAGAATAAATCTCTGAGCCACCTGGACTGACCCCACAAGTGACCCTGAGGTTAGACTGGAGATCTTCTGAGGCCCTTTCCAACCTAAGTTATCCCCTAATCCCTGTGGTCAGAGGACAGTCACAGAAATCTACTGGATGAAGTTGAAGATTAAAGAATCTTTGTGACAGTTATTTTACTTTTTCCAACACTGGAAAAGCTGTTGTGCTCTGCCCAAATCTTCTCTTTCTGCTGGTGGTTGTTACTGTGGGTAGCTTTAGCACATTTTTGTGTGTGAATTACTGTTAGTTTGTGAGGTAGCAGTCCTGGGCCCTGGTACTTAAGAAAGAATACTTGCTCTGCAGAAGTAGTGACAACTAATTAAAAACCAAAACAACCAACAAACCCCCAAAAAACTACTCAGAAGGATCCATAGAAAAACTAAAAGACAGTTCTTCACTCTGTTTAAGATGATTAGTATGCTTCACAGAGTAAAGGAAAAGGAAAAAAGAATCGCATACTATCTCCTTAAAATTGCTGAATAATACTTTTACTTTTCCTCTTTTCTCAATGTATTCAACAGTCATATTTTCTACCTACTCTTAAATAGCATTCTGTATGAAATAACAGATAATAAAGATATTTTCACATAATAGAAGTTTCTTTTTGTGGTAATTCTGAGAAATACAATGAAATGTGCCATTAAGGGAAAACTACCAAAGACTAGAGATGCAATTAAATTTCCTCTCTCTGCTGAAACTTGTAGAACACTAAAAAGAAAGAATTTTCATGTTTACTCTTCTCTTTAAAAATAAAATACTATACTCACTTCAAGTATTCTCCCTTAAAACTCCAGCACAAGAGTTGCCATCAGTACCACTGCTTCTATTTCTAGCATTGCATGATCAATTCAGAGATGCAGGGACACAATATCTCAGCTGAGATACCAGGACCAAAATTCCCAGTGAGGTCATTCCCTTCAAATTATCTCCATCTCTGTATAAACAGTGTGCCTGCAAGAGGAGAGGGCAGGGGGGCTCATTTCCTTTCATTCACCATGTCTGCCTTGTCTCCTAAACGAAGCTGTTTAGACCAAAGACTTTCTTATACCCTTCACTAACAAAGAGCACAGCACACTAGGACTTGAATCCCATTTGGGACACATACATGCCACATCTAGACCAAAAAAAAAAAAAAATTTAAAAATTAAAAACTTAGCTATAGAGAAAATACAGGCAGATGAAACAGAAGTTTTCTCACCACAGGGGTGGTTTTGCAATGGCAAACAGAGAAATTTCTATCAAACCATAGGCCATTCTCCCCTTGTTTCCCTAGACTGCATAAAAAGAGGATTTCCTGCGCTTTGTCATTTTTAGATGTTCTGCTCAGAACCTCACAGAAGAAATGACCAAATTTGATGAGGTCTCACAAGTACTGTAAACAAACGGCATCAGTGAAACTTTAGGAACCACATAAGAAACAGGCAGTACAATGGCAAAAAGTATGATGGCTTTAGGTTCTACATCCTGAGGCTACTTATTGCAACACATGGGAGACGGAGTGGGGAAAAGGAGAAATACCTGAGAGCAGGATTCAGGTATTTAGTGCATTGTTTGAAACCAACACTAGAAAGCGCTAAGGAGAGGGATGATGCCTCATCCAGATTTTAGGTTGACCTCCATGAGAAATTCCCAGCTATGTGCCTGCTTGCAGAGTTCAGCCCTTTGCATCAAAAGTGATTTCCTGAAGAAAAAAAGTGTTAGTCACTCTTCTTACACATCCTTGTAGGGAATACTTCCACATTCATTGGAAAGGAGAGGTCCTGTTTTCTTCCAGATGAATGCTCTAAACAGCAGCACTATGGCGGGATTCCCTCTCTTTCCCTCTGGCTAATTAATATACAGGCAACTGACCTTTACCAAGGCCTCTCCCTCCAGGTTATTAAGCAGGTGACGAAGGCAGAGAGGCCAGACACAGCTCCACTACAGCCAGCCCAGATTTGCAGATTTATCAGCTCCTGCAGGCCCCGCGTGAGCATGGCTGAAGTGCTGGCAGGCATTGACCCAAGTCAGTTCAGAGCTCTGCACCTCACTCGAGGCACGACAGAGACCGCTCGAGTACATTTACATTGCCTTCAGAAAATAGATCATCATCATACAAGGGACAAAGCAGAGAAATTCTGCATAGAGCAAAGTCAGATCTGGGCTGTTTGCCCTTCAGATGAAGCTAAAAATTCTCGCTGGACCTGTGCCATGCATTGCGGAGTCAGCTTGGCAGAATAAAACACCAGTACGCTCAGGAGTGCCTGAATTACCTATGATTTCTCCAGGTTGTTTTTGCCCTCCATTTTTCCAGATATTAACAATACTTTCATTTGTTAGATCTCATGCACAGTGAAAAAGCTTCTCCAGAAGAAATGAAGAAAACCCTTCTCAAAAACTCCTTTTGTTTTAAGAGCTAGGATTTTCTTATGATTAGGAAAGCTTGGTTCAAACCACCTAAGACTGGGTGACCAGTACTTTCATAGCCAGTCTTTCATATCCTAAATGAGTGCCCTAGCTGTGTTTCAGCAGGAGACAGCAGTTATCCCAGTGGTTAGATAGCCCATACTCCTCAACACACGAGTATGCCTCTTGACAGGCACAGCTAGATATTATCTCCCAGACTACACAATGGGTGATGCAGTAAAAAGGAAAACTGGTTTTTGAGACCCTTCAGATATAAGCACAGAGCTGCTTTGTCACCATGAGAACAGGAGCAAATGCTAGGAAACCGCATGCCAACAGGATTTACTGGCAATGTAGTAAAGGCTAAAAATTCAAAGTTTCAGAATTATGGATACAAGACACCTGCACTGCCTCTGGTTCTTTATGCACTAAATTCTGCTGTATAGTTAGGCTTCAGCAATTAAGACTGCTGTAAATATGTAACTAAGAGAAAAACGTCTATAAGTATGGTCACAGCAGTAGGGTTACTGAATGGCCAAGCTCTTGCTCCAGCTCTGATTCACACTGCCTCTGCAGATACTTCTTATTTATCATTTATCTGCCTCCAGTTTCTTCATCTGTAAAGGAAAGGTAGTACTTGTTTTATGAAGGTGCAGGAAAATCAGTACTCAGTACTTGTAAAGTTTCTGGTGCAAATGGACCACTTGCTTTTTCCCCAAAGTATACACGAGTGTGAGTTTCATCTGAAGTTGCGCCAACAATGCATGTGCAGAAATTAAGGAGCTGTGAAAAACTGGCACGATTTTATTTAGATGATGACCACATGACATCAGATCTGTGCAGCAAACCCGCCTAACTGCACACAGGAGAACACTCCTTGTTGTGGTTCACCACAACCTTCACCTGGTTCCCAGAAGACAGAGAACTTACAACTGGAACGCATTCAGCAGAATACCAGTGAGATGGTTCCAGGTGTGAGGAAAAGCTGACGAAAGCAGATGTGTCCAGGATGGAGAAGCAAGGGCTCTGATGGAATGTAACAGCAGCCTTCCAATGCCTGAATTGAACTACATCTTTCAATAACCTTTCTAACCCTGCCAGCTGAGACTCACTGCTCATCTAATGCCCAGACACAGCGCTTCACAGAGGAGTAGTGGGGTGCTGCTCCACATGAGCCTCCCCCACTGTGTCATAAGAAAAGATACCACATCTTCAGCTGTGGTGTGGGAGCTGGAGGTGCCTGTCTTGATCAGTGGCTTCACAGTATCAAAGAGAAGTTTAAGCAGAGAACAAAACAGGGCCCCTCACCAAACCTCAATCTCATACCCATAGCATCGAGCACCGAAGGCAGACTCTATTCTTAAGGAGCTCTGGGAGTGTGTGTGTGCCTTGTCATATTCCTGCTCGTATCACACAGACATGAAAAGAAACAAATTCTTATGATTTCATACAGAGATTTTACTTCATAGACTCCTGGCAAATGTCTCCTCAGTTGGAGGGGAAAAAAGGAAGAAAAATTCTTCAAGTCATCAGCTTTGCACACATCTTATTATAGCAGCCTCTGCAGTGAAATTCATGCATGCTGATGACAACACTGGTACACACACATGTCATCTGAGCTGTTTATAGCCATTCTTTCATTTAATGCATCTCATCTGCCAGGTTTTCTTGCAGGTTTTGTCTGCTTTACCATGTTACCATTTAAGCCTTTATCTATAAATCAAACCAAACTATAAACCACTTTGTCATCTTTTGTTTTGCAACAGATGTACAACAAGCAGAGACTGCTCCTGAATACGAAAAAATGTGAACACAAACACAGGCTGGGATATGCACAGAAACTCTGAAAAAACAGTGTGGTTTTTCTTACAGACAGTCAATGGTACAGAAGGATAACTATTAAAATAATAAGAGGTGGAATAAACCAAGATGATAACACTCTTTAGATCCTCTCTACAAACAGGGCAAGGATACTAATCTGAGGGAGTGAAACAGAGAAGATTTAGAGTGGAACTGTTTTCACAAGGCTCTTTCAGAATATGGACACTGAAGTGGCAATTCAGTTGCATAAAAGAATAACCTGATACAGATTTCTACCATGTTAATAAGCTTTCATTGGCAAGCTCTGACATTCAGCAACACACTCTTAACATTCCAACACCCTGCCATGACTCCTGTGACACCATTACTACTGAGAAGATCCTAAGTTGTAGCTACACAGCTTTTGTTCTCCAATCAGTAACAGAAAATACACAACTTAACCAATGTCCAGTTCGAAGGGCTTCAGAACATCTGACTTTGTGCTGATGGAAGAGTTTTTCTCTACAGTACAGGATGCTGGGGTTTTTATGTTTTCTTGCATTCTTGACACTATTAATTGCATTTATTATTAGCACTCTTCCTCTGAAGGAGTTGAGTTGATCCAAAATACAAACCACAGATTTCCCCCAGAAAATGGGACATGCTAAGGTGCAGTGCTGTAGACAAAGAGCAGTCTGGCTGGCTTTGGCACAGACAAAATTCAAACCAAAAGCATGGCACACAAGGTCAGATATCTCAGTAGAAGGCTTGCATGACCCAATGTATCCCATACATCCTTAACTAAAGCAGGAAAAAAGGAAAGGGAAGGGAGGAGAGGAATAAAAGATATGTCTGTAGCAAAATATATACTACAAAAGCAAATAGAAGCTATAATTCGGAATTTTCAGCAATATCCCTGATGACAGGAATAGTCATTAGGGATAGTACAGTCAGCAAAAATCAGAATTGCTAATTAATTTCTCATCTTTCTTTACTCTAACAAATTACTTATAATAGAAAGTAGCATGTACATTTTTGTTTGTACTTTCACGCCCCATCCAAGTTCCAGTCTTCTCTAAGACTGTGTGCCAACCACTGGAAATTTCCAGAATACTCAAGAAAAAGTAATCCTGACAGAAGACTTGGGCCAGACAAGAAATTCATGACAAAGACACAAGACATCCATACAATCAGATTTCCATTATTCACGAAGCCATGAATTGTTATTCCCATATGCATAAATTTGTACTAAGACCATTAGACTGCTAGAAAAAAATGCCTAATTTCTCATCTCCCTTCTCCATCTGATATTTACCACCATAACCCTTTAAGACCTAACTTAGATACTTAATTCATCTGCTGACATCTTCTCCTCCTCTGTACAGGAAATAATTTAGCTAGAGATTTTTGAAAGAATGTAGGACACTTTGAAGCAAATCAAAACAAAAGCCCACACCTCCTTCTGTAAGCAAGGTTCTGTAACCTCCTCCAGCTTCAGATGTAAGACACTTGACTTGCCCATGGGGAACATATTCACATTCATGTTTCCTTTCAGCCCAGGAACTGTATATATGCTATATATTTTACTCAAAAATATAATCCAGTTACCAACTGTAAAAATTCAGAGAGGTGTGAGGGGGAGGAATGTATTTGACTGATGAAAATTAATCTGGGATCAAAAAATGCCATTCCAAAGTAAGATTTAATCAGTTGAAATTGTTCCACCAAAAGTCTGAGCTTTGACTGTATTCCCCAACAAAAACTTGTATTCTCTAAGAAATCCTCACCAAGGTTACACCACTGCCTTCTCCCAAAATTGTCCTGAAAATCTAATGGTACACTTGGATTTTACTGGATTCTGATAGCAAACTGGTGCTGGAAAAACTTATCTTATAGATGCCCTAATTCCAATATTTTTTTACTAAATATTTAAGAATCCTTAATCTAATCTAGATTTACAAAGCAGATTTAAAATTCAACCTTAAGACAGTTCACCAGGCACAGGAAAGTAGGTCCTTGCCTGTGCATTTCTTTCTTTCACTTGAACAGCATTTCTTTCAGAGTCTAAAGCAGCGTTCTGGTTATCTACAAAAACCACAGTCTGGGCAGCCAACTCATTCCTGCCTATGTGGGCAAGTGAAGAATTCAATCAGTTATCCTAATTTCCTTGCTTTTAAAAATACAGTCTTATGACTGACTGTGTGACTGCAATTCGGTATACCTTTTCCTCCAAAATCTGTTTAAATGCCTTCATATTTCCTTTAAATTAAATAATTGTGGTTTTGATGGACAGAGCATTCTGAGATTTTTCAGGTCTCACACTGTATCAGTCTAACCAGAAGTAGAAACATTTATTTGGGGCATTTTCCCTCTTCCCTAATTAATTTTAAAGTCATTAGTATGCAAGGGGGGAAAAAACCCCATCTAGATGAGATATTTTTAATGTTAATACTTGAGAAGTTACGTTTAGTTTTGCTCACTTAACACATTTTACCTAAAGCAAAAGATATTCCAGACCTGAGTATTGAGAATTTTATTTTTTTATTTATTTAAATTTATTTGCAGCCAATTATGACCACAGAAGACAGAAACTGTTTTTGCCATAGGGTACTGCACCTGGGGATTGAAATCCTCTTCTGAAATAAGCAATACTTCGTATTGGTGGGTTTTAACACCAAAAATACGGTAGACAAACCGGTATTTATTGTAAATTAATTTCTCTGACCAAAGCACTATTTACTCTAAAAGAACCATCAACACAAATTTTGTAGTCTAACTGATGATTGTAATTTTACAGAACAAAAAGCTAGTGATTCTAGTCTTACAGTCAGACTAGCTTCTGAACAGTTATCAACAGTTTTGGGGGCTTGCATGCAGGGATACAAGAGCTCTAACAACATTTGGTGCTTGTCTCCTGTAATCAAGTTCTTAGGCAATATTTACAGACATTATTTCAGATTTTGACTAAAAGCATCTCTGTCTGAGTGTCCAAGTGAACAGAGTAATCATGCTTATGATTTTACCCCAGGTATTAATTTATGTGTTCCTGGGTGCTCTAAGCATGAAACACTGTTTTCTAAAATGGAGGTCAAGTCGAATATTCAGGGCTTGGGACATGATTTAGGTCTTGCTAGAGAACTAGCTGTGAGCACAAGGCAAGAAGGCACAGATGGGAGAAACAGCCAGCCCAGCAGGGAATCGGAACTCCAGTGCCTGCAGCTATCCAAGCCAGGCGTGCAGCAGCAGCCACTGCCATAACAACCACCAGCATTGCTCTGAATGAAAAAATGGAGCACTCAGGAACGAGGGGGGAAATGAGAGAAAAAGAGAGATAACAACTAGCCTAATACTCACTTGATTGCAGAGTGGAAAAATATCACTTTAAAAACAAGATATTGTCACTGAACTGAGAAACGGGAGCTGCTGGTCTCTGTAGGATTCAATTAAAATGCTTCAAGCTTTGCTTTCAGACACTGTGAGATGCCTGCTGGTAAAAGGCTCTTGTTGGACTTCACTACATCTGGAAATTGTGCAACCAAGCCATGACAAGACATGATACTTTTTCTGAAGAGAATGTTTTATTTTATTTTATTTTCTCAAAGCTCCGGAGCACAAGTCAATTAAGACACAACAGAAGTTTCTCAAACTGAGAGGTCATACTGAAGGGCAGCTTACAGCACAGTAGAACAGATAATCATCTTAAGTACTTTGCAAAGCCTCAAAACAGGCTTCTCTGGCTATCCAAAGATCAATACTAATGTGCCAACCCTCCAGCCAAGCCAGGCACAATTCACTGGAATGTTATTACTGTGCAAAAAAGGAAAAGAAAACTTTATTAGGCTGAACAGTTTCATTTAGGAATGCAGCTTTCACAACAGTACAGAGTGCAGAAATACCACCCACCCTGTTTCCTGGTTTCAGCTGGGATAAAGTTAATTTTCTTCCCGATAGTGGTATAGTGTTGTGGTGTGGATTTGGGATGAGTGAGAATAATGTTTATAACACACTGATGTTGTGGTGGTTGCTAAGCAGTGATTAAGGACTCCAACTTCTCACACTGTCCCTCCAGAAAATAGGTTGGGAGGGCACAAGAAGCTGGGAGGAGACACAACCAGGATAACTGACCCAAACTGATCAGAAGGATATTCCATACCATATCATGTTTGCTCAGTATATAAACTAGGGAGAAAGCTGGCTGGGAGGCTCTGCTCGGGAACTGGCTGGACATCTGTTGGTGGGTTATGAATAATTGCACTGTGCATCAGTTGTTTCCTATATTATAATTCTTTTATAGTTGTTGTTGTTTTTCTTGTCATTACTCTTTCTTTCCCTTTCTCTTCTGTCCTATTACACTGCCTATACCTCAACTCACAAATTTTGCTTCTTTTTTTTTTAATTCTCTTCTCCATTCCCCTGGGGTGTGAGAGGAGCTGTGGTGTGCAGCTGCCTCATGCATACACCTGCACACACCTCATTCTAAGCAGTTAACATTATTGGAAGCTGTATAATATTGGTGTTTTTAATAAAAGACTCACAGAAGGACATCAGAGTGGGGTTTCTAATTCCTATTCTGCCCCGGTCTGTCTTACTTCTATAGGTTTTGTAGCCAATTTTGCCCTTGATTACTTATGCACAACTATCTCTGAAATCAATCAACAGATTTTGCATCTATATATGTGGCCAAAGGCAAGAAAAAAGGCATTAGTGTTGAATTTTTAGAAGTATACAGTACACACTCCTTTTGTCCCATTGAAGCTGAAGAGAATTTCAGCATTGACTTTCAGCGAGGAGCACAGATAAATCAATTGCAAATGCTTAGAAAAATCTCATCCCTGATTCGCATATATTGCTGGTAGCATAATATCAATACCACAACAGGGAAAACAGATAAAATTCTTGGGCCTGTTGCTGGTCCAGGATACAACCTCTGCAGAAAGCTACAGCACCAGTAAAGAAAGCCAGGTTGAACATAGGCATCCAGCACAAAAACCTTGTTTCACACAGATTTTCCAACGCATCATAGCTGACAATACAAGTAATCTTTTAGAGGAATACTACTCTGCACCATATTCTTCAATATCCCCTATTTTTCCCAAACAAGGGGTTCAACACCAACCCATGCAGACAGGAACACCTCATACCTTCCCAAGAGTGCAAAGCAGTGTCCAACAACAAGCATAATTACTGTGCCTCCACACACCCTAAGGGAATCTCAAAATAAAGCAATGACCCAGTTTCACACCTCATGTTTTTCAGTTATTCAGTATTTCCTGGAGCTCAGGAATCCCTGTGCTGTGAAACCTTTTAAATCTGCTCTTAATATTTCAAGGTGCATAATCATTAATACCTATTGCGCATTGGGCCTAAAAACATCTACTATTCCAGCAACTCTGTTATCTCCTTTTAACGCAACTTTCAGATGCAGCATGACTTGCAGCTTGAAGTAATTTAAATAAAATTATTTTCATTTTTCTCTATTTTTTTAACATAAAATTTCCATTAGGTCATAATTCAATATGTTAGCAAAAGAAACAACCTTTTAATTAAGCTCTGATCTGGCTGGGTCGCTTTAGCTCACTGATGAGAATTGCCTAGGCCGAGATTATTGTTTACTACAAGTGTTAATGTTTCATTGTCTGCTCTGCTTACAGTTCTTTCTTGTGCTGAGAGCTGACCCAGTCCGGACACCAGTTCTGCAGTGGTTCATTCATCACTTCTTGTTAACCAGGGAACAGCAGTTTGCTGCTCATTGTGATCCAAGCTCCAAGCCCTTTTCCATCCAATGACTAATTCCACCATCAATCCCATAGTGGCTAATGAAATGTACTTGCCTTTTCGGTGGTACTGTGTCACAAAGCCTTCCTGAAGTCATAATACTTTATATCTTTTTCTTTACCCCTGTCAAGTCTCATTGACCATCTCTCCTCGGAGAAGTTAATTGGATATGTGAAGCATGACCTTCCTTTCGTTAACCTGCTCTGACTCCCTGTATCTGTCCAGCTTTCCCCTAACTTTATTTTAATTAGTGGCTTGAATCTTTCCTAATTCAAAGGTTACATGTGCACATATGCCATTTTCTCATTTAGCCTGTAGTTCTTTGCCAGCTAAAAGCTTTACATCATGGTGAATCCACAACTGATAACTGATCAGGACTTGAGGAATCTCCCTTTTCCTATTCCTATGCATAAACACACACACACTCTCTCTCCAAAGAAAATAAATAGAAAAAAACCACTTTTTCTTTAAACTCGGATATCACCATTTAAGCTAAAAGAAATCCTATTTATCTTGAATTAGCAGATAATCAATCTATTATTCTCAGCAGGTCAACATTACGTTACAATGCTGGCACTTCAATTACCTGCTTGGCCGATATTTCTCCAAGGCTTTCAAGAGCTCAGATTCTATAGCACATCAGCAGTGTGTCACACAGGAGGGTCAAAGCATCAGGGATTAAAGAGAAAACTGACAGGACCAAGTGAGTATACTTTGATTAAACCACTCTCTACAGAACTCTGTTATTACATTTGCCAAGAAGTTGACTTCTGTATCTATATTAATGTACTTTAATAATGCAGCTTCATTTACTTTAATGCTGTAGAACCAGCAAGTCTAATTAGCTTCTGGATATTGTACTTGTGGAACATAAATCTGAAATTTAGTGAACTTCAGTGCTGAAATCACCAACTTAGATATTTAATTTTAAGTTTCTACCTTCCGCTTCCTGTGTGCAAAGGTTTGTAGACTTGTACCACATTTAAAACTCATGTCAATTCTACAGTTTTATCTGTTTTCTGCTGTCCTGTCATATCTTGAAATCCAGTTGACATTTCCACAAGACTTACTGAGGTTTTATCTATCCTATAGGATTAATAGGAAGACATCTGTAGTCCTGGGCTACCATGGCTGTAGAAGAAACATTGCAAGTACTGAAAGCCTTGATTTAAGGACTGGATCAAATCTCTCTTTATTTTCAAAGCCTGAACTCCACAGATCCAGTATTCCGGGTTTCAAAATTGGTTTTAAAATTAACAAAAAACACCAAAACAAAACCCAACTTGCCCTAAATTGTGCATTTGAATTTAAATTATAATACCCTTACCCTGCTCTCTGCCAGGCTTTTAAATCCTCCCAAAGAGGTTTCCCAGAACTGGAGTTTTGCTCATTACTATTTCTACTTAGAATCAAGATGAAGCCAAAAGTCTTTCAGTAGGTTTTGTGATGTCCTCTGTTTTCATCAACTGATACTTGAAAGTGTAAAGCTGTGTGGAAGAAGCTGTTTTCCCAACTACCCAGCAAGCCACATAAAATCATAGTCACAGAATAGTTTGGGTCGAAGGGACCTTAAAGATCATGGAGTTCCAACCACTCTGCCACAGGCAGGGATGACTTTTACTAGACCAGGTTGCTCAGGGCCCCATCCAGCCTGGCCTTGAACACCTCCAGGGATGAGACATCCACATCATGTCAATAATTTAATCAAGTTTAGGATTCAAACCGCAAAGCCTCCAAGCTGCCTTGCCAATCAGCCTAGAATACTGACTTTAAGAAGTCGTTTCATAAAAAGCCACATCTTCTGCGATAAGTTTCCTTATGGCCTTATGACCCCACAGTGCCTGCAGTCTCTCTCATCAGCCTCTTGCTCCTTATAATGTACATTTGTATAGCCATTTATTATTCATATTTACATCCTATGTAATTTTCCTTTTATTTTTGATCTCAGTTTTCTTGATAATTTCCTTGTATTTTTTCTTTTGCCTCCTATACCTTCTCTCACAGAGCTAACCCTTCCAAGTTATCCTAAGGGATTTCTTGGAAATGAGATGTTAGCTCTCAGTCGGAATTTTTTGGCAAAATATATGCATATTTTTTTAAATTGTAAACACCTTGACTGCATTTCTCCTGGTCTTTAATTCCTCCTGTAGTTTTCCAGTCATCCATATTGATAATTTCTGCCACTTCCTGAATATTTATGTCTTGACTAGATGCGTACTGTGTTTGCTGAGCTCACAGTAATCTGCCTTTGGTACTTTGTACTCACTTTGCTTCCCGCTGTGTTTTGCTCAGGGGCATGCACGGCTACGTTGCTGCAGGAACGCACATCGCTCTGTTTGCCCACATAAGGAGAAGGACTACAGGTTATCTATCACACAGCAACTGAAAGTACTGAGTTTTGTGCCTGGAATGTCTCATTCCCCCGGACAAGATAGCAAAGGGCCAAATTCTCCATTTCTTATTTCTGGACATGAAACTGTCAGAATATCAAGTTTCCATTTGCCAGTCTATCCCAGTGTGTGGTAGTAACGTACATTGCAGCAGATAATGCACTTTGATACTCTCCCCTTCTGTGTGGTATCCAATTCTACCAATCTCTATGGTGAGTTTTTACCATAGTCACACTATTTAAAGAATTATTTTCTCCAGAAAGAAGACAGAATTTAAAAAAGCCAAAATTCTCCTTAGTGCACCCCATCTGACTACTACACAGTATTTTTATATTACGCATTTATATTCTTACTTTGTGGGGGAGCTATTACTTGACCTTCACCTCCTCGGAGGGAGGAAATGCCACTGTAATTTTACATTTCTCAATTCTTCCATGTGTTAAACTGGTGTGAAGAACCTCCTTGGCATTTCAGTGCTGGAATATGGTATCATTGCAATACAGGCTGTGCATTTCACTGTGTTACATTCAACGTTCATCTAGAAAAAGAGTATCAAGATCTCTTTTGAATTTGTCTTCAATCTAAGACAACAACACAGATTATTAACCAGAACTCCTCACCTACCACTCCCCCAGCTACAGCATTTGCATCAGGGCAGCAGGGAGTGCTACAAACCCATATAACTCATCTTGACAGCTGAGAAGAAAACTTTGAAAATGCATGAAAAATTCATATACTCCAAGGTAATGTGGGATATCTAAAATGCCTCTGCTCTACATATGTTTTTTTTTATACTTTTCTTATTAGCCGTGTGATGGGTTAAAATGGAGCATTGAATGATGTGTAAATGGGAGAGGTGGATATGCAGGAACCGTGTGTATGTGGATGGATAAATGCTGAGTCAGGGGGTGGAGAGAAGAGCATTTTGGTTTGTAAAGAATGGAGACAAAATTGATGTTGGAATTTTCTGCAATACTTTGAGCACTGAAAGAGTGAAACTAGCATTTTGACATTTCCCAGAGAGATAAAAGAGTGTCTGTATTGCACTCACTTGTATTATTTAGGTTCTCATATTACTTCACTACTTTGAAAGCCTGTCATTTGTTCTTTCTTTGACTGCTGACCGATACAGGGGATTTCTTTACAGAGGGCAGGCAGACAGCAGAGTCTGCAGCCTTGTGCCTATCACATAAGGCCATCAAGTTCTCATTGTAGACAGCAGCAAACATACCCACATTTGCTGCCTGATGCTGTAAAATGATGAGTACACTGGAGAAGGCACCGCAGGTTTTGCAGGAAGTTGCAAGGGTTCAATATCACTTAAGGTTAGAGTTTTTGGTCCTAGGATGCATTTTGGCCACCCTGGTTTTCTCCCAAATGACGCAATCCTACCAACAGGAAGGGAAGTAAGTCACCGAGCTTCAGGTTCCACAGTCTCAAGGACAAGTCAGGGATGGTTGGCACTGGGATTTGGGTTTGCACTTTTGAATCATTTCAGCCAATACTGGTGAAGCAGCCATCATAGGCAACGAATATAACCACAATCAGTTAAAATATGAAGTGTGCTTATGCCCATTCCCAAAGTAGAATCACTGAAAAGGAATGTTGGACTTTAGGGAAGTTTTGTTTGGTTTTTTCCCCTCTCTTTCTCTTTTTCCACATTTGTAGTCACATTACCCAAAGGGGAGGTTTCTCTGTTCCTCATAGAAGTAAGCAGAGCAGCCAGTGGTTTCCACAGAAGTGGTAACACCACATTGTGAAACTCAGGGTATTCATAATGTAATCTGTTCTTAAGTGAAACACCCTGTCAATTTTACACCAGAAATGCTCAAAACTATCAAATGTTGTAGTGTTAAACATCTCTTGAACTGGGTAATTTGGAAGAATATAATGTGAATAATGTAACACTATTAAAGATTTTCCTGTTTAAAAAGTACCTTGATGACAACTGAGCCAGAGTTCTCATTTTGACTCAGTGCAGTACTGTATCATCACCACTTCTAGTGAAATATTTTCCTGTGGAAATGACTTATTCAAAGCCTACTCTCTGGTTAAGTTACCCAAACTAGGACTTCAGCACACTATGCCTGAGTTTAGTCTTTTTGCCCAAAGAAGAATTTGTTTTCATATTCTTCCTTCCAGGACTGCTCATTTTTACAGGTTGAGAGAAGAAAAATCACCTCATTTGAAATTCAGTATGCAGTAGGAAACAGCAAAAAGGTATCTACAGAGAGAGCAAGAATGTTTCAGGAACACAAAGTGATTTGAACATACATTCATTTTTATCCTAACCTGGAATTCCTTGTTTTTAATCACTGCAGCCAAAGTGCTTTTCAGGTTGCAGCTCTGCTGGGGTCAAGGGCTAAGCTGGTCCCTTTAAATTTTTTTTTTTTGTTTTAATGTTGTATGGTTTTTTTGTAATGTTTTCATGTTATAAAACATAATAAAAATATTTTCTTTTCCACAAAAAAAGGCATATCCAAGCAAGTTGCATTTTCTGAATTTTTCTCTTGAAGAATACTTCATCATACTTCATGTTATGCAATTTCCCAACAAGAGTTTTTTCTAAAAAAATATCACTGCTCTAATTGTACGTTGTACGTACATGGGAAATTGCAAGTTCATTTAATTAAAAATCATTTTAAATGAATGCCATAAATTCTGCTCAACACTGACTGAGTATTGAAGAATTGTTCTTTCATGGACATTTACTTTATGTGGTTTTCCAGGTACTATACAGTTCTTTAAAATGCTTCCACAATGTTTTCCTTTGTAGATATCGACTTTATAGGATGACAATCAAAGCTAAGAGTATTCTAAAATGAGGTAAAGATAACAAAATATGCACGTTTGATAGGCACAATGATCAGTTCTACCAACAATGTTAGTATTGACAAGTTATTGGCACAGATTAGACATCTGAAATACAATCTAAATCTCAGTTGCCAGCTCTAGGAATAAATTGTAGCGCGTTCATTTTACCTTTCCAACAGTGACCACAGCTATCATTGTAAATCACCAGTTATGAAAAAAAAAAAAGCACAGCACATCTCTTTATTCTGGAAATGGCCCTGTTCTTTATGTTAGATTCAGAAAGCAGTGCTTTTTGGTTTGTTTTTACACTTAGGGGTGGTTTTGATTTTTTTTCTTGTTTGAGTTAGTCTGGGGTTTTGTTTTGGCTTGGGGATTTTTTTTTGTAGTTTTGAAAAAAACCCCAAGCTTTCCAAGCAAGGTTTTCCTGACATAATCCAATGAATTTGCCATGTAATAGTAACAGATGTCATGGCACTCATACCAGTCAACTCGATAACTTGAGGTATAGCCAAAAAATTCACATCTTAACCCAATTTTCAGCTCTTTAAAGCTTGAGAAACTAAGAAACTTCTTATCATCAATTCTATGATTCTGTGAATGTTTCCTATCAGTTTTTTCCGCTCCTTTCACTCCTTTTGACAAAATTTTAAAGAATTATTCATGCGTCTACTTCTGCTGTGAATTTCAGTTAGTTGACAAACTAATTTCTAAAATAACTGTCGTGTTCACCCCATCTAAGACATCGTAATCGCCCCTAACTTGACACGATGTTAACTACTTGCTTTCAAATTTTCTACCCCAATCTGAAAAAATAATCACAGGAGAGAGCTCAGCTCCCCAGTGTTAGCCCACTGTGTGTATCAGCAGGAGGTATTTTGGCTCACACGGCCACTTTCTGAGATGAATTTTGAGTAAGTGGGATCTAATTGGCAGGGGCAACTAAACAAGATAACCAAACAACCAAATCAAAGACAGGACATGAAAAACAATAAGCAGAAAAATTGAATGGTTCATTCCCTCTATGTCCACGCATGCACCATCCTCCACACATGGTTTTCTGCAGAAGAACTAATTTCAGATGAGTCCTCAGGCTGTTGTCCCCTTTCCTAAAGCTGTGCCTGGCTGTGCAACAGCGCTGGGTGTCTGTCACACGCTGTGACCAGTAGCGCGGAAAATGAGATCTGTGCGCCCATCACGGTGGTCAGAGCTCACCACTACCCCAACCACACCTGGGCTGGACCCCCACACTCCGGCCACCTGCCAGCCCCACCACAGCCACCCCTCGCTGCCATACGCTGCCCTGGCACAGACACCACCCCACCAACCCACTCTGGGATGGGCAACGCTCTTGGGCCACCTGGCATCAGGACTAGCCCCCGAGGCTGCTCTCTGCCGAGTGATGAGATCAGACAGGGCACTGCAGGCCCCCTGAGTGCCTCAGCTGTGTCCTTTTAATTGAATGTGGCACCAACAAGGGACCTGCACTTGTGCCGCAGTATTTGGTCTGAGAGAAAGATTCATTTTTAAATAATTGCTGTGGCAGAGAGCTCATGGCCACGGAGGGTAACCTGCCACATGCCGTTTGATGGGGAGGCAGGGAACACTTCACCATCCACACCTCTCCCACCAGCTTCACCAAGAGCAAACACTGCTGTGCAGCTCTGGTTTGCTTTTTTCATTACATTGAATGATTCTAAGGATGATTTTTGCAGTGTTCTATATTTAGTGAAAGAGACACCTTTTTTTGCTCTAAAAGAGGTTTTGAAACTAAGCCAAGGTGACTCATAATTAGATGAATTAATTGCTAGCATAAAACACTGGGCCACATCCCCAGTGTTTGTCCACAGCACACATTCGCAACTAACCCGCAACCCACAGACAAATGCAAAGGAGCTGTAGATGTGCACAGGCACACCATAAGCTTTTCCAGCTTCTCCAGGCTTCCACCGGGCTGACTGACATATTTGTTTTCTCTTCCTGAGTTTTTGAAAAGATCAGACCACACAGTACATCCTTGCCAGTGTGACAGAAGAGTCAACCCGGGTTCAAGGAGTTACTCCTTCACAACAAACTGCTGCCAAAAGCAAGAAAAAAAAGTGGCTAGCAGCACAAAATGGACAAGATCATCAGAAACTCAAAGATTAATGTTAGAGACTGGCAAGGGGAAATGAATATAAGGGGGAAAGAGCCCCTTATGCAACTTTGAAAAACTAAAAGAGGTACACGAGTATATATATGTATACACATCTATATTATCATACAGAGTTTGATTGTGAGACACAAGTGATCTGAGAGGCGATGGCACCTTCATTGAAGGAAACTTGTAAAGAGCAAAGAGAAGATACTCCCAAGCAGTGTGAGCTTGATGAGAAAGACTAGATACTGTCTTACAGAAAAGGATCCATTTTGCCAGAGTACAAGACAGTAGCCTCCCACACCTCCTGCCTCTCCTCTCTGCGTGTGGTGGTGCATCCCCTCACCCAAGGCCACCCCATGATCTGCAGGAGTCCAAAACTATGCTTTTAATTTCTTTTCCCTTGTCTTTAGCACCAATTTTTTCTCAATAACGCAAATAATGCATGCACTTTTGAAGGAGGAAGCTGACCCTGTAACAGACATGTTTTCAAGCCCTAGGGCCAAATTCTCGAGTTTAATTCACATGTTGTTTCAAAAAAGATATGGCACTAATCAACACAGAAGTGTAACTGCAGAATTTTTTAGAGCTTCCATCAATAATTTAAGCTTTATCATTATTGCTGCTGTTTGACTTTCCTTGTTTCAATTACTCCTCATTGCAGTACGGTGCTTTCAGTGCCGCAATTATTTTTGCCTAACGTTGAAGCCCAAAACAAAATAAAGGCATCAATTAAAAATATTGTAACTACCAAAATGACATATTTTATTTTGGAAAAGAGCCCAAATGCTAGAAACTTTCTTCATACCCTATTACAACCATTTCTTGGTGCTCTAGTACATCTGATTTGGTCAGGGATTTTTAATTATTTTAATTCAACAAGCTCCCAATAGAGTAATGTACACGTTCATTCCCCTAACCTGGAACAGAACTAAGTCCCCTCACCAGAAACAACAGACAACACTCACCAATAACTGATAAAGCAGAGCTCCTTTTTAAGTAAGTTATGCCCACCTTACAGACACAAAACTTGATCCTGGGCCAACATAACAGACAATGAAGCACAAGCTTTTGAATCAACAGGCGTACACAGTTTGGTGAACAGGATATGAGCTGCAGCACTTTGCAGCGCAGAGCGTTTGATAAAGTGATTATATTCACACAGAGTACACCACAGACACAGCTTTTTGCTGAACATATTAGCTTACACTGTGTGAAAGCAGAAGATGACAAAATTGTTTTTCTTTGTTCTTGTGCGCTTTCTAACCAAGTGATGTGCATCAGGAGAGATGCTAGCTCACACAAAGCAGAACAGAAGAGAATCTGTTCTGAACTCAGTTTTGACTCACCAGTTGGATTTTGGGTCTCATCTGTAAGTCAGCTAAACAGCCTACAAAAGGGAAACAAGGTGTAAGTCTTTTGTGGTTTCATCATGGGAATAGGAAAAATGGAAAAAGCTCTGAAAAATTTTCTCACAACCTTCCTACAAGACTAGGCTGGGCTTAGCTCCCTAGTCCTTGAGGTGTGGGACTCAGCCCCAGAGGCTTCCTCATGCATATTTGAAATTACATCCAAGGCTGGTGCTTACATCTCAGGTCCCCTGTCAATGCACTAAAGACCATCAGAGCCCAGAAGCGAATACACTGGGGGTTGTTTTGTTAGCTTAAGACTGTGATTTCACAAGGAGATTTTAACTCAAGCCTTTGCATCAATATTTTGTGTATCCCTTTGCACGGTTGCCCATGACACTGAAGTTTGAACAGGAGATTTCGCAGAGAAATCCTACAGCAGTCCTTTTCTACCTCCTCTTCAATGGGAGCACTGCACTCATTCTCCACTTTTACCCAGTTCCTCATCAGAAGACCCTGTACTGATCATAGAAGACACTGCAATGTTGCAGTATCTAGGAAAAAAAAAAAGGACATCTAAAATAGAAAACATTTTAAACTGATTTAAAACTCTCAGCTAGTTTAAAGGAAATATATAAATAAAGTAATTACCTTGCCTTCCTTTCATATTATTTTTTTCCTAGGCTCTTTTTTTTGGCATCTGGTCAGCCTGTCAAGACACAGTCCAATTAAAATTATATATTATCACAGGTATCCTTTCACTAGTGCCAGCGTTCCCACTGGAGAGAAGATTCTTCTGATAGCATTTTGATGCCCGCTATTCAGTGTTTTAATTTCCTGACAAATTTATCATGTGTAATTTATCATCATGGGCGCTCAATCTCACTGTAATAAAAGGCAGAGCTTGGTGCTTTCCACACCTTTTAATGTATAGGCTCTTCTATTATTATTTAAACTTTTATTAGAACTGCAGATTCCTCTAATATATTCCTTTTTTGAAATGCCACATGTTGGCATTTGGTGGTGTTCAGAAGATGTTATTGGTCTGTTCAACTAAACAAATCTGAGCAAGTATTTCACTACTCTTTCAGTGCCAAAAATCTGACTTGTAACTAGTCCACAAGGACCGCATCAACAAATTGAAGGAAAATGCCCATTTTAAAAGTTTGTAGCTCAAAAGAGAAGTGCAAGTGTCATAGAAGTAACATTTTCCCAATTTTACAGTGTGACAACAGAAGCAAGCAGAGATTAATAAAGGAGGAAAAGAATAGATTAAAGCCATTTATAAAGTTCTGCTGGAAGTTTGTAAGAGAGCCGAAAACTTGGTAACAGTTCTGTACTTTCATGACAAAGCTCATTTGTCCTTTCATAAATGTCAAATAGTGTTAAAAAAAGCAGATGACTTTCATAGTACTTTTATTTCTTCCTGACAATCATCTACAGCCAAAATCCTAAATTCTATCTCAGTGAATACTTTGGACAATTTAAAGAATATCCATTCTCCAGACCTTCTTCAGAACCATTACCTGAAGCTTAAAATACTTTTTCTTGAGTTCTGTTTGTCGGCAGCAATTCTCTTTTAACCGAGAAGGGTGCTTATTATGTGGGATAATGCACATTTTGAAACCAGACAGAGGCAAAAGACAATAATGAATCCAAAAGAATCACTGTGCACTGCTGGGATGGTGATTCACAAAGGAAGATGAGTCAGTGACTACAGTTCTGGATATTGTTCATTTCCCAGCACGCTTAATTTAAAGGCCGTTTAGCAGGAATTTTCCAAACTTACACAAACTACCTGTGGTCTAAGAGAATCTTCCCTTACACATTCTGAGCAGCAAGCCCCACGTAAAACAAAAAGGCCATATGCCCAAGATCAAAAAAAACCCTGAAGTTGGATTTTGCTTGCCTACAGAGAAATACACTGAGACACGCCTGTACATACCCTTACATTAACAGCAAGAAACAGCTGCATAATAAGTGTGTTCCAAGAAAGTAAACCAAACATGTCAGCACATTCTATTGATGCATTTTATTCACCATTAAACATTTCACAGCCTGATTTGAGAAACACATTTGTTCCACAGTACTTGGTCTTCTACTATTTAAGAAGCTGTTTTAAATGTGTCCCTAACTGTATGCAACTGCTACTAAACTTTGAAATTAGAGCATAAAAAATACATAAATCCCTTACCAAACTTCTCAGTCAGTACTCAGTTCTCTTCCCTTCAATTATCCTCATCTGAGCCTATATGAGGGATCTACACGCCTACCAAAGCCCCACAGAATCACGTTTTCTCTCTTTTACAGAAAAAACTTACAAACAAGGTGAAAAACAGTTCTAAGCAATATTTTTACTGATTTTCCATTATAATTTTATGATGTTTATGAATTTATAATTCCATAAACAAGCTTATTAAGGTTGAAGGCCCATAGGAGATTCTTTTTATGAACAACAATTTTTTTTCTGAGCCCTGACTGAAACGATTATGAAAGATCCCAAGACATTTAATTCCTACATGGCAGCAGCTGAGGCTATCGGTATATTCTTGTTTTGGACACCATTCTAATGACCAAAACGGTACTTCTGGGGACACCTATCACTGAGTGCTGACACAAAAATTCCCATTGATGAATCTACGGATTTCCTTTTCTCAGCTCTGCAAGTTCAAGGTCTGATTCTTCTTTCCGATACACGAGCTATGCACCTTAACTTTACCAGGATACAGAGTTCAGAGTTATGCCGCCTGCATGTGGTTGTGGCTGCTTTTAACAGTTTATGGCTCAGCCTGGACACAATTCACTACATGCTGTCAGATCAACCAGGCCAGCTCAAAAACACAGCCTCATCCCCTATGTGTGTTACCTGGAGTTTACTTATGCCTGTACCTGCAGCCTGGTGCTGCTCAGAGGTGCAAGTAGAGGGAATTCTGAGGTTCTGGCATCTGACACAGAAACGTTTCTTGATTCCTTGCACCCACCCTCTGCCCACATCAACTGCACATAGTCTGAAGCCCACTTGCCCTCTCAGTCCTGTCATCCTGTCAGCCACGAGACAAGGAGCCTGCTTCCAGACCATCCCAAGTCACTGAGGGCACACTCTAGGACAGAAAACAAAACAAACCAAAAAACAGGGCAGTACCTGTGGGCCCCTGCAGTTGCAGCTAACTCATGGAAACAGCACTTTAAAGAGTCAGGGGTGCAGGTACCCATACCCTGACCACAATTCACTTTCTCACAGAAAGTGGCAAAAGCCAAAAGGCACCTGATGGACATATGGGAGTGCCATGGTTAGAAGCAAGGGGGTTAACAAAGGGAATAAACCACAGAGAAGGTTCTTTTACATGCATGCCAAGAAAAAGAGCAATTTCCAGACCTCCTAGTTGCTGCTGGAGATGTACTCAAAGTGCGGGTGGCTGTAATCCAAGTTGAGAAGTGTTTTTTGAAGAGGAAAATCCCTAGTGGTCAAAACATAGCCAAGACCTGTGGCAGAACAAAAACTGCTGGTGGGGAAGGGGGGAAGGTGGAGAAAAATAGTGGCATAAGTATTTAAAAAAACAAAGAAACAAAGACTTTTTACAAGTTGGGAATTACTATTTCTTTTCCTTCCCACTGTTAACTCTTCCCCAAGCTCCTACTGAGACACTTTGGTTCTTTTTACTTTGTTTACAGGTACCTTTACAGTACGTAGATTTTGTTATCTACATTTTGTTTCTACCATTCCAATCATCCCTTCTACTGTAATTTGTTCTTTCCAGTCAGTCATGAGAGAAATAAATGCAAATGAAAGCAGAGTAACAACATTGCTTTCGTAATTCATTACCTTCATTCAATTTGTTCTATTCCTCTCCTTTTGTGTCTCCTTTGTTCCCCATTTGGATTAACATAGCCTTACCCTCCCTCTCTAGTTTTTTCTTTATTAGCTGCTACTTTAATTCTATTTCTTTGCCTTTTTCAATAGCCAGAGCTTGTCTCCTAATTTTTGGTCACTCTGCCCTTGTTCCTCTTAGCTGTGTGCAATACAACCACACACACAAGCCCTGCCTTCTCTCTTCCCCATATATTGCTGTCTCTCCATCATTCTCCACTCTCACTGTCTCATCTCCATCTAGATCTCCTTCTCATGAGAATCCAGGCATCCCTCCACTGAAGAGCCATGCCCCTTTCCTCTGGCCTCTCCCTGATTGTTTTGAAGTTACACTGCACAAACAAGCCAAGTTGAGAATAGTTGGAAATTCGCTGGCCTCCTGGCTGTGTCTTGATCCCAACTCTTGTCCTTTCAAATATGGAATAAGTTGAAGGAACATCTGCAGAGGGGTTTGTATTTTCAGAAAGCAAGAATAGCTAAGTTGTAAATATGACTTTAGCTAAGAACAAAAAATAGTTTTGGTTTTGTTACAAGTAAGAGGAGAAGAAGAAACACAACCTAGACTCACTCACACCATTATCAATCTAGACAAGTTGTAGTGGGTTCAGTTACTCCAGTTGGAGCCCAATTCCATTCTGTATCCAAAAATTTTCCTTTTTGTTAATGTACACTGCACTGTAGGGACTGGGTTATTTGTTAGGTGTACTGAAGACAACTACACATGCATTGAGATACAAGCTTTTGAATGCGCAGGCTGGCAACAGCTGGCAACAGCAACTTAATATTCACAGGCTGACTTTTGAAACATGGGAGAAGAAAAGAGGCGACAAAAGAAGCAGCACAATTTTCTCTTGACAACATCCTGACAGACTTCTTCAGTTATGGACAGAGTCATTTATAGAAAAAAAAAAAAGTAGCAATTAGCATTTCACTTTTCTTCAGCATTGTGAGAAATTTAAATACACCCAATATCAACATAATAACAAGAAATGGCTAATTCCTCTATTACAGGTAATTTTCCAGAGACTCGCAGAAGTAATTTATTGCCTACTGTGAAAAATATATGGTGGTGGTGAAAGCTAGTTGCTTTCCCACCTTCTTCTTCATCTGCACACAATTTTCCTTCTACTTGCAGTTCGGTGTTGCACATAATTCATGTGGCATTCACATCAGTCATGTAAGAAAAAATGGTGTAATAAGCCCAGCCAGCTAGACCTCCTGTGAGATTTCCCCAGTACTGCCCACAGTTCCCTCAAAACAGACAGACACTCTCTCTCCCTTCTCAGTGTGCCAGACCTTGCATCAGTGCCTGATTTGTGGCAGGAATTACAGGCAGGGTAAAGATTTAATATTAATGAAGCTGGCTCGAACAGATTTTGTCTTCATTTTCAATAGAAGACTTCAGCCCCTCTGAACTTCTGGCTGCTAAAATGCCACGTTATTAATTTATTCATTTTCAATTTTGGAGTACCAAATATTTAGAAGGACAGAAAAGAAATATGATACCAGAGCCATGATGTCCTTACTCTACTGTTACGCGTAGTTATATTTTCTTCTGCCCTGAACCTTCTTAAAACTGCTTGCAGAAGGCAAAATCTACTTGTGGGAGTAGGAAAGAAAATGCCCCTTCTGTTTGCAGAAAGCTTTACTAAAATTCAGCCTGAGTACCAGGTGGGAGGCGTGGAGAGGGAAGATGGGTTAATTACTTAGGAATGAATTTATTTTTCTAAGAGAGTACTTATATTTTTAATGCCAACATTAAAAATCTTACTTTTCCTCTTCTTTTTATCTTTTAAATATTTATTTCAGATATAATATATTGGTTGTATTTAATTAAACAACATATTGCATTGAATACCTGATTCTCACACATTCCTTTTATGGGGCCATGCTGCTTCTTAGATCATCTGTGAACACACTCTATTAGTCATATTGCATAGCACCACAGAGTAATCACAAACGATGAGATTCCCAAACAGATGGGATTTGCTTGGGCCAGTGTATGCTCAAGTCTTCTGCAACATTCTGAAAATCTCTGCAAATCATTCCTAAAGCCCAGCTTTAACTTAAATATATAAACTGCTATATATATATATATGTATGTATATTTAGATGGTCCAATATGCATGGGTGGGATGCGAACCAGGTCTGGTTAGAAATAATAATAATAAGCAAAGTAACGGTGTAGAATGGCTTATAGCTCCATTGGGAGCTGCCCAGGAACAAGAAGCACTTAGGACTGGTGTTAGTCAGAGACAAAATAAAATTTTTCTATTTAGCACCGGTATCCCTCACCTGGATAAGGCAGCAAAAATGTGCAAATAACAAAAGACATCAGAATAACAAATAACGGCAGACAGTCACTCTGGACCTATTCTGAAACAACAGAATACACTTTAAAAAGCAGTAAAACCAATAAAAATCCAGTCATCTTGAAAAAGGAGAGTCTTCGCTGCAATAAAGGCAGTCAATAAAGAAGCTCTCTCATTTAAACATCAAATGCACATTGTTTTGCAACACCTGTTATTCAGCCATAATAGCTTTCTTAACCTGTCAAAGTGTTTAAGCTGAGGAAAAGAAATGGGCCTCCAGCTGTGCACTTCGGTGGAGAAAGTCTGCGCGAAGCGATATTAGTTTAATGAAATGTGTACAGATTGTAATTGTGGTAATAAGAGGGCAATTCCCAGAGGGGCAGTAGGAAGGCAGTGAGTGCAGCCAAGCAGAAAACAGAAGCTGCAGACTGGAGAGAGAGACTGATATCCTGTGTATGGACCCTCACTCTCCAACCCGCTTGCCTACTGTACAGCCCTACCAGATCTCCTGCCTGGAAAGCCTCAGGCCTGCCTCATGCCCCATCCTTGCCCACCTTCCCGGTACACTTCCCAGAGAAGAGAGCAAAGACAATCCAGCTCTCAACAGTGGAGCCTGCCAGTGTCTGTTACACGGGCTCATGAATATGTGAGGATATGAAAAAGCAGGGCAAAATAAACAACTAGCACTGGAGAACATTGGCACGTCTTCCACTATTCTGCTCTGCAAGCCCTCAGACTCTGCAGTTCCCAGGAACATACAAAGCGTGTTTTCCCAGGAAAATAAATTCAAAGTCCTGAAAAACTGAAAAATGACACTTAGGAAGGAAATGAGGAAAGAGCAACATCAAAAACAGATGGACCTTTCATTTTCTTAAAAGAAGCACACACTTGTTTCAGCTCGTTCGCCCGTGCAAGTACAGCAAACCCATTTATACCAGGTAGATTCCTACATGAAAGCTGCCAATGCCAAAGCGCATCCCAGGCTTAGTCTAAGAGAAAACATCAAAACCAGCAACGCTCATCACGGCAAGTACTGCTTAGAAGAGCTTCTGAACTAGCCGGCCTAGTGGGTGTCACACAGCTCCACCAGCTTCTGTCATGCACCAGCTTCTATGAGTGTTTCCATAAGGAAACACCTTTCTCTGTCTCTCCAGACTGTGGATAGTCAGTAAGAGCTAAGGCAGAGAGGCAGAAGCAAGGATTAATTTTTTTTTTCATTAATGGGAAAGTATTTGGAAAATACGGGGGGAAAAAAAAGACAGCTTGACTCTTCCCAGAATACAGAGATAAAAAATAACTAGAGAGGGGGGAAGAAAGGTGGTGGGGGGAGAGTTGAAGCAGAATTGGAGACAGAAAAAGATAGCAATGAATTTAAGGAAGGATACAGTGGTCATAAGAGAGGAAAAACCTATTCCAAGATGGCTAAACAAAAAGGTATATGATAAAAGGAAAAAAAGTTTAAGACATTTTAGACTGAAAAAACATGAGCCCCGAACCAAAAACCATTGTCCAGAAAAGCATCAAAACAAAGAAAGAGGCAGAAAATGGGAAGTAATTTATTTTATAAATGAATGAGCTGAAAAGAGAAGGAAAAACAGCTGTGTTTGGAGTTGAGAGGGGTGAGAATTTTCAGCCAGGGTCATGATTCAGGAGTAGATAAATAATGATTCATCCAGTTTCTCCTGGCAGTAACGAGCAGTACACTGCCTTCATTTTCTCAAAATTGCCTTATCTACAAGTCACATATTAGGAAAAAAAATCCACAGCTTTATTAGGTGATTTGCAGAATAATGTTTTTTACAACATGGGCAGCTCACCAATGAGCACCGTATTGCTGTCAATCTGAAATACAGCTGAAAAACATAGTTTGAAAAGCAACTACTCATCTGAAAAAGTGGAACTCATCTAAACAGAGAAACCTATCCTGCCCAGTCTTGCTCAGAGCCCTACTGACACCCTCTTACAGAAAATGTGTGTGTGATGTAGGGTAGGGAGAGCACTTCCTACAGCTGCCGCAGGTGAGCGCAAAGAGATCCTGCAGACAGGGAGGGAACCTCTGCTATTTGTTCAAGGTATAACTGGAAGGTTAACAAGGGCTATCGTTGTTCCAGACATTCGCTTTTCCAGCTTTGCAACATGTGCTGCTGCTCCTTTTACACGGGAACAAGCCGGAACTGCCTGTAGTTATTTAGCAACATGAGTGAGCTGCGGACCTCTGACAGTGCCTGAGGGAAGCCTGTGAGCTTTTTAATTCATTTCCCTGATTGCAAGCAATAGCTCACAACATGATGGCTGTGATTAGTTAGGACAATACCGAGGACATGCCAACCAGGTTCATCAGACACTGAGCAACTACAGTTGCCCACGGATAAATTTATGCCACCAGTACAGATGTCACAGAGCTCCTTTCTACATGCCTTCAAAACTTCTTCAGCAAAAACAGCTCTTGATCCAAGCTAACTTGGGGGGAACAGCAAAACATGCTGTGTGAAAGGGACTGGAGAGCAAGGAAGGGATGTAAGGCAGAGCTCTGCTGCTCACTCCCATGTCCGTTTTAATGACGGATGAGAAAATTGCTCAGACTTCTCCAGCTGAGGCCTCGGTTGTGATGTGACACTATCACCTCTCATCAGTCACATCTCCTTCTGAGCCAGAATGTCACAGAAGACAACATGACTGATGCAACCTGACACAACATGTCACCATGCCAGGTCTGCCAGCTGGGAAACTGGGAGGAGGGAGAAAGGAGTGAAAGAGCAAGAGAACAGCCTTCAGAAAAGGCATTCCTCATCAGAGTTCCCACGTTGGAGAGGGCTGTTTTGTTTTTAAGAAAGGCTCTGTTGCCACAAAAGCCAAAACACCAAAGATACATAGAGGAAAAAAAGCCCAACAGACTGGGAATAAATCAGTGACTAAATTGTCTACTGGAGATCTACTAAAGGTTTAGGCAGACCTTCTGTAGTGAAGGAAGGGACACAGCAAGGCCAGTAGGTCTCTGTGTTGTTTTAGAAATCCACCTCTCTTTTACCCCTACTGAAAAGCGGTGCAAGGAAACTGAGCCTTTCCTCAAAAGGAGGATTCAGGTCCCTAAGGACTGGTCCAAGACATTTGCACAAGACATCTTCCCACTTTCCAAAGTGGGAAAGCAGAGGAAGAGACATTTATTTTATCTTTCCCTTAAAAACAATACAAGTTTTAGTTCAAGACTATGCATAATTATGAAAATAAGTGTACACTCATACATTTCTGCATTACATTACAGTAATACTGGCTGGGAAATCAGAGAGAGCTTGGGATGAAGCTCTCCCACTGTTGGAGGCAGCCCCATTGTTACTTCACTTCAAACTGGTGAAGAAGCTTTACAAAACAAGATGATTTTCCTCGTAAAAAGTGTCCTCCCAGAGCCAGACTCTGTAACTACGGAACCTGGGGCTCACAAGAGCTTCAGTTAATGGCAACTCAGCCAATGCCACTTCTGCCTTAAGCGCATGATTTGCCTCAGTCATTATTTAAATCTGAGATGTCTCTATAGGCAATTTAGCAAAGAAAAGGCACAAACACTTTGAGCTAACAACGCCAAGTCAATTTAGAACAAATTGTTGCTTTTATTTTCTTCTTCATATTTCCAGCTATCCCATAAATCCAATAGCAAAAACTGGCCGCATACTAAAACGTTGTGGCACCACGCAACCACATAAATGAGAAGTCAAATAGTGGAACATTGACATCAGTTTCCACTCCAACTTTAGCTAAGCTATATTTTACATATTGACACAGATTTTACTAAATTTAGTCCATGTTTTTGAACAAGAAGCTTTTTGACACAGAAAACGCTCACTGGGATGTCAGAGGAATTGTCTGCAGACACAATGTGATGCATATATTTGCAATTTAAAAAGCATCATACCTGCCAATAATCACAAATATAAAAAGTTTTAGTTACGTAAGATCAGCCTGAAGTTCTGGCACATTACATGTTGTAGTATTTGTTGCCATTTTCATAGCTGAATGCAAATTTCAATTTGCAAATCTGAACTTGCAAGAAATACCATTGGTGTCTCACTATCTGTTCTTCGAATTCATGATATTTCAAGTACCAATCTTAACAATGAGAGTTTCCTGATCTTCTAATGCCTTAATTACTAACATTAGTTTTTTCATGAAAAACAGGTGAAAGTTAAACATTAGCATCAGCACATTCCTCTTTTTTTCCTGCCTGTACAGTGCTGAAACAGGCAGTCAGTCGGAACTGCCCTGACCAGGCAGCTCCGTACTGGCAGATGGACATTGCTATCTAGTACTTCTCACTTATCAGTTGGCTTTGAGCAGTTTAGCTGCTGATGCCAATCATTGAGTGAGAGGTTTTATAGTGACATCTGCCTGTCAGTGACTCTGACTGCTTGTGTCTACCTTCCAGAGCAATTTTTCTTCTCCTTGAATGTCAGTTTGTTTAACCACAGTCCGGTCACAGCTGCCAACTATGCACCATGGCAGCATTTCTAGTAGAAAACAAGGAAAGAGAAAATCTATTGAACATGAAAACATTTAATTCTGGCTTAGCCTCAGGCTGCACGATCCTCAGGGACTGACCCGAGCTCAGTGCTGATATCAACAAATTCTTTTTATTGCCTTGTTGCTCCTTTGCTTTAATTGATTTTTTTGTTAAAATCACACTGCCCGTAATTTGCGGATGACTCACAGCCAGCCAGGGTGGGCTACTTCAGTCATGGTGCAGTTCCCTTCTCTTCAGTGACAGATTCCTGTCAGGAAATGTTCATTGGCCCGCTTGAAAAGCAAGGTCTTGATTCCATTTCGTGGAAATTACCTAGCTCTCTTTTTAGGTAGACTAAAAGCCTATTTTATTTGCTTTACTCCCTACCACTGCTGAAGTGCTTCGAAGTCCCTTCCCAGTGCATCAGCAGTCAGCTGCCACGGAGAGCCGGGTGGCCACCCAGCTGTCCTCACTCTTAGGAGACGTGCACTGCCACTCTTGGTGACAGCACCATGTGTTGTGATACGGAGCAAAAGTCGCTTACATGCACTGTTATGTTCATATCTCTTATGCAGGTGATTGGGGGATCATGTGTGGCTACAGCTTTCACTCAGAAGCTCAAAAACATGGTGAAGACACAAATACCCAGCAGGATTTTTAAAGAAAGCACAAATGCAAGTTTGCATATTCAATTTCAGCTCTACATTAATTTTAAGTTGATTTTGAGTAACTATTTTTGCAAATGAAGTTTTTAACAAGATCAATCGCCAAAACTCACTCTGTAGCTACGATATTTTTAAATGAGCCGACAAATCATATTTACAAGTTAATGGTAAAAAACATTTACCATTTGGAGAGAAAGCATAACCAATCAGAATAGAACGCATTAAAAATACCGAGTGTTCAGAGAAATAGCAAAAAGAGGGAAAACAGTTGAAATGCAGAGACAAAAGGAAAAATCTTGTTCATATATTTTACGGTCAAATATCACCACTTCCCCCAGCCACATGCATGGGATAATGAGACACACCAAAAAATACATGACAGAGATTAAATCTCTAAGCCATTTGGTTAAAAGAAGCTGAAATCCGGATCAGGTCCAAATGTCCAGATATCAGGTCCATCAACACTATCATCTTACTCCTTTATCTTTACCACGGCCTTTGAAGGAGACTGAAGTCAGCAGCCTGGATTTGAAATGCCGCCTCTACACAGCCGCACTGATTTGTGCTTCAGATTCATTTTCTCCTCTCTCTTTTCTGTTTCTGCTTCTCTTATTTTTAATTTTCTTCCTTGTAAAACCCTACACTTTATCTCAAGCTTCTAGCCAGTCAGCTAATTTTTCTCTTTTTCTCTATATTTGGCACTGGACTGAAATGAAAATTAATAAACCCTTCAGAAAATGCACGTGTATCTGTACATACTACTGAGGCCAAAAAATCCTAAAGACAGACTGGTTTATTAATATTATGCAATTATAAAACTCTTCCCCTCAAGAAGCACTACTTGCAGCCCAGTTCTTTAGAAGACACCCCCTGTGCAAGCCACGGTCCTGAACTAGTACCTAGGACAAAACAAGAAGTGAAGCCCTAAAGGGAGAGCTGACTGCCAACAGACCTGACTCTTTACCTTCTCTCTCATTAATCTACCTTCCCTTCTTTCAGCCCACTATTTTTGTCACTTCCCAGATTTACTTCACTTTTTCCTTCTGGGACTTGGCTGTCTCAGTCTAAGTCTTCCTTCCCTCGTGCTCCACTTTTTTTTTTTTATTCCCTCTGTTATTCCAACAAATGCTCCATAGCAGACAGATTCATTCATCTCTAGCACCTTATCTGGTGGAGCATATGTTTCTTTTCTTTGAGGTCAGATTAACTATTCCTTATAAATGTTACAAAGAAAAAATATGTGTTGGCAGCAAGTTCTGCTACTCTTAGCCATCATTTTTGTCCACTGCATTAAGCCCATTTAACATGCTTAAACATGCCTTTTGTCAACAGCAACAAAAGCAAAAAGCAGCTGAACTCTAGTTAATAAATCATTTTCTGGAAGTAGAAACTGCCTGAGAAATCTGATGCCAAGCAGTTAATGCATGTTATTCTTACAGAGAGGAAAATTGAGGAGAAAAAGTTTAACCAGCTTTTGTGATTATAAAAGGTGCTTTCTGTATATGTCTGTGTGTATACTCATCGTACTATTTTAAAACAAAGAGATCACACTGAAGTGCAGTACGTTATTTTAGACATAGATTCACCCATCCCCAGTTGGTCTTATTTCCTAATGAGAGAAATAATTCACTAGTATCTAAATATGAAACATAATTCTCTATTCCATTAGGCCAGCTCCTGTAACTTGAATGTATATATATACACACATACATATGTGTGTGTGTATACCTTAAAACAATAAGGAAAATTATACACAGTATGAAACTCTGGGATCACAAAACAGGGAACCACATCATTTTCCACTAGCTCATAGCTTTCCCTGTCCATAGGAAAGATCCAAGAACCATAATAACCAAGAAGCATTTAAAAAGAAGTCAAAATGTTTAAAAAGTTAGTATTTTAAAACCAGACAAATCATTATTTGAAGTGCTGGGATGGATCAAATTTAAGTGAAAAGCAAATGAAAATGATAAAAGCTGATTAAGCACTATATTATGGTTTGTCATTAATCTGCACTGTTTATCCAAAAAGATCGGGAAAAACAAATAGGGAGGATAAAAGACACATTTTCTTTCTTCATCTTTTCTAGCCACTCTATCCTTGTTTCAGGTGGTCAGTTTAAGCAATACTACACAAAACATAGATTTCTTACCAGGACTGCTGTTACACCCTGTACAGGCAAAAATTGTAGGAATAAATTAGCACCATAGCAAGCCTGGCCAGACAGGCATTACAAACTCCTGCAAGCTAGGGCCCATAGAAAGGCCCTTAAACACAGCAAGCAAACAGAATTTTTGATCAATTTATCTGCCTTATCTACCTCCCACTAAAAATACTTCCCAGCTCTCCTGTCTTTGGAGACGGCTCCTGCCTCTCTTTCTATCCTTAGAGTGCGTCTCACACACTGAGGAAAAGTAAGCAGGTTGTTTCTGAACACACAAGTCTCTGTTCCATTCCCCAAGACCAGCACCTCGTCCCCTCGCTGAAGAGACGGAAATAACTTGCAAATTTGTTAAGGTATGTCATATATGTTTCTGAGCAAAAGACACAAGGAAATGAGCATAAAACTCAAAGATACCATTAATTTATTGACAATTCTATGTCTGCTAGAGACTGGTATCAAGAAGTGGATAATATTGAGAAAGAGAAGAAATACCCAGGGTTGACCTGGCTGTGCTGAATTTCTAGCACAGGAAGCTTTGCTGGTTCCCAGGAAACTTTGACAGACTGGAATGTTCATACCCAAGGCTGTGACAGCATCATCTAAACTTCTTGCAACTACACCTTTGAAACAGTTTTATGTTACTATAGCTCCTTCTGAGGAATTTTTTTTCACTTATTTTGTTCCAGTGCTAACTCTTCTTTCTCTTCCATATTACAACGGATTTAACCTTCCAAAAGCAGTTAGAAGGGAAATTGGAAGTTTGTGTATATCCATTGTTGGAGTTCTATAAAAACAGGAAAGTAGGGACTATCATGAAGTTTTTATAAGTACTGAATTGAATATATATTAAAAAGTTACTAGTTTATGAAGCCACATGAGAAAGTCTATATAAGAACTTGTACTAGAAAATTGGAAAACGAAAAACAAGAATCTTGCTTTTTCCCCCTGCAAAGCAATTTGGCTTTAACTGCATTTCCTTACATACATCGTGGCTGGTCTCTTCGGAGTTTGAAAGAAAGTTAATGAAAAAAAAAAGTCACCATCGATTAAAAAAAAGTTCAGAGAGTTAATGAATTTCAAGCACAAAGCCTTTTCGTCAATCACGTCTCCTCTAATATCTCCAGTGCTCTTAACTGTTTTTGCCAAGGGAGAAGAACAGGCAGCATTATTTCCTACAGTTTAACAAGTCCTTTCTAAAATGCAGTGCAGGAGTGTGTTGCAGCTTCCAAGCAAAGCCATTATTTTTTGCCTGTCTTCTGCACCTCAAGGAATATCAACTCACTCTCAAGAAATAAAAACACATAAAAAAACAAACAAAACCCTAGTATTTCCACAGATGGCTTGGAAAGCTCTGCCACCAAAGAATTTTGATTTATAGCAGGGATTTGCCTTGGCAACTGAAAGAAGTTACCTTTGCATATAGTAAAAATGAGAGTTACTGGATCTTGAGATCCAGTAAGAGAGCTTGACCTAGATCACAAGAAGTGTTCAGTGTATTTGGTATAACTTTGAAATGAAAAGTGGTATAAAAGGAGTCTCAAAACATCAGGCCACTTCTCCCACCTCTGCGATCACTCAGCACCAGGCAGGTCAAATTAGGAGTTAGAGACGTACTATGTTTGCAGAGGGAGACCTAATATAGAACTGCAAGAGTGACCACATAAAGCTCTCTGCTTTTCCTTCTTCCACAGCCAGAAGTGGAAGATGGGGCAATGTGTGCTGTTTCTGTCCTCCAAAATAAAGTTTGAAAGAATTTTGAGTCTCTGAAATACTAACTGAAAGTACTCTATAATCCCAGACACCATGAGTTTGCATACACAGCCTCACACCCCCATAAATTCATTATTAGGCTTGCAAAGATAGTAAAGCTCAGTCTCTCTCACTTCTTCTCCCACAGGACCTGAACACCTCCTTATACTGTTATGAAATTTTGACTTAATTTTCTCTACTATCCTAGGTCTAAGCCAAAGGACAATTGGCTTTTTTATCCAGCACAACCATCTTTGCATAGTAAAAGAAAATAAGCACTTTAATGTTCTCATGTCCAAACGCTGCTTTTTGTGCCCACTGTTAATAGGATCACTCAAACCAACAAGTCACCCCAGAATAAAGGTAATTTATTGAGATTGCAGGCTTTTGGTTTTCCCACCCTTTCTCTACAGAGGAGACAGCTTTAGACCAGACACCACTAAATTTATTGACATTTTTCTTGCAGGTGGTTGTCTCAGTAGTACAAAGCACTGATACAGCAGTTTTTCCTCTCTTTTCCCTGTACCTCTGAGAGGATGAATGCAAAGGTGAAACTGTCCCAAGCCTTTACTTCTGCCGGCTGCAGCAGTTCTGACTGCAGGAAACAGAAGGCAAGTCCATCTCTGTGTCACAACATTGACGGGAGAATGCATTGAATGCAGCCATGACAGACTGGTTTGTTTGAAAGTGGGGCTTCACTCAAAGAACAGTTGTAGGTTTGGGGAGACCTGTGGCACTTGAATTCAAGCCTGATCCCTGTGTGTGCTGTCAGCAGGAGGGAAAGAGCAGGGAATGTCAAATGCCCCTCCCTCCATGCTGTCACACTTCCAGAAAGTATGGGCAAAAAACTGGGAAAATAAGCAATCAGTCACTCAGAAAATCTGAAGATGAATACTATCTTTACAAGATTTGGTGAAAGAATTGTACTTTCAATTAAATGAGGAAAATGAAAAGAGCTGCAGGCAGAGGCACTGCTTGCTGCCAGGCTCAAAAAGAGGCATTGCATTGCTTGCAGCCAAGCATGATCATGTCCAAAATGTTCAGGTGGAACTTTGTGGTGCACGTGAGACAGAGAGAATCTTGTGGGAAGAATTGCAGGAAGTAATGTTCTCTGAAACAAGGTCTTGTAACTCAGACCTTTCATGCTCAGTGGAGGAGTTGAGAGATGGTGAACGAGTCTGTTCTAATAAAGAGCAAAATGTAATGTTTGTATTGACATCTGATGATGAGGAGGCAGCACGCTAACCCTTAATTAAAACTGAAACCACAAATTATTGCCAGGGTCAGCAAACTGCTACTATAGCAGCTACCAAGATATCCAAGTCTGGCCCTAAATCAGGTGAGATTCAAATCCAGTCAATATTAATGCAGTGGAATGCTAAGAAGCTGGGTGTACTTCCCGGACAGCAGAGTTAAAATCACTGGAGTAAACAGAGCAAGTGTTATTTGCCAAATTGAGAAGGTTAATTCATGGCTCCTTGGTGAGAAGCAAAAGAATGGTAATCTTAACCCTAAGAGAAATCCAGTTTAAGCACTCCATAATTCACAAGCAGGGGTGCTTGTCAACTTCTCACAAGCAGCTTCACTTCCTCCAGACATGAAATCAGTTGGAGGAGACCCCCCTGTAAAATGGGGGGAGCAACAAGAGCAGTGCAGCCAGCACATCATGAGATAGAAGTTAAAACTCCACCTGAGTGACACAAAGTTGAAGCAGTTAAATAACTTGAATCACTAAGGGGGAACTTATGGGGAAGTTTGTGTTTTGTTTTTCTAGGAATAGCAGCACCCCTCCACTGAAGATTAAAGGAACCAGTTCCAAGTGGGGGAACTCTAACAGTTAATTCTTCATGGTTTATGAACTACTCAGCAAGGCAGGAGCATTACCTATAAAATTCTTCCAACTATAAGAAGATGTGGTCAAGAGAGAACCCTATTTTAAAGCCTTTGAAGTGTGTGAACACACGTCCTCAACAAATCCATTCACACTTGTTCCAGTGTGCAAAGGAAATCAGTTGTACTATGGGACCTGAAGATCCCCTTGAGACTTGGTGTGGACACGTTGACGTGTTTTAATTTGTGATGTGTTGGGGATACCCTTCCATGGGATTTAAAATCAAGACCTGTTGTCTAATTCCATGGCTAATTTCAAGACATATTGTGCCCACATCCAACAGACACAGTATTCAGGAATCCCTCATGCCCACTACTCATTAAAGAACACTCCAATCCTTGGGACTCATGAGATGGGGGCAGTGGCTAATGAGAATTGGGCTGATGATTGCAATCGGACTGGCAATTTAAAGACTGAGGTAGTTATTGTTCTCTGTGTGATTACTCGTGTCATTGCTTCTGCTGTTTCTGTCTTTTCTCCTACTGTCCACTATCTTCATCAACCCTGTGGACAACTTGCGAGGAAATGTCCCTGGAAAACAGTGTTTGAGCCGAGTGGTGGTGTAAGAAGAAATTATGGAGTGCAATTTGCTTTTAATTTTTTCAGGTGGTCTTTTTTGTGGTTAGATTCAGGTGGGGTTTTCTAATACAGCGGTCAGTATTAATAATCTTACTCTCCTTGTATAAATCATAACCAACATGAAGCCTCTTCCCAGGATGTCACTCTGGTCTGAATATAAATCAGCAAATGCACCAAACATCAGAACAACATTTTTGATCACTTTCAAGCACTAAAGTAGTAAATTTATAGCAATATTCATGCCAAGTAGCTCATTTTTGCAAATAACAAGTATGCAGTTACTCTATTTGCATTAATTCTCAAAATATAGCTGAAGAAATAAGGCACATCTTGCCATATTTTTTCACATGCTGAACTGTGATATGCTACAATCAAAGGATTATTTTCCTTGACACACATACTGCCATGAAAGGACAATGCCAAATGCTGTACAAAACAAACTAGTGCCCAACCTTCCACACCAGGTTTACCAAACTGCTTAAAAAGATGAAATGTAGCTGTAGGCCCAAAACCAGAGTTCACAACAGGCACTTTTGCCCCCTATATTGAATAAAACTATTAACAGTGACTCTCAAAAGGAAATCAGAGGCTTCAAGCACCAGGATGTGTGATCAGACTGTGTGAGTAGCCTTTTTATATCAAATGTTTTCCTTTTTTTCACAGCAGCTCCAACATGATTTCCAATACCAGATTTGAAATTCTCTCTTTACCAGTCACACCAATGTATCTGTAAATTTAATCCCACTCTCTGCACAAGTATTGAAACAGATGGTCACACCTCATTTAATTTAACACTTCTTGCTTTATCTTTCCTTCTGATGACCCTCTGTGAATCATAGCTGTTAAGCTAAATCACAGTATTTAAACTGCTTTTGCGCCATAAACAACGCTCCCTTGAGCTTTCTGTGGCTCTGACCTTTACCAGACATCATAATTTTAATTTATATACCTGACCACAAACTCCCATCTCTAGGAAACCTAATTGGTAAAGGATTACTGCCTCTGAGCAGACTCGGGACTACCAGCAAATCAAAACAGTTGACATGCAGCCAGCATGCTTTCAAAATGATGGGGCATCAGAGTTCTGTTCTCTACTGCTCCTCGTTACTGTTATGGGAACATCCAGCAGCCATAGAACAGAAATACAAAGAATTCCATTGAATTTTAAGTGAAAAATTTTGAAGGGAGAAAGCAAACAAAAAACCCCAACCACTCAGTTTATTGATTGGGAGACAATACTTAGCTGCTGCGAACACCTTTGAAGTAACAGGCACTCAAATGCCTATGATGGAATTCCACAGAAGTTTTCGATGGGGATCTGGAGAAAGACTTGATTTTTGCAGTGGAGTCTGGAAAAGCTTTCTGCCTCAGAGGGAAGTGTTGCCAGCTCACCAAAATGATCAGAGAAATCACTCCATTACTAAATGCTAATGCAGCGTGTGAGATTGGAAGACATTGGAAGGCATGACCACAACTATGTTTGGGGATGAGCCATCACACCGAATCTCTGGACTGACCAGTTAATCAGAGCGGGGCAAAGTCAAACTCCTGAGAGTTCAGCAAGGTCCCATAGATATTGCTTGCCTTCAAAACACCAGAAATGTTTCTAAGACATCTCTAAGACATTTTCTGCTCTTTTTAGTATTAAAGGAAAATATCCCAAAAGCCAGTTAGAAATAAGATTGCTATCCCATATTGGACCAAGCCTTCCGTAGCTTTTCACATATCTAAAACATTCCATCCAGAACTTTTAACATAGAACTCTGTACAGCATTTGATCAAATGCAAGTATCAGATATGTATAGCCAGGGGGAAAAAATAACATACAAAAACCTTTTGTGTGTGAAATTTATTTTTTAATCAATACGTAAACAGTTTCTTAAAATGTTTCTTGCATAATTCCTGGATAACAAAAAAAAAAAAGCTATTATAGACTCAACATATTTCCATTAAACCATGTACACTGCTTCAAAGCCTACAAGAAATAATTTCTCTCTGGAGCTTTCAAGTATTTCTAAAATATTAGCAAAGGAATAGTGAGTAAAACAAATATAGATATGCCATTAAAGAAAACCAACTTACACACAGATGGAAAAATAATCTAAATTTTTTAGTCCCTCATGTTATAAACCTGCAGATCTGACACAGCTCAGATTTATTTAAATTACTTTGCTTTACCAGTGTAAAATATGTGAGGCATCTTAGGTATATTCAGAAAGTTTGTGTCGGAGATCAATTTGGCACTCAGCTTTTGAAATTGCTTGTGTTGAAGCAGGTTCACTTTGTGATTCCCATGGCTGGAACAGAGTTTTCAATTACATTTTTACTGAATTTTGGTGCAATTCAATTTGAACTCTAGGCAAGGTCTTCCATGTTGTGAAAAATCCAGAACTGACTCTGAAGAGAGCATACAAATTTAAATGGCACAACCTTTTTTTTCTGTCCAATGTCCTTTATTTTCTGACAAATAGGCTCATGCATAACACCCTCCTGTGCATCGAGTATTGGTAAAACATTCTTTTCACATGAGAAAATAGATTTGTGTGTGCCAGACATGCTCCAAATGTATTGGACATGCACAAGTGGAGACAGCTGACTGAAAAAACTGTTCTATTCTCAACAAAGCCACAGAAGACTCTGCTAGGCTCCCTAAAAACTCATCTGTATATGAAGGGCACAGGTTATCCAATCAAAAAAAAAACTTCAGGGGAGCAACTCAGGGCTCCTAAAATTTTTACCTGGGGAACAAAAAGCTGACATTTTAAGTCTCCTGTCAAGGTGCCTATTTACATCCCATTTGTGAGAATTAGTTATGGTCAAGACTCTGAGAAGGGCCTACAAGAACACAACAACAATAGCTGCATGCTCAATTCTCCCAAGTCCCATCCAGTTACACCATAAATGCTCCATTCCTTTCAGAAGGCACGGCCATGCACAGCCTTTTCTCATCATCTAGATCCATGCACCAGTATTCCCAAATTCTATTATTTCCCCACGAATTGTACATCTCACTCATGAAAAAGAAGGTGAGAAATGAGGCTCAATACATAAACAGTGTTCATATCTGAAGAGAAATCACCCAGTGTGGTTGTTCACTGGCCTCAGCTAATGTAAACAATTATCCAGACTGACAAAAATTTCAGAGCACACACACACAGAGTTAGGTACAGTGGTATTTATGCACATACAAGCACAACAAACAGTTGTCAAAGTCTCTGTCCAAATGCATCCATGTATCCAGCTAATTAACCCTGGTAAACAGTCTTATTTCAGGACACAAATGACTCAACATGAGTTTGGAAATCCTACTTATACAAGTGGGAAATCGTGGGATGATTTTTCCAGTTGTGGCAACAAAATTGCAAGAGTTACCCATAGACATACCCATAAAAATCAATTTTAGGATAATCACTCTAATAAGCATACTTTAAAGTTACACTATTTTAGCCTTTGTGATGCATTTGGGCTTGCTCTTTAAATCTCGTTTCTCTTGCTAGTGATGCTTCTTTGCAATCACACTGGAATAAAACACATGTGATGGCATTTATGTGCTTAAATATCTGAACAGCAGCAGAATTTCATAGCCAGAAATATAGTGCTAGCACTTGCGTCCTCAGAAAATCATGACTACGTTAATTTAAAATTTCTACTATTTATAGCTACACATGTTGTAAATGAAGTTCTCCCAACTAGCCAGAAATAAAAGCCATTAGACAAAGAGAGCATTTTACAAGGTAACACCACTCAGAGCAGCTCCAATCTGAAAGGTCACACGAGAGCACAATACGTTTATAGTCTTTAGAAATCCTCCACAAATTTGAAACACTGCAAAAGAAATATCACTGGCTGCAGGATTCCTCATGCAACACCTGCAGTCTCCTCAGAGGGTGTGCAGTACACACACAGACCTGCAGCACATGTCCTAGCCAAACAAGACCACTTCTCATCCCATGGTACTCACCAAGCCAGCCTCTCCAGGTGAGAAATCCGGCCTTCCGGGGTGCTCAGCTCAGATGGCCTCAATTCCCACATCTTCCCAGGTATCTTCAAGAAAATACCTGCCCAGGTGATGCCAATCACCACTCCTCCAATCAAGGTCACCACTCCTCCAATCAAGGTCACCACTCCTCCAGTCAACGTCAGCAATAGTGCCTGCCATCAAGGCTTGTTTCTACAAGCCCTAGTTTCTAAATTTTGCTTTGCAACTTAAGGTACCATTTAAAATTAGAACATTTCAGCTGCTTCTCATTCAAACCAAGAAGCCAAAGGTGTCCCACACCATACTCCTGAGACATTCAGCCTCTGTGATTTTGAAAACTCATCCACAGACCAACATAAACAATTTTTTCCTGAAACCTGATGTTCCCAAAAGACTTGTAATAGCAATGAGAAGCTGCTAATGTTTAATTTTGATTGTAAAGCACAGGTGAACAGGTGCACTTTGAAGCGTAAAATGAAATATTAGAGGCAAATTATTTCTTATTTATTATCATAAGGTTTACTAGACTTAAAAGATGTGAAAGATTCCAGCTCTACATGAATGGGAATCTTTGTCACTGTCCCTAAAGCCCTGGTAACTTTTAGCCAGGCTTTAGGAGTAACCTTTAAGATGCTTCCTACAAAGGTGCCACAAGGGATATTTAAGGTACACAGTCTGCAAACTTTTCCTTGTTAATGGGGGAATGAAGGAGAGGGGAAAGGAGAACAGAGCATCCGAAAAGTACTGTTCTTCATTTGTAGTGTATTACATGCGAAAGACTTGTTAAACTAAATCAAGGCATATTGTAGATAAACATTTTAATTATGTCTCTTAGGTATGTTCAGAGTCTCACGACACAATATCCAAAAAAAAAAAAAGCAAACATTG
Source organism: Mohoua ochrocephala (assembly GCA_013398855.1). Taxonomy (NCBI): domain Eukaryota; kingdom Metazoa; phylum Chordata; class Aves; order Passeriformes; family Acanthizidae; genus Mohoua; species Mohoua ochrocephala. The sequence goes on from VZTA01009478.1 coordinate 215,150, forward strand.
TCTTTAGAAATAGAGATAATCATTAACTGAAGCTAGACAGACAAGATAAAGATTTTCCTTGAAGAATTTACAGCCTAGCAAGAAACATGGGAGGTTACAGAGAAAAACCATCTGTATCTCCAAAACAGATATGCACAGGAGGGAAAGATCCGTCAATCAACTTTCATACCGGGTGGAAATGCATTTTGCTGCACTTTAGTGCTGGAACTACTACTAGATAATCCAGCCATTTTACCCGATTCCTAATTTCACATGAAAAAAATCTGCCCCTGTAAATGTAATTTTTAAGGCCAGCTTTCACCTAGAGATTGTATTCCCCATGAAAAAGTTTGGTTGCTGATGAGGAGCTATTAATAAAAGCTATAAACTTACCCGTCTGGGCTGGTAGTGGATGTGACACAATCATGTCACAATTCACATGGTCAGCATGTCTTACTTTTGAGTAGGCCATTTTAAAGGGAATAAAATGTTAAGCCTTTAACTCTTACAAGAAAAAAACAAACAAATAAAAAAAAAAAAAAAAAAAAATATGTTTACATGTCATTAATTACCTGATAATCATTAGGCAGTTTGCTGATCTTGAGGTTTCAACAGCAAGGCACTTCGTCTCACCAGACCTAACCTTACCAAGGAAAATTAAAAAAAAAATCCAGCGCCAATAACATCCTGAAAGTGCTGTTTAACAAAAAACAGAATAGGTTTTAAGATACAATTATGCAGAAAGCATCTGAATATCACAGCCACAGGACAATATGAATCATAAGTTACAACTGATGGATCGAACTCAGTCGCATGCCAGAATTTTTTTAAAAAGTCTACCTTAGGATGTCTGTACTTAGTATTAATGTGTTGCATTTAAAATGTCAAAATAAAATCTGGCTAATTTTGGATAAGCCAATTCACTCGCTGTCTTTGCTGCCAATGCCTGCAGATCTTTCATGAAGATAAATTTGTCCTCTAAAAGTCTATAACAGTTTTATTGACACTGAAGACTGTAGAAAGAGCATTAAAATATTCAAACCATTCCACAAGTTCCAAAAATCACAGATGCTTTTTAAACTTTGAAACTGTACCAGAGTTCAGATATCTGGGTGAGAGGCAGAAAACAAATGAACAAGTTGGAAACACTGGGAATGAGGCAACACTGGGAATGAGATACAGCAAAGAGTAGCAGAACTGCTACAGGGATGCAAGTTGTTCTCTGTCACTTTGGTGGCATTTATGAAACCTCCAAAATCCATAAATTTTGTTTGAGAGTTAGGGCTAGAGAGGTACAAAATGTCCGAGTGATCATGTCTTGGACATGAGCCCCCATTGTAGTTACCATAAATGCAGTTACAGACTTTCATGGAGTTTTCAGAAAATCACCACCTGTCTTTCCAGGAATAAGGAAATAAATGAGGGATCCTCTTCAGAACAACCCACAGACTCCCATCAGCCCCAAATTCTTCTGTGTAGCCTAGTTTTTCTGCAATTGATGTCGCCTGCTTCAGACCGAGAAAAATGACATCTTGTGTCATTTATTTGTGCTCTGTGATTGTCACTCTGCATAGATCATCAAATGCCTTTTTATTGACTTCTGGCAGAAGAGCATAGAAGGTTCTAGTTAAAGGACATATTTTCTAAAGGGTCTTTACAAATAGATGTGGAGGAGATCAAATATGCAATCAGAAGAACTCATGCCTTACAGTAGTCCCTAGACAAACATTTGTTCATACGGCACCGTTGTCAAACCTCATCCTGCCTACAGATACTGCAGTAGTTCAAGTACAAAAGAGTTATTGTCACAATCACTGTCCCTTTTTAAACAATGCTTTGTGATCCTAATATTCCACATGTTTCTCCTGAACGGAGTTATCCACACCACTTTAAAAAGTCCTCAAATGTTTTCTCTTGGGCTCCAATATGGTTCTTTCCAAGACCCAGCCAGGTCTTAGAAAAACTGATGCTGTTGGAAGACCTTCATCGAGCAGGCACTCAAGAAAAAAAACCAACCTGCAGTGATATGTTAGTGGTGCAAGTGTTAGTTCCTGCTTGGAGCTACAGAAGTAATCTTACACTTACCCCTTTTCTTGGCACGTAGTACAAAGGCAGGTGAGTCTGAGCATTCCTATTTAGTATCAATGGGTGGCAATTGTCCAAAAAGGCAGACTTACACGCAAAAAGGAGCACACAGTTGTAACTGCAGACAAGCAAAGCAGAATCTGGGCACAAGCTATGGCAGCAGCCCTGTGCAGATGAGTCTTTATTCAATGTCACAAAGGTTTTTACAGGCAAAGGAAACATCCCAGATAATTTGAGTACACAGAACAGAGCAAAATATGAAGAAGATGACTATATATTATTCATGAGAAGATCAAATCTTTGAAAACAAACAGGGACTATGTCTACACCCTTTCATTGTACTGGTGTCTAAAAATCTCTCTGTCATCCAGATTACTTCACAAGATCAGTTTGGAGCATCTGGGCTGTTTATGTGCAGCTTCTTAGTGTTGCTCCTTTTGTAAAACACACTCACATGCTGATGTGGCTGGTATGACCCAGAGCGACTGACTTGCCCATGCCAGCTACTGCCGGAATGGGGACGGAGCTGTCACACGCTCTGCCTGTGCTTTTGCAACTGCGTATCTCAGTCGGCCTAATATTCCCCCGTGATGCAGGCAAGAGATGCAGCACATGTATCTCCTGGCAATGAGACTCTGGCATGTCCTCCACCACACAGAGACAGCCTTTGTACTCTGTGCAAATCCAAACCCACCCCCCGGTGTGGGGAATTTGTTGTATACCAAGGTCAATCATGCCTGCTCTTCTTTGTAAAGGTTAATTTCTTAGACTGCTTTCTCATGAAGGATATAGCCTTAATCCCTTAGATTTTTCTTTAAAACACAAAATTATTCTTAACCCTTCTTGGTAATGATTGCAGACAGCTTGGATCTGTGAATCCCTCCTTTTCTCCATGGCCTATTAGCTGGATGCCGTCTCAGTAGGTATAAAATGCACACTTGAAATACCAGTAGGCTGCCTGGAGCTACAGCAGCCACTGCAGTACCAAGTCACAGCAAAGGACATGTCGGTGACATGGGAAGCAGCAGTTTTGGAAGGCCAGCCACAGAGCTGCAAGCAAAGAGTCACTGTGCTCTCCCGCCAGCTCTAACAACTTTTTTCTCTCCTCATGGTTAACACACTATTTCCACGTTGGGTCTTCTGGATCGCGTTCACTGAGAAAGCCCAGGAAAACCACATGGACCTCAACACCACATTCCAGCAACAGAAATCCTACCCTGAAGCAGATTAGGACATGGAGGTTGGCTGAGGACTCCAAATATAGAATGGAAGGTGTTCTGTTTCCTACCACAGACCCTACAAAGTGGCCCTGAGCAGTGTCAATAATTTTGTGTGCAAGGGTCTGTCAAGGCTTCGCCTTATACTCATGCGTGGTTTGCTCTGCAATAATATCTAATCAATTTGCAAGTCACATTTGAAAAAAAAAGACAGACAGTCCTATGCTTTCAGCCTCCACAGGGAATAGAAATTGTCTGAGTGCAGAAAAGAAAGCTGACAACACCATTTAGGAAATTAAGAGTTCTGAATATGTTTCTCAAACTGCTTTTAAGCATCTTTAATGTTCAAGAAAGTCAATATAGACTAGACAGACAGAAAACAAAAAATGCAAGCATAACCCTTGAGGAGATAATAGAAAATAAGTGGTCAAAAAACAGCAGGGAAGAAAACAAAAGATGTTTTCATGAAGGAACTCTGCCCACTCAGGGGAACAATGGGGAAGAAGCCAGGGACAACATACAGGGACAGGACACAGAACAAGGCAAGAGAGCACATTTGTGTGGAAAGCTTTATGAAAAGAGAAGTTGCCATGACTGGGGAAGCAATAAAAAAACTGCAATACAATGTCAATACAACAAAGCTTAAGCATGCTTGGTCTGAACAGTACTTGACACACACAGAATATGATAGACGGGATGTAAAACAACCTTTGGAGGTGAACAGTGAAACAGGTCTTAATCCAAACTGGGAAGAGCCACCGTATCAGAGATGTGCTCCACACAGGAACAACAGATAAATAATAAGTAGGTATATTATTAAAAGAGCCACGTGATGCAGATCAGTTACTTCACAGCAATGCAGAGAAACACGAAGCTTTTTTAAGGCAGGCAATTGGCATGTTCTGGTCCATTCTATAAGGTGTTGCACACCACCAGTGTGAAATTTAGCCTACAAGACAGCACCACAGAAGGTAATGAAAACCAAACACACGAAATGCTGTGCCCCAGTCTATTCTATCTAATGTACTAAATAGGAAGGAGTTCCTATCACTCCCCATTTAATGCTTTCACAGAATGAAATCTCACAATGCACCTGTGTATTTTAGGTTAGACCCTCAGTTGGCATAAATAGCTGCAGCCTCACTGAAACCTGTAATTTTCAAGTATTCTCCCTTCACCTTACTTCCTTTGGAAGGAGGCAGCTGAATTTCAGTTTGCTTGTTTGGCACCTCCTCCAAAACTTCATGGTCAGCTTGGCCTAGAAATATGCTTTCTTCTTCTTCTAGCATGCTAAAAGTATCCTGTTTTACAGACAATTTACTTCATCTGTAGCTGACTCTGAACCTGGTCAGACAATTACATTAAAGATCTTGTAATTCCCCCCACACGTGCATTCTGTAATGACTGAATGTTATAAAACAGTAGCTGCTTTAAAAGTGACAAAGCAAACAAACTGACTTATCCATCCCCTGACTTTCTTATTAATACAATTAACTGTTTGAGTCAAATTTCTCTATCTTTTTCAAAGGCTTACAGTGACAAGGATCATCACCACAACACTCCAGAAATGATTAAATGCTTTTTACTATTATTCCCGAAACCCAAATCAACTCTTCCACCACGCCTCCAACCCACACACGTGCATGTCTGCTATCATTCTTGCCGGGCTGAGTGTACAGCATGCCTTTGCATCATAGCAACCACATTATCACTTATAGTTATCAGGCAAGAGCGACACACAAAGGCACGGTGGCTTTAAAGCATCAACAAAGTATCAGCAAAGAAAAACTCCAGATATTTTTTGCATAAGCAGCTGACAGTAGCTTCTGTGAAACTAATGACAACATTTTGTCTCTTCAACAAGTTAATTTGGGACAGAGCTGGACTAGCTTTATTTTTCTTTGGTTCAGTGGTTCATCACCCCAGTTAGAAACAAAAATCAGCCACAGAAATGGGACAGATGAGTCTTTACAGAAAGCTTCCAAGTTGGTTTGTAGATGTATTGTGAATACTGAGGGCCCTAAGAAATGAAGGGGAAAAATTAAATAGAGTATTTCACCATGAAAAACAGCAATTCATTATCAAGCAATTAGCCTAGTAATAAGTTCCCGTTTCTCACTTTGGAAAATTTCCATGAATATTGGTAACGTAATTATGATAAAGGTTGAAGCACTACTACAGTACTCAACTGTTAACAGTCCACAAACAATTTGTCTTCTCATGACAGACAGGAGAGGGTCTAATTACACTGAACATTTCAAGGAAAGATTGAATGTTTGCCAGACAACTCTCCATTGATTGCTTTTAAAGCATAGTACTGGACTGCTGAAGGGAAATACAGATTCTTGGCTCCAGGTAATTAACTTTCATGCTGTTCTCTTCTCAAACCCTAATGAAGCTCCCTTGAAGTCTTCATTACCAAAGGGTATTTGTTAATAAAAAACCAAAGAGCCAGACAAAGGTCCTATTTCCCTCTCCTTCTCTATAAATTTCTGACTATTATACATTTCTCAGGACTCAGTAATGTCTTTGAAGTGAGTAATGATGGCCTGTAAAGTGCAAAGGGTGAGGGATACCTGATGAAAGAGGGCAAAGCAGAAATATGGAAAAAGCTGGGACCTGAAGAGGGTCTTGAAAGAGAGGATGGGAGTGCTTGACAGAGAAAAGAGCAGAAAGAAAAGGAAGGCAGAGCTGTACCAGTATTTGGTGAAATGGCATTACCCTGAAATTAAACTGATGAAGATTAAAAGAACTTTAGAAAATTCATCAACTCAGCAGCTTAATCTCAGGGACAAAAATTTCTCAAGGATGGCCAATAGACTAAGTCTAGATTTCATAAGGTAAGGAATAAGATTGCTTACTGACACTGGTGGCAGTCCTTCCTTCCAGGAAGCATCTGCTCAGATATTTAAAATGCTCAGTGTATCTGGCAGGGCTCTCCACAACAAAGATTTCCATCCAAGGACAGTGAATCCCCTTGCTCCAAACACAAGTAAATACTGTTGAGCCAGCTGAGGTATATTGGCTACCTGAGGGAACGAGATCCCTTCTGTTGGCTCTGCTGAAGATAAAGTCTTTGGTTTGCACAGGCTGGGTGGTGATATTTCAATGTGTCCTGCTGCTGTCCAGCAAAGCACCGAAGTGCTTTAATACAAGCTTCCTGTGAAGTCACTGAAAAACATATTTTGGATTACTCTTAATTCCCAAAGCAAACACACAACCATTTGCATAAATATTGTCCACAATATTACAGTTGGAGATTTTGTTGACTCAGTACCTGAGTGCTGGAGGAAAGTCAAGATGCGCAGTCTGTTTCCTCTTTCATTGTCCAGTTGCCTGAATCCAAGCCAGGACCCACTAGGAGAAAGGAATAAATGGGTTTTGTGATTTCATTTTCATCTATTTTGTATGTCAATATGTGTTTTCACTATATTAATCCACATTCTTGCCTGTGTCCAAAACCTACATTAATAACAGGAGCTAATCTCTATCCCTTCGTTATGCATTGGCAAGAGAATTTGGCAGATGAAGCGCATCAGCACCATTTGTTAGACGGTCTCTGCCTACATAGAAGATTTTCCTGGACTTTACAAGTTTGCACAATTCATTTTGGAGGAGCAGTTATCACATTATAACCAGATCAGATGAATTGTAAATAGCACATACAAAAGCGCATCCTTGCAATTTATAACAGGATTAAGACAATAACAGCCACTAGTCACTATTTGCAATTATTGAAATGATTTTTTTGGAACACTAAGCATCTGAAGAGGTGACAATGGTTCCCACTGCATGAAAAATTTTTATTTCCCAAAAGAGAAAGCATTGCTGATAAAGTATTTGAGGGTTTGTTTTGTTATTTAAAAAAAAAAAAAAAAACAGCAACCAGAAAACAATATACAGAAACCACTGCACTTTGGATGGTCCAAAAATGGTTCTTACTCAAGCGATTCATTCTGCTTTTGGAAGCACATCTGAATTTTACAGAGCTGCACGTCTTACATTTCCTGGAGTGCCACATAGTATTTAGATATAGCAAAGAATGCTGTTAGTGATTTCCTTTGTAAAGCTTATGGCTATGGTTTCTATAGCTTGCTGCACTCGTTAAGACTCTCTAAAGCTAGGATTTATCTTTCTAATTTCAGGATTACTTTTATTCAGTTGAGGCTGTTGCTGTCATTAATCAGTAGCTGCAAAAGATGTTCATTTACAAGAAAGGGTATTTTGGAGCAGGTAGAGACTAGTGTAATCCCTTGCTTTTAAAAGTACCTATTAAAAATACAGTCAGAATGTTGCATTAAGCAGCATAGAAGCTAAAGCAGCATGAGAGACATCTCGGTTGAAATGTGATAACAGAAGTGCAAGTAAATCCAAACAATTAACCATGGCACACACATTAAAAACATTTTCCCAAAAGTATCAAACACGAGCAAATACCCTATCAATACAGGCAAGGAGCTTGCACTTAGATTTTTCAGTTCAGGAGTATTTGTAACACCTCATATAAATTATGAATTATCACAGAACTAGCCTTTGCCTCCAAACCCGTTATTACTTTTCACCACTTCATTTGGCAGAGGAAATTGAGTTCTGTTTAGAACTGCCTAACCACCAGTGATAAGCCAAAGTATCCATTCCAGATCTTCGACATTACAGATAAGGGAGAAGAAACTGATCTTCTGATTGTAGCCTAAGGAGCAAAATGTTCTGTAGTTCCCTGCTAAGATGAACAGGGATCCATCATTGATTCAGGAACAAACAAGTAATTTTGGATCAGGAGGAAACTACATTTTTCAAAGGTTTCACTTGGAGAAGAACACTTTTAAGTTTTGCATTTTTATACACTTATGACCAGCTCCAAGATAATGCTACACAGTAAATTCATAATAATGCTGATCACCTATGCCAGAGGGCATCACAACTGCTTCTATGTTCAATTGGTCTCTTTGTCCTCAGTCTTTTGCAACAAGGACACAAGACAGTGCTACTGACAACTAATGAAAAATCCCCTCTAGCAGCAGAGGCCTTTGCATTCCTGCACTTACAAGTCCCAAGCCTTAATACCCTTCCTCACACTGCAGCCTAAATGCAGGCTGTTATGACCTTAGGGGATTCAGGTGTGAAAATGAACTAGCTTCACATGCATCCTGGTGGGGCACATCAACAAGATTATACAAGCTGATAGGAGACATGTTACCCTCGTAATCACACTTCCCAGTGGATGCATCTATGCCAAAACTCATTGCAGCAGGGACAGTGACAAGCAAATGTTCAGTCCTAGGAAGAGAGTGGAAAAAGCTGTTTTGTCATGCTGTTGGTAGATGGTTTTTGCATTTCCTCAGGAGTGTACTTTCATGAGTTATGTATATTTTAGGCCCAGGAATAATGGGAATGGCTTCCAATTTTCTATTCCATTCTCTTCCATTAAGGTCTTACGTCCACTTCATCATTGGAGCAACTGAGTGCTTTCCAATAGTTTGTGAAGTGACATGACTGACATCTGTCATGCATTCATGCCCTCATGCCTTTCTCAGGGGTAGTAGTATGTGCAGTAGAGGTTTGGGGGGCTTTGCCCTTTTTTTTCCTTTTTTTTTTTAATTAGACATGCGCACAGACTGGTATATGTTGTGTTCAGAAAAACAAGTTAAAACATGCACATTTTACACAGCACAAAGGCTGCTTTGGTTTTTACTGGTCCTTATGAGAGTTCAATCCAGTCTTAAACCAGACGAAGTCTTTAAGGTGCTTCATATCTTGCTGGAGCGACCGGTCACAGTAGCCACCTGCAGGTCTACGTTCAAATCTTTTATTTTCTTGTAGTAAAGGGACACATGGCCTCTGGTGTTATGTTGCCATAGAAAAATATGGAGGGGAAACAGGCAGGAGAGAACTGGAATGAGGAAGGATTATGATCTTCCTACTAACTTCAGCATTTGGCTACACTCAGCAAAAACAAACGAGTCAAAATCTCCAGAAGAGATCTTTATTTTTTAAGACATTGGTGCACAACTTGATCCTAACCCACTTCATTACAAAACAAGGACAAAATCCAGCCTTTTCCTAAGGGTTTATTATCAACACAAAAAACAGGGTGAGATTTAAAAACAAAGGCAAGTGAAGCTGACCCATTTTTAGATGTTAAAATAAAGCACCAGCACCCTCTATCAGGATATTTCAAACACTGGCAACAGAACAGTGATTTATCCTGAAGAGAAAATATGCCTTTAGTAGATATTTAGTATGTACCACAATCTTCGTAAGTCTGCTTTAATTAAAAGTTCTATTTCTGTTTTAAAATTGACATGAACTACTACCATCCAGAGCTCTGCTTTGCACAGATATTTTTCAGAGCTGTAGAGCAAATTGTTATGCAGTATCACTCAGATAAAGGCCTGCAATAAGAGAAGTGATAATGAAGACAGCAGCTGTTACTAAATTACAAAAACAAGACAGATTTGTTGGCAAACACTAACAATCTGGGAAACTTTTTTGCAAGTTCAACACTTCTGTAAACAGTCCCTTTTTGGGTCCCCTCAATGGGGTGTGATAACGCCAGAAAAATTGCTTCACGGGAGACTTATGACCTTTCCAACACAACCTGCTACACCTCACACTGATCCCCCTCACAGGGAAGGTAATTACATTCATCCTGACCCCTTGCAACCCCTTTTTTATGGAAAGGACTATAGCATACAGAAGAGGTTAAGAGAGGAAACCTGGATGTTCAACACCCCCCCTTTCCTAATAGGTTCCACAGAGTCAACAGCAGAACATATTTCCCTATCATCCTCACCAAAACCCTCAGCCACCAGAGAAACAAGTCTTCAATACAGTGTTTCACAGTTCTTAGTATATAAACAACTGAGTAACATCAGCTTCCAGTCACTATGTGATTATGCCAGGCGTCAAGAGGAAATCTGAAGGACAAGGATTTTTATAGCCATCCTTCCAGCTTGTGGCAACTACGCTAATGCTGATACCTCTGGCTTCTTTAGAGCACTGGCAATCTAAACAATGGGACATATTGAGGAGTTTTCCAGCACCCTCTGGTTATGTCTACCTTACCCTTCACAGTGACTTTGCATAGTCAGGGAATTCCCACCTGAAAATTATCAACTCGTGTTTTTCCCGATGCCCTAAAGGACAGGGCAGAGTGTAGCACAACTACTCATCCACAAGGATTACCGATCACTTCAGGCTTCTATGTGTGTGCAGGTGTACAACATGGATTTTGAAAACCATTTTATTTGCTTCTTCTTCCCCCCTCAGTTCTCCCCAGTAGGCAGCCAAGTACATCCTTCTCCTGAGAGGAACCTCAAGAGCAGCATATTTTTCTTTTACTTTTATCATCATTAAATTTCTCAAAACTCTGCTTGCTGTCATTCTAGTTCAAGAAACCTAGCTGAAAAAAAATTGCAATTGCCTCTTCAGTGAAGCACTGGAGGCAAAGTTAGCGGGACTACTGAAAGGGAGAGTGCTGCAGTGTGCTTTGAGTAAAGAGGCCAGAAAAAACTCACCCCAAAAGACTTTATTACTGTTGTATCTGGTCTCAGTTAAGAGTCAGTAAAAAAATAACACAAAGGAGTTATGGAGAACCTTGCCATGTAAGTTTTCAAATATGCAGATCAATTTAGGATGCTAATTCCACGAAAGATGCATTCTGCACTGAAGCATGCAAACTGGAGTTTCGTCCCACACTAAAATAAAGCCATACTTCCTTGAAATTTCCAGCCCACAAGAGAGGGAAAAATTTGCGTGTCTACATAGAAGAACCAGTTTTTAATCAGGAAAAGTGGTCAATCACTTTGGAGAAGAATTAAACAATGAACTTTGGAAGAAAAGTTTTAATGTATTTTCGGTTCTAAAGATGTTTCAGAGGGGAGGCTGCTGTAACAGCTGTCATAATTACCTATGACTGTTCTTTGCCTTTTCGCAGTATTTTTGAAAGCTTTGATATGCAAAATAGTACGACATGGAAACAATTTGCTTTGCCTCAGCTGCTTTGTGGTAACTTCCCAAATGCACGCTACCACCCCACTGCCTCCTGTCAAAGGGAACTTAGCCCTCTCTCGTCAGGGGAACTCAAATCTTCCATAGCACACTAAGCAATACAAACATTACTTCTGCAAGGCATGGTAACACTTTTCTCTCAAAATCTCTAGTCTCCGTGACTGTTTGCCAAAGCAACTCAGGTCTTCTAATACTAATGCATACACTGAACCTCCAAAGCAGAGGAAGTACATGGTGCTGCAGTAAAAGCACCAGTCTGAGAGACAACCACCTATCTTGCAACAATAGGTTCATTGGTAAGACTTCATGTATTCTTCTGCATAAAATCACAGAAAAAAGAAAAAGAGTAAACCAGGACAGGTCACACAGGTTCAAATGACGGTCGCATTGATAAAGAAGACATGTTCACCATTGGTTTCTTCACAGAGATTACCAAGAGCAGATACTCAAAGGTAGAAAAGAGACTTTGCACAGTGCAGCGTAGGGCCTAGTTACCTGCCTCCATCATAACCAAAAAAGGGGCTGTTACTGAGGAAGTTGTTCTGTTCTATGTTAGATGCTACAGCAAGTGGCACTTCTTGGACAAGACAGTAGTTTTTCAGAAAAAAAACTTAAGAAAAATGGTTTTTGTAATGACAAAGAGAGAAGTGCAGAGCAGGTAAGGACAGATAATACTTTTAAACTCAGCAAGTATAACAAATGTAGACGATAAAATAAAAAAACTTTCTCACCTCTTCTCGGGGTGGTAAAAGGACTAAATTGACCAGAGAGATATGGATCAGTCAACATTGACATAATGTTTCATTTCTTCAAATATTGGCTTAAATACATTTTTTAAAATATACATCAACTTCAAACTAATCATACTCAATAAACAGATGATTATGTGGGGTCTGACAACATGGAAATGATCTCTGCCTTTGCTAAAACTTTTGATATAACACACACACTCATTTTCTTTCATGTCAACTTCATTGAGCAGTTGCTTCCTAAGCAAAATGTAGTCAGACAAGTCAAAAGTCGTATTGCATACACTACAGGCTTCTCCACGAGATCTGTTTCAACCAATACAGAGCCCACACAGCCTGGACCTGAACAGCTTTAAAGGAAAGATTGTTTTCTAATGGGGTTATAACACAAACTTGCCCAGCCATGTAATTGCCTGATGAACTTCTAATTTTTTGGGAAGGTAAGTTTTTTACTAATGGCCACAAAGAACCACTGTCTTTCATCACAGACATTCATTCAGTCCTAACAAAATTGAGAAGAACTGTGCAGTCCCATCAGAAGAATAGTGGAGAAGGACACTAGGATCTGATCCTCCAAACTTGAAAAACGAACAGAGATCAGATTAAGTAAATGTATGTTTTTCTAAATGCTTTACCTAAATAAAACATAAAGACTCTAAGCAGCTGGAGCAACTGTCTGAAGAGTAAAGATGAAAAAGTCTGGTCCTGATACCTCTAAAGACACTGTGTAAGTTGAGATTTGCTCCTTGAACATTTAGAATTCAGTTTCCCCAAAAGCAACATGAAATGTGATGAGATATTCAGTACTGTCTTCACATGGGGCATATACACATTTGGATATCAGGGTTCCCAAAACTGTAATCAGATCTGACTCTTGTGATCATGTGACACTCAGTTAATTTCAATGGAACTTTTGACTAGGATCCTCCCAAATAAATTCTGTAGCCGCAAAGAACGCATATAAAATTAGTGAAAGCTTGCTAAGTGCTTAGAGTTTCTGGGATGACAAGTGCTATATAAATACAAATACAAACAATTACTGCTACATAATATCTACCCTGAGAGAACAGAGTGGCATTCCTGGAGCTGTTCTGGGAGCTGAGGTGAATAATAGACTTTTCATAATTTACCATAAGATACTCATTTATCTTTGAAGAACAGTAACAAGAAATTGCAATGCTTAAAAAAAAGAAGGAAATAAAAGCACACCATGTTTTTCTGTAAATTGGAGAAAACTGTTGGAAACCAAACCAGTCCCAACCAAATCAGCCAGCAACTGGAGGTGGCAACTGAACAGCAGGATTTGATGAAGTAACCAGTGTTGGTAATAGGGTAGTAGGCAGAACTGGCATTTAAAAAAGAATTTAGGATAGTTATACAAGTATTGTCCAGACAGGTATAGCTGCATCTACTGCAGGAATAAATGGCTTTCAGTCCTTCGGGGAACTGCAAGGTTGTCTGTGGTTTCTCAAGAAAAGTGGTAACCTCAGCAAAGCACTGCAGGAAATCTGACTGACGGCCACTTGCCTTTGAGGAAGGCGCGATCTCCTGCCTCTGAGCTTCCCCTGAGCTGGAATACCCTGGCACGTACATAAGCAAGAGCTTCTGTTTTGTGAGACTGCTGCTCCTCTCCTTCAGCTTCCGGTTCCAACCCTACAATCCTTCGCCTCCCCAGGCACGGTCCTCCAGCCGAGGCAGCAAGATGACTCCACTCCTGAGGGGTAGGGAGCCCATCTCTCACCAAGGTATTTGGTTAGTGAGAGGAAACTGGTTTTGTCTAGCACTGACCAGAATTAAACTTCACAAACCCCAGGCTTGGGAGATCTCTGACTAGATACCAAGTTGCTTTGTTATTTTTGTGTTATTTCCTGGCCACAGCTGAAAGAAGCGCTATCCTCCCAAAACACTTTTCCCCTCACTGCAAGCACTGAAATCAGCTGTGCCAACTACCCATCTACCAGGTCACAGAGTCCTTTTCTTTCTGTGTGAATGTTTGGCAGGGGCAGGGATTTATTCGCCTACCTCAAAGATGTCCCAAAGGTCTGTAAGAGCCCTACTCTGGAGACAGCAGGTGAAAGACTCATTTCTCACCCTTGAATGGTCTTTATGATTAACCAGCTTAGGTGTTCAGCCAGAGAAAAGTATTTTTTCAGGCATTCCTAGCTGAAACAGAACAATGGAGATGCTGCCAGGGGCCCACATGGACAATACTGCTGCCCCACTGCCACTCAGGGAAGAGTGAAGCCATGCTCCCCATCGCAGCAGCTGCAGGGGAATGAGAGCTGCCCACACCTCACTGCCTTGTTTTACTGGAGGGAGCAGTTCACGGCTTCAGTCTGGCAAGTGCCTGCCCTGTCCTGTCCAGTCTCACCTTTTCTCATCATCCTATTCAGGTGCGTTCAGCCCCTCTGCTCTGGAGGGGATGGCTCCCACCCTCCCAGCTGCCCCACAAGCACCAAGATCCACTGAAAATGAAGCTGTGACAGCCCTCTCCAGGTGGGAGCCGTGGGGCTGGCCTGTGGCACAACTATTTATAACCCCTCAGGACTGTGCCTGGCCCACTCTGCAGGTGTTTCCACAGGGACTTCAGTCCTCACTGCCTTGCGTGCCCCAGCCCCCTGACTTGCCTGGCTTCTGCTCGGTCCTGCAGGCAGCTCAGGCCCCAATCTCCTCACTCAGTCCCTGTCTTGATCCCATATGTCACAGCAGTGACCAGGCTTGTCTCTATAAGCTGCGGACTGAATTTTGCCCCATGAGCTGCCAGCACAGCTGCTGCCCTCTGGGACGAGGCAGATGACCGTGCTGCAGTGGCAGCAGAGCGGGGAGTCACGTGTTGCCAGCTGCAGGAATGCTACGGCCACAGCTCCAGAGGAGACTTCCTGCACATCAGCTGTGCCTTCAGAAAACCCTGCAAAACCTCCTTCTGTCAAACTGCCTTCCCCTTGCAACAAGGATGACATTCACCCTCTGGTATCCCAGTGGTATTAACCACAGGAAAAAACACTCACTGAAGTAAATGAATGCCCAGCAAAGTAAACCGATCTCCCAAAGTACTGTGCAAGGTACCCAAACACTGCTGTAGCCCAAGGCCAGGATTTTCAACCTTTAGGAAGTCCAGAGGGTTTATGAAGTCCACTTGGTGTTTTACACTGGATACTGAACTCGATATAACATTTATTCATATACTGCAGTAGCAAGATTCACAGATGCTGAAAGACACACTGCTTCAAATATTATGGTCTGAGAGCTCAAGCAACTGTGCTACCAGGGAGCAGAGTTTATTCTCCCTGTATGAAAAGCATGCACACAACTACTCCAAAAACCAGAGGGGTTACTTTTCCCTCCTCTAGAACCCAGCACAGTGTCAGTGTAAGGCTAAATCCTAAGGCTTTTCACTGAATGTTCATTCTGTAAGAGTGCCTCACAATCGTAAGGAAATGCTGGCTCCCGTGGTTATGGACATAACAGAGTGATGGGATTCTTGCTTTAGGAAAAGGAGTGGGAAGTTGTCATTCCTCTCCAAGTTCCTTTTAAGACACCATTTTCCATCTGGGATCACTTTCATCAGCATGTCTTTTCCCTCCATTTTCCCATTAGAAGGAACTGGGAACAAACAAGAAATTCGTTTAATCGTCTTCTGTGAGATCAGCTGAATTCTAATGCTGTTTGATTACAGCTAGTCACAAAAATGTCAAGTGCATTTCCATTTAGAGTGCTTGCTTAAACAGCCGTGCAAATGGGGACCACCCGAAAATCAGCATACATCATGAGAGATTTGAGCTTCCTTATGGTGTGTACTTGTTTCAATCCACTCTCTTGCTCTTTAAAAGTATGCATTTTCACAGCACATCATTTTCCTAAATGAGGATGATACATCACTGCTGCAGATTGACTCATGAAGCCCATTAATAAAGGCCAGGGTTTTTCAGCAGCTTTTCTCATTGGGAAGGTGTTATCTTACCATCTAAATTCGTAATGAATATGATGCTCTTAGCCTATGCCCAGCCCACAGTTCCAGCTCACCTTGTCAATTTGGTTGGAGGTTTTCATTGCACAGGCAGTGGCATCATGTTAGAGAATAAATAATGTATTGTTCCTTTCCCTAAGTAAGTAGCTATTCATTTCAAATGCACCAAAAATGCTTAAAGTGGCATAGTTACCCTTGTCATATGGGAATCACCTCTTATAAAACCTCTCTGCCCTGAGTTGCCCAAAACATTGCCCTGTTACACAATTTCTAGTATTATGCTGCTGCATGATGCACTATCAGACAAGAAATAGTAATATCCAGAAAGTCCTTGATTTTATGTTCATAGTTTTCCCACATTCTTTTCCTTTCCAAAATAACTAGGGCTGAACAGAAAAGTGGACTGGAGACTACAATAGTGTATGATTTAAAAAAACCCTAAAATCTCTGTTTGATGAAATGCTGACTTGATTATAAAAATGCTTTAGGGTATCATTTTTTCCATGACAAAAAAATCTGAATTTTATGATGATATGTTTAAAAATCTAGAGATTGTAGTGTTTTTCAGAGGAACAAAATATTTCTGATGCAGTCTGGAAGAGTAATGTGTTAGATATTAATTATCTGATTGGGACTGAGAATTTCAGAAGTCCCCATAGGGATCAAAAAAATCATACAGACATTCTCTGAGTACTGGACACCTGATTCCCTGATTGTTTAAATTGGATTATTAGATGTTAAACTAATTCAAAAACTGTTAGATGTTAAACTAGTTCAAGCTCACTTGAACTGATCAGGCCCTCACAAAAAAAGATTTTGCAAAAGACACAAAATTATTAGCTTCCATGATCCCCATTCAATTATTAGTTTTGTCTTCTTTTCTTTTTCGGTTTGGGTTGATGTATTAATGAGCATGGTATATAATAAATTATCCCTGTTTTGGAACCTAGAAAAGCTTTCCACACAAAGCTTCACTAAATTTTAGGGAGGTAGAGTTGTACAACAATCTGTATTGTACTCTCAGTCAGCTGAAAACTGTTGTAGGAATGGTATTTCACATGATGGTGCTTCCTCTTCTGGTCAAAATTAGGAAGTGCACAGATATTTTCCCATTCCTTCAAGTTTAATGCAGCACTTTTGAATCCTCAAACAATTCAATGGGCTCGAGCTGTGTTCACTCCCCACAGGCTCTTCAGTGTGCAAACTAACTTTTGGTAGTACATGAAGTATAAATCAGGTACTGGACCTACACAGCACACCTCTTCCCATACACAGTAATAGGCCTCCAAGGAATTCGCTGTCCAAATATAAAACTGGAGAGATATTTGGAGAGATCACTTCCCTGTTCGTTTCATTCAATATAAAGAGCTGCATCTCAAACATAATCTGAACAGGCTTCTGTTAGGGCCTGATGCATTTTTAGTAGTTTTAGCTGGTTTAAATAGATATTTCTATTTATCGCTGAGAGGCAGTAAACAGCAACAGTGCAGAGCTGTTCTTTTAGGAGCACATTTTGTTGTTTGTTTGTTTGTTCCTTAAAGAAAACTCTAAAAGAACAAGAGAATAAAAGCCAACCATACTACAAGACTCCTTACAGGTATGCAACGTTGCTACAACAGGAGTAACAAAGCCGTACATTCTCTTTCATATATCGGATCCACAGAATTAATGAAACCGCATAATTCAGAGTCAGATTGCCCACATGTTTTGAAAAAGCCCAAAACCTTAAGATTTACACACTTAATTGGACACACTCTAGGTCTAGATAAGATTCTCTAGCCTTACTCTCACAATTCCCTGTAGTCTGCTAAAGTTCAGATCTAGCCTTGTCTGATGAAGTTCAAATTAATAACAGTGTCTTGAAGACACGAGAGGTTTGGCCAACTTTGCAAAAGGCCAGTCTAATAACTGGAAGGTGCTAGGTCAGTCAGACCTGCTACCCACATTACTGTGCACACCTGCAGGCTATATTAGACCCAGGAGTGGAGTAACCACATAATTAGGTAGACTGACATTTTACAGTGGGTTGAAGTAATTAGGGAACTGGCAAAACAGGAGAATGGCTTTCTAAAGCTTACATTGTTGAATATATTGCCTAGGGTTTAAAATTAATAGCATAAAGGAGAAAACTTGATACCCTCCGATGCAGGCACAATTACCAGATACAGACAGGCCCAATAAGTAACATTTCAATTCAGCTCTGAAATATTTAAAAGTTGTAAGGGCCAGAGCTGGATTCCTGGTTTGAACTTGCATACAAAAGAGTGTCAAAAATGTTCACAACAACCAACAAAAAAAGACTGAATACATAATATAGTATATAGATGCATTATGGCAGCTCCCGATGCATCACCTGAGCTGTAGGACACGCCTGGCAACAGCCACATGTTGCTTCAAAAGTCGTTCTGTGTGCTTTGTTCATGCAGAAGAAGGAAAACAGGACAAAAACCCAATTTGGTCTTTTATCATTATGCCTTCTAGCCTTTCTCCATAACATTTTATAACCTTGCATCAACCACAAGTGGTGAGCATATTTCCCATCTGCTGGGGCTAAACGTGCTGTGATCAGTGCCAGCAAGGAGAGACAGAGACTCTGAGACTGTGTCCAACTAGATTAAAATCTGGAAAGCTGTGTTATCCAAGTGATGTATTGATTCTGAGGATATCAGCAACATTTCATGTTGCAGTGCCACAGTCATGAGCCGAACCATGGCAGATTGGCTCCAAACCTGAATCTTGTCTCTTTAACTTTAATCAAATACCCAGTAGTAAAAAAAAGCAAATGCAATAAAATGGAGCAAAACAGACTCCATAAAAGATGACTAATTGTTTGCTAAATACTGCCATCCATAGAAATGGTGATTGCTAAACAGCATTCCACATATCTTCACATAAAACTCCTCCTGTGGAATTGGGATAAAATACAATTGCCCCAAAAGAGAGTATATTGGGATAAAGCCTCTCTCTTCATTAGAAAGTACAGAAAACAACCCTTCTCCTGGTTAAATTACCGCTGAGAATTGATCAAACTCGGCATGGATGGACAGATGTGGAGGTTTTGTTCTCTCAGAGGTTTTCTTTGCTTCATTTTCCTTTCAACTCCTTCAGGATAAGCTACTATCCTGTGCTCATAAACAAAATACTGAGTCGGACGGTGTCACAGACACTTCAAATGGGCAGCTCATTTCGTGTAACTTCTCTGTGCTTTTGGCTGTGGAAAGAGCCTGAAATCCCACCTTCATATGAAGGACACCTGCCTGGAAGGAGAAAGCGAGAGCAAGACCCCCTGTCATGTGATTGGTTACCCTCGATTTGTAATGCAAAGATCTGTAATAAGAGCCATCTGTCTTGCACAAAGCCTCCCTACACTGAACACTTTTACCAGGGCCCCCAAACCACAACCAACTGAGACTTATCCTGAGGCAGTTTGTAGATGAAAAGAAAAGACTTGGATTAAAGAGGCACTTCCCGGGGATGCCTGCTGAATGGTTTTAGGAAGCCAGCCAAGGCACTGAAGCCATTACTCACCAAAAAGTCAACCCAGCTGACAAATTTTTAAAAGAACCAAAGCTTACTGGCCAAGATATGTCCATTCCTCTTCTGCATCAGTCATTCTCTCGTTACACTCACACCACCATATTCTGCAATAACAGGAGGAATCCCTCTGTGGCAGTGTGCGTTAAGCAATCATGCTTTCATGTACATATGTGTCATAGCAAAATTTCACCATTCCTGAGATTCTACAGTTAAAACACAATAATTACAAGGAATAAGAACAGTGCTTTGCTTTTTTTATAATATCCCTTTAAAGTGTCTTTACAAGAAGAGGTCATTCATAAGTCTGGTCAGTGCTATGTGTTTTCCTCTAAAGAAAATACAGTGTCTTTAAATGGTTTAGATCAGGCGCAGATAAGCAAAACAGATTTTTCACTTCAGCTGAAGGATCAAAATTTACAGTAGCTCAGTATTTCACCCATTAATTCTATAAAGTTCGTTAAGTTCTCGTTAGATAATCAAAGTTATTACACAGATTTGATAGAAAACAAAAGAAAAGGAAGGTGGATTGTAGCAAGATGGGGGTCAGCCTCTTTTCCCAGGTAACTAATGACAGGACAAGCAGACATAATCTAAAGCTGCACCAGGGGAGGTTCAGGACGCATATCAGGAAGAATTTTTTCACTGAAAGGGTGGTTAAGCATTGGAAAAGGCTGCCGAGGGAGGAGGTGGAGTTACCATCCCTGGAAGTGTTTAAGAAACGATTGGACATGGCACTTAGTCCCATGCTTCAGGTGGCATAGTGATGTTCACTCAAAGGTTGGACTTGATGACCTTGGAAGTCTTTTCCAACCTCAGTGATTATATATTTCGATTACTCTGTGATTAATACAGGACATGAGCAATGCTAGGTTACTTTTTGGTTGCAGATGAAGCAAGTTTACATACTCACATGGGACGTGCTGTTTATGGCACATACTCGACTGTGCTGCATCTCACCATATACTCAGCCAGCATATGTGATGTTGGACCAAGGCGGTATTTCTAGGCAGCTCCTTGGCAACAATGGCTATGCACCAGCCTTCTGTGGTCAGCAACAGCTTGGTTGAAACTTCAGAACCCCACCTACACCACCACTGGAATGGTATTTGTGTACTGGTACTGCAAGGACTGTCTGTCTCTCGTCTCTGTGTGTTTGCATGTGTGTACCAACCTCCTGAACAACTTGTGAGCTAAGTGCACTAAGAGGCAGCATAGGCTGGGGCCTGGCAGTGGTCCCACAAGTAATAATGCAGCTGCATATTTTTTCTGAAGTGGAAAACTTGTTTCCTGTTGTTTCCAGAGCAGTGGGATATGCCTCCAAAAGCAGTGAAGGAGCTATAGCTTTCTGCAGCTGGTGCTATTGCTAGTTATCATCCATAATAACAAAGATGTCAAGGTTTAGGTTTGTGCTGTGGCAGCAGTAATGACTGGCAGCAGGGAGTTATGAAAAAATAGAGGGGAAATGACAAGAGAGGGTAGATTTCAAGGAGGTGGTGATAGCGGCAGTGGTCACTTTGATAAAGATAAGGAAGATAATGATAAGGAAGATGATGACTGTACGTGTGCTACCGTGTGTTAAAGAGGCCAGAAGACTGCTGTGTCCATGTGCCTACATATTCCTGGCAAGGAGGCAAACCTATGACTGGGGGTGGCTGGCCCATCCTCTGGTGCTAAGGAACAAGAAACCATGGTAGAGTAAAGAGAAAGGATGCAGAGGGATGATTAGAGCAGAGGATCAGTGAAATGGCGGCCATCCGAGCCAGTCCTTATGTAGGACAGTGTGTTTCTAATTCACATCACATACTGTCAGTAAAAGCATTTCTTCAGAGTAGCCAAGTGAAGCTGTGCCAAGGGTGCCCTGATGCCACTACTGCAGGAGACACACTCAAAGCACAGGCAGGAAGAGCAATCTGTGCAAGTCTGGCCGGGAGGCCTGCCAAGCTGGTAAATGACAGAGGATTGCTATTTTTATCTGAGAGATACAGTTCAGTACTTCGGGCCCTAATGCAAAAGCTGAGAATCAGCAGTTGAGGATATCTTGAGACTGAAGTTGGGGGAAGCGACAAGGGAATGATAACTGCCTGGATGTACTTTATGACACGAATTCAGTTCAAGATAAAAACCGAGCAGCTGAAAATTGTTCAACGTTTCAAAAGATGACATGATCGTGTCCACTGTGATACGGTTTCCTCTTTGGCCGTTTGTCCAGAAAAGACCACTCAACCAAATTATAAATAATCTGAGCCCCCACAGAAGACTTCCTTATGTTACTGCCCAGTTATTTTCTGCGTTACGGGCATCTGCTTCAACACTGGCTGTAACAAAGGATTCGTTCAATCTTGTGCTGTTTAGCTACTCAGTCCCCGGGGCCCAGTTCTGTTAGGATCCTCTGCCTAACCCACCTTTACTGTAAGAAGTTGTAGACCTGTTGTTATTGTATTAACGTGTAGGTAAGACATCTAGGCAACAGGTTCTGGTTGCAAGAGTAACTAAAGAGAAAACTATCACCGTGAAAAAATATAAAACCCTGAGGAAAAAGAAGTCAGAAGGCAGCAACTCAACACATGGGAGGATCAGCCAATACATTTCCCATGCTGTCATCTTACTGACCTGAGCTGGGGATCAGTATCCATTATGCTTACTTGTTGTGGGAAATCACAGAGGACAAAAACATCACCTCCATGTTTTACAGCTCAGCTCCTTTTTATGTAGGGGAAAATAATTCCCAACCACTACTATATTTGGTGAAGTTTGCAAATAGTAACACAGATCTACCCCTTTAAGATGCCTAGGTATCCCCAGGAACTGAAACAAAATTGACACACAGGGACTCAGGGGAAAAAAATTATAACTGATTGCAAATTCTTGCAATTCCCAAAGAACAGCTGATCACTGGCATTTGGCTTCAGGGTATTCTGTGATTTTCACAAAATACTGTTGCACCATGTTTTATCAAATTCATGTATCCATGGTACCATAAACACAAACAAGTATAAATATGGCATGACTTTTTACTTCCAAGGCACAAATGACAGTGATTAAGTTTTGCCATAGTCTGCATTTAAGTCACAGATAATTATATAATATATTTGTATGAAAACGAGTCCATAAATGTTTAAATACAACACTTTAACCAAGTTTCAGGAATGAACAACTAGATAGAATTGTAATGATATGTAATGTGGGAGCATAAAAATTGAAGCCTGACACTTGCCTAGTAAAATTTCTCAATTTTATGTTCATGTTCTCATATATAATTTTTATTATATATATGATTTACTTTGGCACTAATTTTTTTTCTTTTTACTTATACCTATGCACTTGTGGATATATCAATATCCACAAGTATGGTAAGTCTCAATTGATTTGTAGATACAAAAGACACTGATTTTCTTGCACACTTTATAAAAAAGCAAAGGGAGAGGTTTAGGGCATAAGATCTCAAGCTCTGGCACCTCACAGAGGCTGAGATCATGCAGGCCCAATGGTCTTTGTTCAGTAGCAGCCTTAAGAGGCTCAGCTAGGCTGGAGAATTTGTCCACCAGCCCAGCTCTGACTCCAGTCACCTGAGCATGACTGAATTATATTTCACAGAAGTCATTTGGGCAAGATTCATCTCAGCCAAATTTTGACACTTAGAGAGGCACATCTGAGGCGTGATTTGTCTCGTTCAAGGATAATCCGTCCGGTGAATCACCGGCTGGAAGTGCCCGTTTCTGCCCATTGACCACAAAGACAATTAACTAGAGGGAGGATGTTTGTTATTTGGACACATAAAGGTATATGAGACATGTTGCACCTTGAGCCTTCACCTAAAAACCAAGGACAGAGGATGCCTTGTCTATGAAATCAGTAGATTACCTTTTTAGTAGACTGTGCCACTCTCACTGCAAGAGACAGGTGCTCCCTCTCAATCAGACTGACTCACCTGCAATTTCTAGCTTATTATGAATTTTCTCTGGCACGGGGAACACCAATAATTTTCACAATGAAAATGCTTTTATATCTGTCGATCATATCATCACTCTATCTCCTGTTCAATCTTTCACTCAATTTAAATGTTGGTTTCGTATTTACCTATGCAGATGAAATTTCCCTAGAAAACACACATTGACTATGGACTGATGTGCTCTGAAGTGTTGTTGTCCTGCTGAAAAGTTGGCAGCTGAGTTTCTTTCTCCTGCTGAAAGTTATTGCTAATGGTTACTAATTACAGCAGAAGCACATGAGTATGATGCAATAGGGAGAAAACTACACTACAAGCAAATCAATCAGCTTTGAAATAGAAACAAAAATTCATTTTAGAGGTCAAACAGTATTTATAAGTTTAATTGTAAAATGGTACAGTAAATATTTTTTCCAGTTTATTGATCTAAGAGAAAAAAAGAATGATTTTAAAAAGCTAGATTTTGCAGGGAGATGTCCTGTTACAGAGGGTACTCTGTAATTATGTTAGCGTGAAACATGTGAAACAGTTACTCATTTTCTGCTCTGAGCTTAATGGCATTGTTTCAGGCATAACATACACTTCACTGAGGAAAGCAAAGTGAAAAGAGATATCTTCTTCCCATTCTTATAACAAATATAAAATTTACTATGACAAGTGTCTTCCTGGCAGAAGTTTAGTAACGAAGGATAAGACAGTAAGTCTAGAGCACAGCATCAGAAAATAATACAAAACTCCTTCTAAAACACTAGTGGTTCTAGCTGTTGAAATTTTTAATTCAAAATTTTTTAAAGTCCTTTAAAAACAGAATTCATGATTTCATCATTCATGAGACTCTCAGAACAAAACTCATTATTCTGAGGGGCATGAACCCATAAATTTCAGTAGACTTTGGATTAGGTAATAATATAAGAAAGACCAAAACAGTGGAAAAGGAAACCTGTTAATCATCTATTCAACTATGAAAAACAGTTGCCAAAAATATTCTGAAAAAGCCTATTACCTGAGAACATTTGACATTATTAAAAGATTGAGTTTATTTAGGAAAAGCTTAATAAAACGTGTTTAGGCTTTGATACCTGAACTAGGACCAACTTCCTAACTTTTTCAGAGGTCACTTAACCGTACAAATTGTACCATATAAACATTTTTGTTGAAAGTGCTACTGATTATTATGCTTCTGTCTTACCTCAAATGGATCTCAAACCACTGTGTACAACACAAAAATTTGCTCTCCAGGTTTAGATGTTCACAACAAACACCTTATCTCTGTATTGTACCAAACCATTTCATTTTTAATGTTATCTCTGATTTTGCAGAACAGACCAGCGTAACTGTGGTTCATAAATGCATATTACATTTTTTCTAAAGTCCTACTAGAAATTTATTTTGAAAAGGGAAATATTTTTGATCGATATTAAGGATGTGAATTTTGCTTCAAATTTGAGACACGATAACATTACTGAGTTCATTTTTCATTCTTTTCCTGTGTCAAAGAAGTAATCCTTCAATTCTAGAAGTCGTGAAGTTTTTCAGAAAAAAATGTAACAGGCAAATTATCTTCATGCAGTTGTGTCCTGGTTTCAGCTGGGATAGAGTTAATTGTATTCCTTGTAGCTGGTACAGTGTTGTGCTTTAGGTTTAGTGTGAGCATAACGATGATAACAGATTGATATTTTAGCTGTTGCTTTAGCAGCGTTTACTCTAAACCAAGGACTTTTCAGTTTCTCTTGCTCTGGCAGTGAGGAGGTGCACAGGGAGCTGGGAGGGAGCATGGCCAGGACAGCAGACCCAAACTGGCCAAAGGAATATTCCATATCACAGCAAATCATGCTCAGTATATAAACTGGGGGGAGCTGGCTGGGAGCTGCTGATCGCTGCTCAGGAACAGGCTGGGCATCATTCAGAGTGTGGTGAGTAATTGCATTGTGCATCACTTGTTTTTCTTGCGTTTTATTCTTCTCTCTCCTTTTTCATTATTATTACTTTATCTTAATTTATTTGAATCATTAAACTGTTCTTGTCTCAACCCATGGGTTTTACCTTTTTCTAAGTCTCCTCCCCATCGCACCAGAGGCAGGAGGGAACTTGGGGGGTAGTGAATGAGTTTCTGTCTGGTACTTAATTGCCAGCTGGGGTTAAACCACAACAAGTTGTTTAGATGCAGGCTATGCACATGTACCTGCATTTTTTCTTGAGAAACAACAATTTCATGAAATGGGATTTATATTTCTTCTTAATTAGACAGACACATCTATGACTCCAGGCAGGTACCATCACATCCACAGATTTCGTTAGTGTTTTTGCAGTTGAGGGAAGGTTTTAAATAACACTGTTCCCTAATTCAGCAAAATTTGTTTTAGACATTCGCTGGCAAGGAAGACTCTTAACCAAATGAGACTATTTTGCCTGGGAAAACAAGGATCTCATAATCTCAAATTATTTGAAATTGAGTTTTCTTTTTCTCAGACCATCATGGAAAGCAAAGTACAAAATGTTGAGCTGAGAGCATGACGTAATAATAAGAAAAATTAAGGTGTATAAAAGGTTGCAAAAATGTTCTTCCAATTTTCATCCAGCTCCCTGTGCATTGTTGGGTTGATGATATGCCTTATCAAAGAGAATTGTTCTTTCATACTTTTCAGAATACTTCTTTCTAAGCTCTGCTCTCCAAGAGGACTGTCTGATGACGGCTCAGTTGAAGCTCTTTAAGCCCTCAGTCTCACAGTCACATTAGGTATCCTTTCACGTATTCACTCCCCCAAAAGATTTAGCATAGGTTCAGAAACTCAAAAGAAAAAAATATTTTAAGTCCTTACAAGCTGTATATTGCTCTTTGAAATTTGTTGCTCCTTCTTTCCAACCTTCCCAGTCGCACCGTTCAGATCTTCTTTCCAAGAAATGTGCCCACAGTTTGTCCCTGGTGATTGAGATTTAAGCCCTATTAAGGTAGTGAACTTCTTACTACAATTATTCTTGAAGGAAACCGTAACTTTGGTAACATCTCACGTCCAGTTACATAAAAACCAGGAAAAAAAATCTGACATGTCTCTGTCTGAAATTAGTAATCTTTTCATCCTACTAATTTGAAGACCAAGAATACTGCCTGTTTTAATAAATTCACTTTAGGTCAGGAAACATAATTCTTGGAATTTAAAATATTTAGGCGTTTAGATCAGAGATGCTTGCTGGAAACAGCTGTGTGGGGGTTTTTTGACTATTTTTGTTTTCAATGGCTTTTAATGAACAATGACTGGGAAAAAGACACAAGAAAGGAAATAAAATGAAACAGATGGAATAGTCTCTACTGGAATGACACCAGTATAGACTTGCAGCAGGTAATTTAGTTTAGGCACACTTGCATGGTTTGCTTAGCTGAGCAGAACAAACAATCAGATAAGCTGGCTGGAGCATATTCACAGGCTTTCATTGGAACAAAATAAAAAAATGCTGGTTCCACTGAGTGTGCTGAACACTGACCCCAAGACATGGAACAAACAGAAAGCATGATTTATTATAGCATTTATATTACAGAGAATAGTATATCAAGGAGCAGCAGTGGAAAAATGCTTTTTGATCACCTTGTAGTTCATCTTTTTCTCTCTTCCATCATTGGAAAAGAAATAAAAAGTGTCATTGACCTACAGGTTCCAGATCTCCAGTAGCACAGCATAAGCTGTAAACCATGCTCTAATCTGCTGTTTCTGTTTGTGTGCATACTCAAGTTGAGCAGTTTTTCACATTCTCTGGGCTAAAGCAGTAAAAAAAGAAAGCAAGAGAAAGCAGTGCCTGGCAGGCAATCGGTCCAAATGGATCACATACACTTTTATTGGATATGCTGGATATGCTGATATAATAGCCCAGAAAGATAAATTATGCATGAATAGAACTCTGTGATGTCTGTTGTCATGTGTGTTTCTCGGAAAGTACATAAACACTTTTTTTTACTGGCTTTCATATATCAGGTATCCACAGGCAACTTAATCTCATTTCTTACAGTGGAATAGGCGTAACACAGGGCTACAACACGAGTTATTACCCCAAGTTATGTATCCTCTCTGATAGACACATGCATGCAAGAAGCATGTTTATATCTATACCATGGATTATTTTCAGCCATGGGCCTTCCAAAGCTTTAGGACTTCTACAGTTGCTGTAGAAAAGCTCAGCAGTTCTGGAAGAGATTTTTTTTGTTTTGACAGATCACGCAGCTATTCCTTCTCAGTACCGATGAGAAGATCCACCCACAGCCTTCATTGCCAACCTGAAACATTAGCCAGTGAGAGATGCTACGTACCAGGCCAAAATATAACACCAAGACATGATACCTGCAACAAAATTATTTCCTTATTAAAATCATCCGTATTTGGAATTTGTATGGTAGATACCAAGCCTTCCTGAATTATACTTGATACGTGTGTCATATTCAGTGTAACCACAGGCTAGCAGGTATCTCTAAAATCTCCACCTGCTCCTGTTTTTCCAAGTGTACTCAGCAATTCTACTTTCATCTTCGCCTTTCAAACAATGTTCCTTCCATAGTCAGAGTATTTTTGTACAGCAGAACTGATATTGTTTCTCATGATTAAAGAAATACAGAATCTAACTAATTCACATAATATGAATCATCTACTACGAATTTTCCTTTTATCTTCGAGTATTAGAGCAACCCAAAATAAATCCCTCAGAAATGCAACCGAACAGAGCTATTTCTAGCTGAAGTCTGCCCTTAAAAAACAAAATTCTGTTCAGGCTCCAGCTATGCTCCAAAATCATCTATGACTGACATTTGTTTTAAGTGGTTTCTCCAAGATGAAAGGCCAGACAATGATTGTTAAACACATTCCAGAAAGTATTATTGACCTTACAAAAAACTATTCGTGGATGAATAGTTTTAAAAGTTGCTAATAGCAAAGAAAGGCCTAAAGAATATCCAAATGCACTCTTTCTCTCTCTCTCTTAAATCTCAAGTTCTCCTTTGGTCTCCATGACATGGTGTAAGAAGTAAGTATAAAAGTTTTATTTTGTCCATCCTTGTCCTGCCTCCTTTTTCCTCACCTTGACTCAATTGTTGCCATTCCATGCCATTAAAAAAATGTTGATTGCAGACCAGAGGGTTTCTTAGAAGACCACTCACACGTGCTGTTTGCAAAAGATTCAGACCCACTACATGCTCGCACAAGCACATAAATATATACATACATACACACATACATTACCAGTAGATGCTGCTGACTTAAAATGTCTGCTGAGCTTAGCAGGTCCAATTCAATCAATGCATGCACTCTGCAAAACCATAGCTCAGGAAGTGTTTCAAGGAAAATGCCAGGCCAGGTCAGATGGGGCTCTGTTCAGTCTGTCCTCCCTGCATTCCCTGCCAGGCACCAGACTTTTGACAAACTCCAGTGTCAAAATTGTCTTCTTTTTCAACCTCTCTGACCTTATCACTGGCCACTGTGGGCAGCTCCTTGACTCCTTTTTGTCCCGTTTAGCAATTAATGTCTTTGCCATCACGGTCTCTGCCCCCAACTCCATTTCAACATGCATTTCCCAATTCATCCTTCGACGCTCATCCCAATTCCCATTAAAGTACCAGCATTCATATTCCTAACTTTTTTTTTTTGTCTTTTACCACTTACTAAATGTTTGATTAGCAACAGGAAGACTTTCCAAAGCATTCATTCATGCTGACTTGACGGTGAAAGATAGTACAGAATCAACTTTATAAGTGGAATTAATGCTGAGCGCACTGAAATACCTGCTGCTGGTATTCTGAACACTTTTCTTTTGGTACCTCTGATTTTTTTATGTGTAAAAAAGTCATGTATACCATCAGGGAAAATCCAAAAAGCAGTTTTCTTCCACATTTTTGTCACTTTACATGCCTCAATAACTTTGCTTGACTCTAATTCTGTTAAAACCCTTAACATTCATTTTCCATCAGTTCAAATAAATATTTTTTTACACCGTCAACTTTCGTCTTGCCTCATAGAGTACTGGTTTGCTTCTCTTTCCCCTATAACTTTAACTCTGGTCAATATTGGCCTACTCTGGAAAATCCTCTCATTCTCTTCCACACAGGCCTGGGAGTACCACCTTTTACTGTTCTATTTATTACTGACAGGTGCTGCTTATGTTATATCCAGCAATACCATCAAAGGGCTTGTGCTAGGTACCACACATGTGAATACGTGATACTCTCGTGGGAAGCAGTTGTACAGTTCTCACTACTTAAGCTGACTCGAATACCTCTGCAAAGCACTGCTAGGTGGGCAGGAATTCTTATTTATCAAGGATAAGGACAGATCTGAAAAGCTTTACAACAGGGAAGGCTTTCTAGGAACGTATGTGGCAGCTGGTGGCATTTCTAGCACATGTCTAGGGCTGAGATCTCCTTTCTAGGAAGAAATGCTTCACTGCAGTTACTATCATTACGTCCTGACAAAAAGCTACAATAAATTTTCTTTTCAGGTTCTTATTTGGTGTGACATTGTTGACTACCGCTTAATTATATATGTAAATAAAGTAGTGGCCGTCACCTTTCTATGATGATGTTGCTCTGAGCTAATGATGAAGAGGGACATGGAGAGGCTGTGGGACATGTCACTGTTAATGAAGATTTATTCAGTAGTGACATTTGATCAAATCTTCCTGGTAAAGTCTTAGGTTTCATTAGTTAAAGATGTAAAGCAGTCTGTCTGATTAAAGGGAGAAAAAGCAGTGGGGAGCTCACATAAATTACTTCAGCTCAATTAGGTGCAGACAGTTTAGTGAGTGTTTATTACCAGTAGAAAGGAAGATTTTCCAATTAGATTAAAAGGTTTTGAAAACAACTCTTATAGTGCACAGTGATTTAGACCCATTGCTGGAATAATACATTGTGAGAAGCTGCATTGATTAAAAGTAAGCTGGTAAGTTATCTGCATTGCTTCATTGTTTATCAATGGATCCCCTGCTGCCTAGGTACAATTTACCTCACAAGATCAATGTCTGGACTTGGCTAATTTTCTCCTGGCTGAAGATTTATATGGATGTAAAGGGCATCTACATCATGTCTGAAAATACTGAGGAGATTTATTCAGGATGATCATCAAGAAAGTGAAGTTGTATCAATCACCAGAAGTGTACCCTGGCCATGCTGTGCCCTTCAGGCTGGCATCCCTGCTGCAAAGCGGGATTTAAAGACAAGACATTTTAATCAGAAAGGAACTTCATTCCAGTGAGGTTCCCCAGGCTCATTGTGAAAACTGAAAAGGCATTAAAACAAAAGTGGGAGTATACAGTGCTCAGACAGTGATCAGCCAATGTTTCTGACAAATGATTGAAGGTACTCAGTGTACAGTGCAAGCCCGTGATTCATGAATCCCAATGTCCGACAGTGCAGAATGTGACTTCCAGCAGTGCTGAGCTAGCTGGAGTCCAGGTCTGCTTTGCCAAAGGATTTTTGGATATGAGCTGTGAAAGGTAGGGGGTCATTGTCCATGGCTCTGAATGACTGATTGATTCCCATGCGTAATGGCAGGAGGAAGGCAGGGGGAAAGGGAGCCAAGGAAAAGAAAATGAATGATATTTAAATTCTTTATACTCCTACTGTGCCCTTCAGATCACACGAAGGCCTGCAGCTGCTTCTAATCCCTGTCTCCCAGAATTGTCTATTGTGAAGACTGGAGGAACTGAGACCAACAAATGGAGAAATAAATAAAATAATTCTAGTTTTACACGTTTAATTTAATAATGGCAGTGTTCCACATGGAAATCTTTCTTCTGCCTTGTATGTAAATAGGACTCAAAAGAATCCAAAAGTTACAATATCTTTCTTTCTTTCTTTCTTTCCCCTGCACACTTGCACATACAGCATTTCTCCTCTGTTAATGCAGGTCTGCAAAGTTTAAATTTAAATCAATGCCATCAGAGATGCTGACACTGCCATGAAAGCAGAGCTGAGCCCCTCCTTTTGGCTCTAACAATAAGCCATTTGGGATTCAGAAAAGTGCATAGGAGTGGTGGCGAGGGGGAAGGAACTATGGCATTATGACTTCCACAGAAAATGAAAATCTGGTGTGCAGGGGCTGCTGTCCTTCATCGCACTAACATGCTACATGTTCTCCAAATGCACAGAAAAGTTCATTCTCCCCCTAAAAGCTACCTCATAGTTACAGGCAGGACAGGCACTTCTGTATTAACATTTTTTTTGTGTACAAAAAGCTAATTTAAACACAGATGTCACACAAACGGCCCACAACAAAATATTCCTTTTTAAAATAGTGGTTCAGTGAAGCTACAACAGTGTGGTGAATAATCCCATAGCCTTATGTTCATGTGCTCACTGAGCACTTCTAAATTACACATTTGAGCCCCAAAAGTCTTAGTTCTTAACTCGTAATGAGCAGAGTTCATGTAGTCTGTATTCAAACTGCTTTGTCCTGTACAGTTAAGCCACAAAGCTTTCTTTGGGGACTCCTCTCTACATTTCAGCAGATATCACCACCCTCACCAAAACTACACTTCAACAAAACAACCAGCAAATCAGCAGCCGTTTTTCAAAAAAAAAAATAGGCACATTCAAATCTCTCCAGGCACCCCAGATATTACCGCTTACTTTACCATATTAAATAACTGCTCATGAATAAAACACTGATATTCTTTGTAAAGTAAACATCACATTGCTGTTGGTTAGCGGAACTGAGCTTTTAGTTCATTTTCATTATAATTGGAAGGGCTTGTCACTTAAGGAAACAATTAACATTTTTTACAAGCAACAAGATTGTGAATGACACCTTCTATTACACTAAATACATTTAATTATGATTTATTGGCACATAGCAACCTCTTGTAACGTTGCAGGCCAACATCCATTTTCGCTTAATTAAACTCATTATAACAACATTTTGCTACACAGAGGGGAAAAAACCCAAAATAAACAAACAAAAAAAGCCCATATTTCATAATTAACTGTTCAAAATTAAGGTCATAGGGTAATTAGGCAGCAGATTTCCTGGTATTAAACTGCTACTGTTACTACGAGGAAAAATATCTGGCAAATATGTAAATATCAGACAAGGACTCGGGCTTTTGGTCTTAGCTGTGGAATTGAAACATTCTTGAAGCTTAGTCATGTCTTGGGACAAAGGCAACAGCAATCCTGCATTGCTCAGATTGTTTATTGACCTTTCACTAGTACGATTTCCTGTGTGGTCTTAACCGCTCCCTTCCAAAACAAAAAAAATCCAAAGAAAAAAATCCCTATTTATTAGAGGCTAAATACACAGCCTTGGTAGCAACTGCATTTGCCTCCACAATTGGTGACAGGGCATTTTACTACATTTTTTTAAAAATTCAGTGGTAAAGAAGGTTAAATATAGGAGAGAAGGATTTGAGCTATTAATCCCCAGTATACCTAGATCCTTCTAGAATTATATCTAAGCAATTTCAAACTAAAATAAAATCTCTGAACTCAATTTTTTCCTGAAATGTAGTGCGACACATTATTTTGTTTCAAGTTTACCAGCCTTGTGGTTTGACGTAATTCACACAAAGTATTTAATAGGGACATGGTCAAAATCACTTGTGAAACCCATGTGCTCAGATCCTCTTCTTTCTAATAGGATTTACTTAGGCAACTCCTGGGTGGAGATTAAAACTTCACCCTGCACACAAACCCTTTCCATTCTCCTGTTAATCACGAGGTCAGAGCTAAACTGCAGCCTGTCAGAACTCCTAATGACTATGGTTTACACATCGGAGCTGGTTGCTTGCTCAGCAGCAGCCTGTGCTATCTGGAGGCCAAAGATAAGTGCTCAGGGATTACCTTTAAAACAATCCGCCCAGCTCTTTTGTCACTAAGAGAAGAAAGTCGGGAAAAAATGGAACTGTAATCCTTGCTTTTGTGGACTGACCAATTTTTAGCAATTGAAGATTCAGGAAAAAGCCCTTGAAAATCGGTATCAAAGCTCAACCAAAGTGCTGCAGCTGTTACAAGGTCAGGATGTCTAGTCCAACTCTCTCCCCTCTCCCTCAAATAGCTTTTTTGGCTATTTTACTCCTGTTCAGACTATAAGGGTTTGTACAGTGGGTGTAGGTTTTGGTTGTTTGTTTAAATAAAGAAAGAAATCCGTAACAAACACCTTCAGTCCTGACTGCTGCCATCGTGTGCAGGTAGAATCATGGAATCAAAGAATTATTAAGGTTGGAAAAGACCTCTAAGTTCATTGAGTCTGACGATTAACCCAGCACTGCCAAGTTCACCACTAAACCATCCATAAGCACCATATCTACACATCTTTTAAATACCTCCAGTGATGGTGACTCCACCACTTCCCTGGACAGC
Source organism: Mohoua ochrocephala (assembly GCA_013398855.1). Lineage (NCBI taxonomy): Eukaryota > Metazoa > Chordata > Aves > Passeriformes > Acanthizidae > Mohoua > Mohoua ochrocephala. The sequence goes on from VZTA01009478.1 coordinate 248,967, forward strand.
CTGTTGCAATGCTTGGTCAGCCTTTCTGTGATGGAACTTTTGTCCTAATAACCGGTCTAAACCTCCCCTGGTGCAATCCGAGGCCATTTTGTCCAATTGCTTTTTAACTGGGAGGAGAAACTGACCGCCACCTGGCTACAACCTCCTTTCAGGCAGCTGTAGAGAGAAATTAGGTCTTCCCTGAGCTTCCTGTGCACTGTTGGCCCATAACTTCCATGGCGCAATGAGGAACAGACAGCTGAGAAAGGAAACTGCTCTGCATGGCCTCCTGTCCTGGTTTGAGA
>VZTA01009479.1:0-26727 GCA_013398855.1 Mohoua ochrocephala
GAGAAAATTTGTGCAGCCAAAGCCTAAATGGAGTTGTCCAGAACTGTGGGGGACAGTAAAAAGAGGGGTTCTTTTAAATATGTTGATAGCAAAAGGCAGTCCAGAAATAACAGTGGCCCATTGATGAGGATGGTCGTCTCAGAAACAGGGACACAGACAAGGGAGAGGCATTCCATGCTTTCTTCTCTTCCATCTTCAACACAGATGACAGGCTAAAGGGTCCCAGCACCCTGAGCTGGAGGACCATGGATATGAGAATGATCAACTCCCAGTCATCCCTGAACTTGTGTAGGATCAGCTGCTCCAGCTGGATCCCTATAAGTCTGATGGAATTCTTCAAAAAACACTCATGGAGCTTCTGATGTCATAGCAAAGCCCCTCTCGATGATTTTTGAGCGGTCTTGGGAATCTGGAGAAGTCCCAGTTGACTGGAAGCTGGTGAAAGTCCCAATTTCAAGAAGGGCAAGAAGGATGACCCGGCAAACAACAGGCCTGTCAGTCTCACTTCAGTGACTGGTAAAATCATGGAGAAGATTATTCTGGGAGGTATTGAAAAACACCTGGAGGACACACTGGTCACAGCCAGCACAGGTTCATGAGGAGAAAGTCCTGCTTGCCAAACCCGATTTCCTTTTACAACAAGATAACCCACCTGGTTGATCGAGGAGAGCCAGCTGATGTAATCTTTTTGGACTTCAGCACAGCTTTCCATACAGTCTCTCCCAGCATCCTTCTGGACAAAATGTCCAGCCCACAGCCGGATAAACACATCATGTGATGGGTGAACAACTGGCTCACGGGCACAAAGGATTGGGGTGACATCAGACTGGTGACCTGTCACTGGTGGGTTCCACAGGGCTCCATTCTCGGCCCTGTGCTCCTCAGCATCCTCACAAATTACCTGGATGCAGGACTGGAAGGGATCCTGGGCAAGGTTGTCAGTGATAGTGAGTTGGGAGGAGCTGTCGAATCTCTCAAAAGCAGAGAAGCCCTGCAGAGAGACCTCGACAAATGAGAGGGCTGGGCAATCACCAACTGTGTGAAGTTCAACAAGGCAAAGTGCTTGATTCTGGCCCTGGGATGGGGTAGCTGTGGGTATACGGACAGACTGGGGAATGAGATGTTGGAGAGCAGTGCCCTGGAAAGGCACCTGGGGGTCCTGCTCAATGGCCAGTTGAACATGAGGCAGCAGTGCCCCGGCAGCCAGGAGGGACATCCCTGTCCTGGGGGCACTGCCAGCTCTGGGCTGGGGCAGCCTCACCTCGAGTCCTGGGGGTGGTTCTGGGTGCCACAATGTAAAAAAGACATTAAACTATCAGAGAGTGGGCAAAGCAGGGCCATGGGGATGGTGAAGGGCCTTGAGGAGAAGCCACGTGAGGAGCGGCTGAGGGCACTCGGTCAGTTCAGCTGGAGAAGAGGAGACTGAGGACAGACCTCACTGCAGCTCTGCAGCTTCCTCGTGAGGGGAAGAGGAGGGGCAGGCACTGATCTCTGCTCTGTGGTGACCAGGGACAGGACTAGGAGGAAATGGCCTGAAATTGTGTCAGGAGAGGTTTAGGTTGGATATTAGGAGAAGGGTCTTCCTCGGGAGGGTGTTTGGACACTGGAACAGGCTCCCCCAAGGAAGTGGGCATGGCACCAAACCTTCCAGAGTTGAAGAAGCATTTGGACACCACTCTCAGGCACATGGTGTGACTCTGGGGCTGTCCTGTGCAGGGGCAGCAATTGGACTCCATGGTCCTTGTGGGTCCCTTCCAGCTCAGGATATTTTATGATTCTATGATCCTATGTTTTAATCCCACACTTTTGGAAATCTTCTTTCTGACCGTGTCGGGGACCTTTGTCTGGTTTGCATGAGCAAGCTTGGAAACTGGGAAGAAATTGCTCAGAAACACCATTATTTTTTCCATGTGTATTACACACATGCACACACACTGTGCATGTCCTGGAGGGATGTTCTTGCTGGGTTGCACAGGGTTCTTCCCCTGCTGACAGATAACCAAGTGAACAGCTTTGGCCTTCTGAGATTTCTCCTCTGCTCTCACCAGACAAGCCCAAACATCAGGCAGCTGGTCCAGCAGCCTTCATACCTCCCTTTGTTTAGGGATGTGGTGTTTTTAAATCTGAGAATTAGCAATGCGGCTGGGTTTCAGTTCTGCAGAGGGAAGTTACATGGGTAATGCCACCTGTCACCCTCAGTGCAACCTTTTCAGTGGCATTGTCTAATAAAAGCATACACAACACCGGTGCTTGCAAGTCGGCTGGGTTTTGTTTCTCGTGCACTGGCAATGTAGGATGGAGTCATTCTCCCAAAAAGCTGATTTTGTAAATAGCTCAGGTCCCACACTGAAGACTTACGGAAGGAGATCTTCACTGCAAAGTGCACGGCAGTCTTTACTTACACTTAATGATAAATTATTAATATACTTAAGGCAAATACGTCATTCTCAACAGCTCCTTGTTTTTTGCCTTTCTCTCTGGTCTTGTCCTTGTAAATTCAATTTCACAGGCACAATCTGTAACACAGCAGGTGCCAAGTGTAGCCTTCTTGTTTCATAGGATCCAACTAGCTGTCTATGTGGGATTCATTTAGACACTAGCATAGGCAGCAATGAAAAAAACTTGTGTTTCTGCTGTACAGAAAGAAAACAATGCTTCTCAAGTAGCCTCCCTTTGTAGTTTCTTGTAGGGTTCTTAAAGACCATCTACTGCCATGCTTCTATGCAAGCTGGTTCTGGAGACTTTATGAATTCCGTGGAGAAAACAGTCGTGAGTGTGGCTTTGCTTTCGTGGTTGAAGTTTTGTAGGTCAGGCCGAGATAATCAATGGTGCCGAAACCAAAGGAACTCGGGCATCTGAATACCTTTGAGGGTTTGGATTCCAGTTCTTTATGGAGGTCTGTTATTAAGGTTCCAGAGCTTGGGCTATTAAAGTTTTGCAGATTCTCTCTGACTTGTGCCAAATAAAACTGACCTGTGTACATGCCTTAGTCCTGCTGTAGGGAAAGGAGCTCCCTGACTCATTGCCTCTACACTTCCTCCTGGTTTTTAGAGCAGATGCAGGCTCCATATCCTGAAAAATCTCGTGGAGGTTTCCCTGAGGGAAGCCTTTGTGTAGATACACATGCACAAAACGACTGCATGGCAGAAACTATCCCCACAGAAAATTCGCTCTAATTGACGCTGCAGTAGTGATCAAGAAGGGCGGGGTGATTGGTGGGGCTGAACTGCATTTTGCCAGTGGGATGGCTGTGCATCTGGAGTTCACATCTGCGGAGCTCAGACGCAGAGATCTGTGCATGGAGCTGGCAGAAGAAGGGAGGGGTGAGCACAGCTGAGGGTGCCAACACAATTAAAGCCGAAGAGAGGAGTGACTGTTTCCTATCAGCACCCTGCACTCTGCACCTGAGCACCAGATGAAGCAGGATCTGAGCAGGGATTTGCACCAGGGCGGAAACCATCGGAGAGTGCAAGGGCTGCTTTAAATTTGGTGGCAAAATTATGAGCTTCTGTGTGTCTGACTGCTCCGATTCGGGGCCTACAGCCAGACCTCCTGGTTTCAGCATGTAACAAGGAATGGGCACCCTGAGGAAGTTGCATGCTGGAGGAGGAACACTCTAAAGGCACCTCTCTGGAAGCTCACAAATGCAGGAGGTTGTTGCAATGTCTCCTACTCTCCGGAGTGCTGGTGATGGACTCAAGCACTTTGAAAACCCTCTACTCAAGAAGAAATGCTTGTGGTTGCTTTGAAATGAGCAAACAGAAAGCACCCTTTTGAAGTCATCACAATAGCTGGAGCGGGATGTTGCTTTACTGCAACAGTTCAGATCCTGTTATTCAGCAGGGTAGTGGCCAGTGCATTCATCTGGGAGACCTGTGTAGGGAATGCAAAAAGTCCTTTGGCTTTGAGAAGTGGGTGTGAGCCAGCCTTGCATGTGGTTGGGTGTTCTGGTGAAGGTCACCGGCTAGGGTGACACGTTCTGCTTGAACGGTAGCCTGGAAGATAGAAGAGACACAGAGAGAGACAGCCCAAACCCCAGGTTTCCTAGGGGTTAGTCTGCCAGAATGGCTCATCCGATGCATGAGTGAATTTCCCTGCCACTCCTGGAGGGGCAAAGTGAGCAGGCTGCACTGATGGCTAGAGGATGTGGCTGTAATGGTGACAAGTTGGCTGCTGGGCTTCTATTTTTTTCTAGAAAAGGGACATTTAGGGCCATAGACGACATTCCTAAGTGTCCCGGGGAGAAGCTTTGCCTTCTGCTTTTTAGAGACTCTAGCCATAATATTAGGAAACAGTGTTGGCATGTTAGCAAGTGTTCTCCTCCTAACATTTTTCAGGAGTATTCTGGGTTCATGCCACGGATACTGATGGTGATGAGCTGCCAAGTAAGTGATAAAGCATTACTTGCTTCTTACGTACCTGGTTATGTGTAAGACTTGCCTATTTTAGGCTAAGTAGGAGGAAAATTGTTTTATGACCTTATAATTAGCAGTTGCGTGAGAATAACAGCAAGACTTATTGAGTCATTCTGATAGCACAGTTTCCCTTTTTTTTTTTGCATTCCTTAATTAAAAAAAAAAAGAACACTTCAGCATGTTTTATAACACAGCTTTAAATAAGCAAACAGACAAACCTAATTTCAAGGGATGGTCCAGAGGTCTCTGCTACTTGGATTCATGGTGACTGAAATGTGTCTTGAGAAACTGAGGAATGCTGATGGTCTGGCAAAGAGCAGATCAGGCAAAGAACACAGAGGTGACGCTCAAGAACATCTTGGGGTGATAATCATAGAAGCCTGGAAGATGTGAGAGAGATAAATGAGTGACCAAGCTGGTAATGGGTATGCTGACTTGCTACAGGAGATCCTCGATGCCAGTGACAGTGAAAAGCAGCTCCATTCGTATCTACTTGAGTTCACGAGGCATTTATTTACCTCCTGCATCTTCCTTACACTTCTGTTTCTCTTCCCTTCATTTCCAGCTCCTTCCATGATGTACTCGTGACACAGTCATCTCTGATCACCTTCCCAAAGATTTTCAGGCAGCTCAAGGGGAGTTATTTGCCCAGTTACCAGGTGAATTTCAAAGTACATGACAGTCCCACCCTCCTTTTTAGAGTGGTGGAGCTGCCCCTCTCCTTGAGTGCTACTGCTGGCTTGTCAGTTTTGTTTTCAGGGTCTGTCAGCAACTTCCTTCTAGTGACTGTGGTCACCGTTTGCTGTAGCAGCCCCACAGCTAAGTCTGGACACAAGGCACGCAGTGCTGGCATTTGTGCTTACATCTGAAATTCCTTAGAGGAGGAGAGCTCAGGGCCTGGAGAAACTGCTGGAGGACGTCTCGTTTGCGTTGGGTTTGAGACACAGTCTGAGAAGGTAGGAGCTGAAGAAGAACGCTTCTGTTGAGTCCTGAACACTCCTCTGTGTGACAGAACCTGGAGGCAGTCTTCCGTCTTCCTGTTTAGGTTTTTTTCAGATAATCCCTGGTGCATCCCAGGCACCTGGTTTATTTGGTTTTCTGAGGAGAGAAACTTCTCTCTTCCTTGAGTCATATCAAATGAATCACACTCAGCAGATGTCTGCCAGCAGTTGTTTGGGACCACAGACCTACAGGATGTTTTATGAACAAAAAGGAGCTTGCCCAGCGCTGAGGCTGACATGCTTTTCCTAGAAACAGGGCTTTCTTACTGTCTTCTTTTTTTGGTGGGAGGGAGGTGGTGGGGCGGTAGAATTGCCCTCCAGCACTCCAACAGCCAGTGGTCAGTTTATCTGCTGGTGTAAATCATTATCACTCCAGTCTGATCCACTCTCATTTACCATCTGTCTCCTTTGTTTTCCACGTGGGGCTCTGAAGGGGGGGGTGGGGGCTGCAGGTCTGCTGAGGGAAATGAGCCTGTAATGGAAGGTGCACGAACACCTACAGACTGTGAGTCCTCCTCCTCCTCTTCCTCCTCCTCCTCAGTCCTGCCTACCCTTTGCTGTCTGCCATCCCTCCTACATGGTTTGAGATGGCCCAGATATTTTCTGGGCTTGGAGCTCCTGGAATTTTCATTGCAGCTGACGTTCTGGTGTGCTGTGGTATCAGGTAACCTGCACAGAACGCAGTGAAGAAGCACTGTCGTGACCTCTGAGGCTGGAGGCTTTAGTGAGGGGAAGACCTGGGAGATGCACTGTTGTTCTGGAAATAAAGAGTGCTGCCATTCTCAGTGCCTTCTCTGGCCTTTACAGTTTGTGTGCTTTACCTAGATCCTTAGTTTATTGTATTTTTGCACTTACGGAGACAAAAGAAAGAGCGTATTTTAGTGGCCCACAGCATGGCTGTGTGGTAGGTGAGAGGCTCACTTCACGTGGATGCTTTGTGGGGTTGTGCTGTCACCACAGGTGGCAGGCAGAGAGCAGAGAAGCGCAGTTTCCCCACGAGAACGAGGTGGGGGACTCAACACCTTTTGAGACAGGTGTACTCTGTCAGCAGCGAGTGTCAAGTAAACAGACCTGTGCTCAAAACCCACCCAAATCCTGCCAGTGAAACCAAGCTCGAAGCCACCTGTAGGATTTTCCTGTTTCCACCCCCATGCTTCCCTACAACTTGCAGGATAGAGAGCAACCACTTGTGCCCCCAGGCCCTTTGGTCCCTCCTGATTGCCCTCAGGCATCTTGCTGGGAGTTCATCGCTGCCCAGCTGGAGAACCAGAAGTGGATAATAACCAGAGGACAACACCAGACCAGAGAGGTTACTAGTAGCTTCCTTTACCCAGGAAGGCAGCAGAGTTCCCAGTGTGCTAGCAAGGGTCTGGCAAGCATTTTGGGCCTCCTGTTCCTCTCAGAAGGGAGGCACTGACACAGCTACGTAGCCTTCTTTTTCTCTTGACTGGGGTGGTGGTGGTGCAGGGGTAGGATGACCAGGCTGGCTCGCCTTAGGTGGTTCCTCCAACCTGAATGGAGATCCTGGTTGTTGTTTGCCCAGCCCTCAAGTTCCAGAACCTTGTTCCTATTGTATGAGGGCAGCTGGGAGGGTGAGGGAGGCCAGCAGGGGATTCATTTTCTGTCTTGAGAGGAGACCTGTTTCCATTCCCCCCTGTTTCTTAGGTGCCCTCCTCCTGCCCGCTGGTGAGAGAGTAGGGAATCCTCTGCCTCTTGTGGTGCAGCCAGCTGGTGTGTTTGCCTCAGGGATGGTGGAGAGTGGCTCCACCAAGTCAATCTCCTCCTCGGAGTCCCCGATACTTCTTCCCCTTCCTACGTCCTCCCAAAGCTCTGCCACCAGGACAGCAGATCATCCAGCTGGCCACACCTCACACTGCTTCTCCCTACTGGCCATGCCACTCGTGCCAGGCTCTGGCACTCCCTGGCTGGCCGCACGTTTTCATGGCAGGTCCCTCATCCTTTCTGGTGAGTGCAGAGGGCTCTCCCCTGAGTGGATCCCACAGCTGGGCTCCTTCCCGAGCGGGGTGACCACCAGCTGAGCTCACCTCTAGCCCTCGGTGCACAGACTGCCCCACCCTCACTGCCTTCACTCCCTGGGGGCTGCTTTTGTAAGGTCGGGGGGTGGCTGCTGTCCCTCCCTGCCCCTCTCACACTGAGTCAGAGCTGCCTCTGACTCAGAGCCTTGGCACTTCAGCACTCAAGGTCTGAGGTGTCTTGCTGAAGTCTTGGGACTAACTCTCCAGTCTAAAATTTTAGAGCTTTCCTGGAGACAATCCTTTATATTTTCCGTCTTAAATTTTTCACCGTGCTCAGAGAAAAAGCGAGGTTCTAACAGGTGAAACACGTTCCACTTCTAAGCACCTCCCAGCACCTTCCAAAGCTGCATTTCAGCCACAGCAGCTTATTTTTGTCTATGTGCTCGGATGACATAGCTGTTCAGATTCTTGCAGTCCACTCTTATCTCGGTGATACTCCTGAGAGGTGTGTGAGCAACGTTTGGGGAAGCTGCTTGATGTTGTCATTCACAATGGTAGTCACAGCAGAGATCTTAAAACAAAGGGCTCTGTGTGTTTTACCAGGAGAAGCCACAGTAACAGGTTTCAGTGTAAATGAGAGTTGTATTGCCTTCCATCAGAGATGACTTGAAAATAAAGTACTTTGATGGTAATACTGCAGATGTCTGCAGGAAACCCAGCACAGCCTTGAACACTGTAGTTAGATAGCTGCGCAAAAAAGTACATGAAGGGAAGAGCTAATGTGCAATACTTCTATTTAAGATAGAGGGAGGAAATAGAAATTGTGATAGCATGCTATTTCAAGTAATAATAGAAAGTACTTGATGTTTACATGGTGAATGGATCAATACTAATTCTGTAGTCAGGGCACATACAGTAGTTTGGATTATACAAGTGATAGATGCACTCGGTATAGCTGAAATTTCCACCCTGCAACATTTATTTCTCACTGCGTGTTAGATGGAATTTTCCACCCAACTATCTGAAAGGATTTGCATAAGAATGGTGATAGAGCAGTATTCTTTAATGATGTGCTTTTCTTTGTTAAACTTCAAAAATGTCTACGATGCATGATGAGGTTCGGATGAATTGCCAAGCTAATGCTTTTATATTTTCTTTAAAGAGCTTATCTTCACTGTGTTGTGGGAGTTACTTTATATTGTTGTCATAAAGGCAGCAGCAGTAAAGCCGACTTTGTAGCAACCCTGGTAGGTGCCCCCTCCTCCTCTACCTTCAGGTCTTTGGTGCTGCTGAAGGAGGCAGATCCCAACACCTCTTACCCAACCACCTGTTTGCCCTACTGTTAACTTGTTTGTGCAGCTTCTGTGGTGCTGTGCACGACGTGACTCACGGCTGGCTCTGTGTCATTTCACTTTTAAAACAATGGCCCTCTTGGCATTCAACCTAGATCAGCCCAGGCTGATGTACTGTTTGTAGAAACTGGGTCATAACCAGGCTCTTCCCAGAATGACTTCTTGATTTAAAAGGAACTCAGGATTAAAGAAGATGTGAAAAAATCTTCTGCCAGTGGTGATTTTTTACAGAATGATAGAGAAGACTCTTTGTTGTGTTCTTCAGTTCCTTGGAGCAGAAGTCCAATTTTTTTAAAATACACGGGAAAAACTGCTTGAAATTGGAGAATTTTAGAAATGTAACCTGTTGAGAAACAATATTTCCTTCCTTGGCCATTGGCCCAGTGAGTCACCTTCTAACCTGCACTGTAGTGAAGCTATTCAGAAATCTCCTACAGCAGGAAAAATAAGCAATACAGGTGACTGCGAGATTTGTCATCAATTCCAATTCCACGTAGGGTGCAATGATTCCACTTTCACAACAGCTATTAGGCAGAGAGGGGCTAATTCTGCCCTGAGTCAAGACTTCTGTAGCACAGCGTGAGTGTAACGGAGAAACGATTTGGGTTTTGTTGAGTTTGCTTTTTTATTTGCCTTTACTGATAATGGGCATTAATTGGGAAGGAATTTAAGCAGAAGTTATAACTTTTTCCCTTATAATTCCGTTATTCCCTAACAATAACTCTGTTTAGGAAGAGAATGGCGCAAGTATCCGAGATAGAAACAGGGAGGAAGATTTTTATGTCAAATCTCTTTCAAAACCAAGAAACAAGCAACTGCAAAAATAAGCAGTGCGTGTAAAAATGAGCAACCAAACCCCAAAATGTGCACGGTGGCTTCCTTTGTGGTCGCTGGAGAATTGCTGCACGTGCACACATGGGCACGGGTTTTTGTGTGTGCATCTACAGCTTACACAATGTGTATTTATTTTTGTGTTTATGTTGGCATTTATAATGTCAGGATAATTCAGGTAGCTCAGGAGGTCTCTTGTCCAAGCTGCTGCTGAAAGCAGGCCCAGCTGTGAGATCAGAGCATGGTGCTCAGAGTTTTATGCAGCTGGGTCTTGGAAACCTCCCGGGGTGGAGGCAGTGTAACCTCTCTGGGCAACCTGCTCCATCCTCGTGGGAAGAAATGTATCCTCATCTCCGGCCTGAACCTCTCTAGTTCCTGCAGGTGCCAATGCCTCTCGCCCTCCCACGTGGCTCTGCGGGCAAGAGCCTGTCCCCACGTCATTGCTGCTTTCTCAGGAGACACCGTGGTGCTGCCAGGTGTTCCAAAGCCACCTCTGCTCCACGCTGAGCAGCCCTGGCCCCAGAGCCTGTCCTCGCAGGGCAGTGCTCCCGCCCTGCTGTCTACGTGGCGTCCCCGTGTCCCCGTCAGTTTGTTGGTATCTCTCTCACCAGGGCCTTGAGACCAGGCTCAGTGGCCCAAGGGGGACTGCTGAGCCTTCCTCAGTGCCCCTGCTGGTGCAGGGCTGCCTGCTAGTCCTGCCTCAGCTGCGTGGGGTCCCTGTTGGCCCTTTTCTCCAGGGTGTTGTATATTTATGCACAAATATTTTGTCTAAACCATATTTTTAAATAGGTGCTCGTGCTAATATTTAGACCGGCGTGTTTGAGGCGTAGCATCCTTCAACTCCAGCTTGTACTTTTAGTGTTCTGTTGAATTTTTGATGAGTGACAGATCCTGTTGCTACTGTGTCTTTTGTGTAGCCCCTTCACCACAACGTGCCCCTTGTCTTGCCTCTGGAAACCTTTCATGGTGATGGCACGGTGTGTTTAGACCTGGAATCCATTACATGGGTTCAGGAAGGGAGGGTGTCCTAGATGTGAAGCCTCTTGTTAATGGAACTGGCACTAGGATGTACACAAAGATGACCTAATGGAGGAGGGGACACTTAAAAAGGTCACTCTACTGATGCTAGAGTTGAATGCGTGAAGAAAAATGGGGAAAAAAGCAAGGTCAGCTTTAAAACACAAATGGTGTTCTTTGCTAGACTGCTACTGCACTTTCCCCCCCACCCCCTGAAAACGTGCAGAGCTGATTTCTGCAATGCTCTTCCCTTCACAGGACAAAACAAACGCCTCTGTGGCCTGATTCCTCCATCGCTTCCCACTGCATGCGTGCCTGTCCCGAAGGGTTGCTCTGTGGTGCTGGCTGAGGTGTGCAGGTGGCTGTGTGTGCTTGGAGTGCCGTGGTCTTGTCAGATGTCCCATGCCTGACCGGTGTTGCTGGTTCTGTCTGCTAAAATGGCAGCATGCTTAAAAAACCTCCCCAGCTTCAAAGAACGGCCGGAGAGAGGATGAGATGAACCTGCATGTGCGTTTCTTGCTGTGTTTTACACTCTGCTCTTAGTTGCTGTTCTGCTACAGCCCTGTCTGACACCTCAGCATGCCAGCTGCACTTGTTTTACACAACAACCGAATCCCCAATTACTGCAATTGATGTTGTGATGCCATTTATACCTGTTTTCTGGCCAGGAACTCGGAGGCATAACCTTTCCCCAGGTCTATGCCTGATGACTCTGGGCTGGAGTGCTCTGCCATGGCTGGAGAGACCCAGCCCCCAGTATTTGTTTTTTGCCAGTCTCCCCCTCTCATGCTGCAGGTGAGCAAATGCCTGTTCTGTGGAACGTGAGAGGAAAGTGGGTCCCAGGCTGAAAGGCAGTTGTTTTGGGTTTGCCTGGCACGGTGGGGAGTGGTGTCAGTTTGTATGGCATTGCATATGGCAGTCTCAGCTCCTTGTCTCTTTGCTTTCTGGGTTTTGTGTCTGCTCTCTGTATGATTTTAATTTGAGGTTTGTGTTTAGTTTACCTGTGTGGTGGGACTGAGAGGTGACTGCTGCCTTTGTGTCAGCAGAAGACATGGGTTTTGTAAAGCTGTGACCATGAAGATAAAGATTTATAACGGTGCAGGAAAAAAAGCCCACAGAATTATTTGAGAAGCCACGCTATGCAGGATCAATGTTACAGCAAGTATTAGCCTTCTGTAAAAATTCCTTTGCCAGCGAGGAGTTTCATACACAGCCTTTGTGAGAGAAGAAATTTTGCCTCAGTGATGTTCTGAAATGCTCTATTTAAGAATTAGACATGAGGAAAACCTTGGCTTTCTGCAGTTTAGACTATTTGCATTTAGACATTTTAAACATCTTCTTTAAGCGACGGTGCTTAGTAACTCATGGATACATAAATACTGTTTATATATAAATTGTATGTGCTGTATTTTGTACACAGGCATGATTGTTTGACTCTCTCTCTTGTGTTTCTGTGTGTACAGCAATCTTCTGTCTATTTTTTTTCTCCAATAGGCGCTTGGAAGAGGATATGATCGCAGCTGAATTGTACAAGCCTGCTTCTACCTACCTGAAATGACAATGAGGTTTTTATCGTTGCAATTTGGAATCATAATTCTTTCTAAGATGAAGACAAAAAACCATAGTTTTTTTAGGTGTTAGCTGGGCAGTGCTGGAGACGAAGGTTTCCTTTTGGATGGGTAGACCTTGATAGCCATCTCAGTGGCTTCCCTTGCTGCATTTGGCTTGACTTATAGCTGCATTAGTTGTTTTTTTTTGTGAAGCCTTCATAGAACACCAATGTGTTTTGGATTAAGACAGTTCAAAGAAAGAATTTTGTTATATTTTTTTTCCCCCTAGTTCTCATATTTCTGAAGTCTAGAAAAACTTAAGCCTCACTCTTATAGCCTCTTGAATGCTGTACTGTTATTTAGCTTGCACTCTTTCATCAGAGTGGTCAGGCAGTCTTGCCTCCTGATTTTAGACTTGGGTTTGATTAAGAAATGTCTGATGGAGAGTGTAGCTTTTGGAAAGACCTTCCTGTAATGACTCCCAGTGGTGGAGTCTTCTCCTGGGGGAGATTCTCATCTGCTCCTTCCACAAGCATTTCTGCAGTGCACCAATTCTACCCTCCTAATTTTTCCTGAAAGATAAAATGTACCTCTCCGTGATTCCCAACCCCTGTTTCGTCAGAGGTTGGTGTCCTTAGCTGCACTTTCTGGAGGTTTCTGCCACTTTTGATGTCAAGGCAATTCTTTGGTTGGTAAATCTTGAGAGCTGTCTGTCCTTGGTGTGTACTTAGAACAACCTGCAGGAAAATACTTGCAAGTAATGATCTGTCCTGACTGTTGGATGAAGCTTTCCAAAAATAGTTGTCTATAGGCAAAAATAATCCTGAGTTTTGATATTAATAGAATGATGCTTCAGGTCTTCTCCTTCGTGCTGGTGCAGTAGAAGACCTGAAAACGAGAGGTCTGAAATACTTTCAGAAGAGACTCCTGATGTAAGGGGATCTTAGTGGAAAGATACTCAAGGTCTTTTGAAGGGACTTATGTTTTGAAGGAATGATGAGTACCCATCTTCTGAAAATTGAGTGATTTTGTGACAGCTGAAGTTTGACAGGAGTTGATATTGCCTTTTTTATTGTCTTGGTCAGTTTCTGCATTCGTGTATTATCTCAGAAACTCTCCCCTGTAACAAGACCCGTCTAAATGCCTGGGTTTTTTTCAATTCATTTTGACATTTTTAAAGTGAAGAAAGTTTGCAGTAAATGAGCTATTAACATGAAGAACTGAATGCATGTGGTGCTTTTGAAGTGTTCCCACCTCCCCCCCATGAGATTTCTGTGGAAATAATAATTGATATTTCATATATTTGTCACTTGACATGAAATGCTTACCTTACTTGAATGTCTAGTGGCTGTGACTGAAATTTAACTCTACTGTGCAAGGTGCTGTACGGGTGGAGACCGTTTGACATCCTCTGCATCTAAGAACTTGCATTTGACAGAGGCAGTGCAGATGAAAGGCAGGATGGAGAAGCACCAGAGAGGTTTGCATTGCTCAGCTTTTGGGTGGGGTTTTTGTGGTTCCCTCATCATTTTGGTATCTTCCAGGAGTACATTAAATGATGAGATTAGTGCTCATCGTGTTCAGTGATCTGTCTGAGCTCTGGGCTCCTCTCTGAGGGAGGTGGTGAAAACGGGGAGGGTGGGCACGCTGTGCTTTGTGAGGGACTTCCCTGGGTGCCGTGCCCCTTCTCCTGGGGAGATGCTGTGCTGGGAATGCTGGATTGCTGAGGGCAGGGTGTCCCGCTCGTGCCAGGCTGTGGTGCCTCAGCCTGGTGACCCGTCTGGGGCCACCTCTTGCTGCAAAATGGTCCCTCTGCCTTTTGATGCAGCCAGCTCGGGGCACTGCTTCGTGGAGCTTTGCTCGCTTTCACTAGCTTGTAGACACTATCTTTTTCCTTCTCCTTTCTTCGTGCAGGCAATCAATCACCTCCTTGCTCAGATACAGCTGCCTTTGGACCAGGACTGACATCTGGAAGCACCCACACCACTTAAGGCTGTTCTCTCCCAGGGCCCTGCCTTTGCATGAGGTTTTGATTTACTGTTTACTATTTCAGGCTTGTAACAAGTAGGCATCCCAAAGCCTTTTAGACACACTTACTGTCTGAGTCAGATAGTCCAAGGGGTCATGTACAGATTGAGACTGAACAGTGAAACATCTGCATACGCTTAACCTTGCTTCACTTCTGGCATTGCTCCTGAGTGTTATTTGGGCTTTGATCAGACCTATTTATTCAGCCAAGGATCTTTCCTCCTCCTTAATATCCTTTCGCATGCCTGCTTCTCCAGACTCCGGAGTCTCCTCGTGTTTCTGAAGTCAGGTTTTGCTTCTGCCTTTTCACTTTTAATCCAAAATGGCCAGTGGGAACAGCATGTTTTTATAACTGTAGGTCCTCTTTGTCAAGGGGTTAGTTAACAAGACAATACATATACCCTCAGGAGCTGATCTGTTTGTCAGGCTCGAAAAACTAGTTCATCTCGACAATAGCCATTTCTTTGTGCAAGGGACTCTGTCTGAATGACATGGGTAATTATCTATTTAGAGTGCAAATAACCTCCATTTTCATAACACGGTCTGCAGCAGAGCAAAACCAACCCATGGTACATAGACTCCCAAAACATGTAACCTGGCTTTTATTGCCCTATTAATTGTCTCATGAGCTGTGGACCTTTCTGTCCTCGGTGTGCTGAAAAACAGCACAAGCTTCAGGCTCCTGCGAAGTTTCTAAATTGAGCATTAGATATTTTTATCAAAGACTAGAGTCAAACTTAAATCTTTCACTAGTAGACGGAAGCCTCTTAGGAATGATATTTACAATGCCAAGATTTCTCTATATGCATATATCCCTTACTATCCTGTCCTAACTAGAAGCTGCTATAGTTCATTTTATTTTGTGGAGCTTTCTGGTGAATTATTTTCTTTCTCAGTAATTTCTCCATTTAGGAACCCTCCTGAGAAATCTTTACTGTATTAGCTTCAGCTTTGCTGCATCTTTATCTTTAAATAGCTCTTTTAAATTTGCTTAGGCAAATCTGGGGTTTCGTCTGTCTTCAGCGGTATTAAAATAGTATCTGAAGGGAGTGTTACCTGGGTAAGAAGACACACCACTAGACGATACTATAAATGAGAGACAGATGGATTGCTGCTCAGAGACAACAAGATTATGGGTAGAAACCTGTTTACCTTTTGCAATACAGCCGCTGAGCTGAACAAGTCATCAGAACAGAATGGAGCTGAATAATGCATGTCTCTAACAGTCTCTAATTTCTTTGAGCTGGAGGAGAGTTTCTTGCACCAAAACTGCTCTTGCAGAATTATCTATCCAGACTTGAGTGCTGGAAAGCACTTCTGGTGTGAGTTTTTGCTTTGTTTGCAAGTGCAGATGTGTTGTTGGCTAGCTAATAGATGGACTCTGCTCTTCTGGCAAAGGACTCTGCCCTTTCCTGGAAGCTCTGCGTGGAGTAGATGGTCTCTCCCTTCAGAGTGGTTCCTTCCACAGTCTTTATGTGCCAGGAGGACTCACAGACCACAAAGAGGAAGTTAACTTGAAGGAAGTTTGGTACCAAGACCTGACACAGCTCCTCAGTTGCAGTGGGCCACCACAGGACAAAAACCCCGGCAGGGTTGCTGTGGTGTAGGCTTTTGAGCTCTAGGGCATTCTGAATGCACGGACTGAATGTTCATGCACAGTTTTTAATTCCTACAGGTGAGGAAAATGGAAGACTGCAGTCGTAAAGGCTGTTTTCAGGGATGGGATTTTGCCAGTGCACTGAAGGAACGTGTCTGTGTCCTGTTGTTTTTGCCATTTGAGCTGAAGAGGAAGAGGGAACAAGCTGTATGTCAGCTGCAGGATTTTCTGTACCTGCCCTTTGGAGAACAGCATTGAAATCAGAGGTTCAAACCATGGCATGACTAACCTACAGATGCCTGTGCTACTAGTGAATGAAGGATCGGGACAGATTCCACCCTCTCTCCGTGTGTCCATCTTCTCACAGGAGCTGCCAAGTCAGTGGCTCTCAGCAGGTGAGTCGTTATGACAAGAAGGAGCACCATGGCATGAAAATGTCTCCCAGATTTCCACCTGTTCTTCCATATAACTGAGGGAGAGACACTTGGGAAGCGAACTCCGTGACTTAATGATCAAACAGAGTGGTGTTTTACACCTCTTCAAATATGGGACTCAGTTACAGGTGGATTAAGGATGTGGGTCCTGGACCATAGGAGTGAGAAAATGCACAAGGGTTTGACTTTCCATTTCATGTAACTCATTTCAGCATAATTGGTGTTAATCAGGGAAAGACAAATAATGGCATGGAATTATTAAGCTGTCTTCCCTCTGTTCTGCCCATGTGTGACTCCACAGGGTTTCACCTCCAGGGACATCTTTTCAGAAATAAGTGCTGTGAGGAAATACATCTGTGTGGAAACACATCTCAGATCTCAAGGTGATGGTGCTGGAGGTGAGCCTGCACGTCACTCCTGACACGGTCCCCAAGTCACACCCCCCTTTTTTTGGGGTGAACAAGTTCTTCTGGTGTGTGGCATGGCAGGGGACACCCTAAGAAATTCTTACCTGTGCACAACCTGAGCCTCAAGGTAAAATGAATTGAACACTGAGCAAGTGCTCCTAGAGCTGTTGGAGTGGAGAAGGAGCTCAGAAAGCAGCTATGGTCATTTATATTCCTTCTCCTTCTTCATCAGGCCAAACAATTCAGACAGAACAATTTTTCTAGTTGTAGCAGAGCAAATTCTTTTTAGTGTTCAATGCATTGATGCATCTTGGGACTGAAACCCTTCGCAGCAAACACAACCCCACGATGCTGTGATGGCTTAAATGAAATGCCAACACACTTCTGGTGCCTCAGAAGTGCTGTAAATCCAAAGCCTGTGTGTCCTCTGCCATAGGTGGGGGCCCTGACCCCAACATTCCATAGCTGGGAGCGTTTGTAGGGAAAAGTGGGATCTAGAAATTTGTGTAAGGCATTGTTCTCCTGATGTGATGGCAAAGCAAGCTGGGTTCTAGCTCTCCCAGGCAAGGAGGAAAGCAGCGGCTGGGAGTAATGCGATGGACCAATAAAGTGATTCTCCTTTTAACGAGGTGTTCTCCAAAGTACTGTGGGGTACTGTGGACCTGGGGTCCCAGCCAGTGCTGTGACTCCACCATTAGGGCCAAACGACGCCTGTGCACCCCCTGTCAGCTGTGGGATCATCCAGGGATGGGTTTTTTGGAGAGCGCATCTCCAGCTGACATCAGTGAGGCCTTTCTCTCAAAGTGGCAGCTATCAAAGTGCCGTTTATGAGCAAGATTCACAAACTAATTAGTCACCGGGCCCATTAATCAGGAAGACTAGAAATAATTCAGCAGAATTCATGCTGTCAGCAAGGATGAGAAGAGCCCTCTCTATGACAGCTTACCTTGCATTTTGATCATTAGGCGATTCAGAGTTTAGTCCATCCGTCTTGTTTATCTGCCCTCAGGGGAAAATAATCCCTGCATCCCAGCCATCTCGACAAGTTTGAAATTCAAACATATTTTCGGTTCTGTCAGTAAAATATCAAATGGGCACATTCGGATGAGTATTGACACACAACGGCGCCGGTGCCTTTTTTTTTCTTTTTTTTTTTTTTTTCAAATGTATTGTCAACAAATCCCTCCTTTGCCTGCTGCTCTCTGCATGCAGGAGCTCGACACCATATTAGGGAAACTGAAGGTTGGGGTGCATGGATGGGTCATTAAAAAGCAGCTAAACTGAAGCACTCTAATTATTCTTATCAGCCTCCCCAAGACAAGCCAAAGGCATTCTCCAGTGTAACTCCACCTCCCCGTGTCTTGGGTGAGATTTATAGACGTGTGCTTGGGCAAGAGATGTGTCTTAAAATAATCAAGCCAGTGTTTATTTTGGCTTTCTTTGCCTCTTTCCCCCCCACACCAGAAATCCACCCAGATATTACCCTGTGCAGTAAAATATTTCTTTAACAGATGCACGCCACGCTGTTGGTATGGAGTGGATTGGTCACTCTGGAAAGCGCACACTAACAAGGCAGGAACAGATGGTTTCAAGTCTTGGTATGGAGCTGTTGTGGCTACTGTTTTTTCATTAAGCATTAATTGCTGGAGGTGGAAATCATGCTTCTGAGTGTGCCAAGGAGACGGGTCTCGCTGTGTAACTCGGATGCAGGCGAGTGTAGCGGAGAAGGGAGAAGTCTGTCTGGAAACCTGGGATGCCATGAATTTCTGCCCTGCACCAGAAGGACTGCCTGTCATCTTCGCTCTGCGAGTCACTGTCTGGGATGCAAAGGAATTTCCATGCAGACCCAGGGAGGCTCACTGGGAACGGAAGCAATCTTGGGGGATAAAATGAGTTGTCTTTCAAAAGAAGGTCTGCCTGAGGAGAACTGCTTGGCCTGCTTGAGGTGAAATGAACATGCAGTTGAAACTGAGGCAAAATGATGTAATGGGAATGTGGACCAGGCCAGGAGTATGTTCAGTTTTGTTTATATATACATATATATATGTTTTGTAAATATTTTGTGTTTTCTGTTTTTAGTGTCCCGAGGCAAAGGGCTGGATCCTGATGTTACGGACACCAAGTTCCTGTTGTCCTGTGGAATTGTTATGTGTAAATACTGGTTTTAATGCCTTTTTTTACCTCCATAGTATGTGTTCTTTTTCCATAGTACTAAACCCCCCCAAAATTCTCTCTGGATTTATCAAAGAAATCTATTGTACCAAAATATTAAAAGAAGCACCATCACTTGTGAAAGAAGGAAACCATACTATTAATCCTGTACCCCAGCTACCATTTAATGGTGGGACTATAGCTTTTGTCAATGTCATTTCTGTTTCTCATCTTTTTTTTTCTTTTTTTTTTTGTTTGTTTATGACATCCTTTTTACTTCTTTGCTTTCCACCTTGGCTCTCCTGCTCAATCTTTGTTGTCACAGAGATGTTATATCTTACCCTAATCCTACTGGCATAATTTAACCTGGTTCTTCTTCGTGGGAGATGCAGCCTAGGAGTGGCATCTCTTTGTTGCAAATGCACATCAAATATGGACTTCCATGACTGTGGTGCTGCTCTAACTTTATTATAGCTCTGGGTGGTGCTTTGGAGCTCTTCTCCCTAAAAACCAACAGCTCATGCACAATCTTCTTTACCTGTAACCTCGTTTGATTTTTCGTAGGAAAACATCTGATTCCATGCAGTACATATAATCGGTGTGATATATCTAATGAAGTCCAGATTGCTTGTTAAAATGTGGAGATTAGAAAGCCAGACTTTGGTATCCTGGCTGCATGCTCCTGTTTCTGCTGTTACACCCTGCCTCCATCCTGCCTGTGCCGTATTTTGGAGAACTTACCGTAACATCATTACGTTTTCCATCTGTCTTGAAGCCTTGATAGGTTCATCCAGTTTCATTTTGAGCTGGTGGAAGGAGAACAAATCAAAAACGTCTGACAAATATCAAAATGTCCTCGTGTTGTCAGAATGAAATGTATCGGCGCTTCAAAAGGAAGGATAAAAATTTTATGTTTTGACTTTTTAATTTAATATTATGTATTATAATGCAAAATAAAAAAAAAAAAACTAGGTCAAAATTAATTTCATACTAGCACAAGCTAGTGGAGTTTTACCTGTAGGCTGTAATTTTTTTTCAAAGTGAAAGATTTCATATATGTGTAAGAAGATACTGTTCTCCCTTTTTGTGATTCTTCTTATCAGTCTCATTGTGCCTTTGTGTGATCCTTCTTTGTGCTGCATCTTACAATATGTTAGCATTTATTCCTTGTAATGCACAGACTCTGATAATTAGAAGTTTCCAAAGTACAGTTCATTTTTAGTATTATTTCTTCTGCCCTTCTTAAAGACCTCCCTAGAAACCACAGAGCAGGTAAAACTTGGAAGATTCTCGTGTTTTGAAGCTTTAAGCCCTGCTGTTTGATTGGTTTGGGGCTGTCAGAGTGCACACTGTCCAAACCAACGTGGTGACTGAGCTTTCCTGATGATATTGTAAATATGCATCAGTTCCCAGAGGTGCATGTCTCAGACCTCTTCACCGATGAATAGGAAAATCCTGCTGCTGCTTCTGTTACAGTAAATTAGCAGGAGGAGGAAATGTGGTGAGGCAAAAAGAAAGAGAGAGAATGACCTGTGAGACTGATGATGGTGGGGGAGAAGGAGGGATAGAAGGAGTAAATAGATGCAATTGGTTTTAATAAAAAACCCCACCTTTTAATGCTGCCTTTTACAGTGGAAGGATGTTTAGCATCAATTATGGAAGAGGGGCTTTATTTATTTATTTATATATTTTTAATTTTGCTGCTTGTTTAAGGTAACTCAAGAGTACTGTTTTTATTCCATCAGCAGGCAGCCCTTCCAGCTCGGTGCAGGAGTCAGTTGTTAGTGCACATTTGACCATCCATCTCCAATTATCCACTTCTGCTTCCTCAACCAGCCACGAGCCAGTGGCTAATGCACATTCTCTGGCTGGCAGTTCTGTGACCTTTCATCTCTCCCTCTTGCAGCGGTGGTCATCGACCCACCAGAGGTGTGAGGTGTGCGCTGAAGTCCGTGGAAGAAGACTGGTACACCCAGCTCTGGGGTTCTGGGTGCACTTCAGTGTCTCACAGCCTCTCTGTGCCTCAGTCCCCACCTGTTCAGAATTTCCTTTGTCTCCTTATCCTGCAAGCTGTTCTTTTCCAAGGCCTGCCTTTAAGGTTTGTGACCTTCATGGAGCTCCAAAATATCGCAGCATAAATAAGATCAGATGAAAAATAGGTGTAACACAAGTTTCCCCTTGTGCCTGTGCATTTCCCGAAGAAAAGAAAGACATTAATCTATTTGATCTCTAACTGAGGATTTTTTATTTGGTTTGAAATGTGAAGATTTTTGTCGTGTTATGAAAATCTGTTACGATGACCAGATGACCAGCAGATTCTGGGGATGTGTATTAGCTGGCCCAGAATCTATTCTGACTTTCCAGGCTAAAAGGTGATGACCTTTTCCTTACCCATGGAAATTTTTAGAGCAATCCCCATACTTTTCTTCCTGCAAAACATACCAAACATTATTTAAAGCTGCTAAGGAGATGAACAGTGTATTGGGACCATATTGCTCTCCTATCATCTGGCATAATGGTTTTCTTTTTGCCATTTAAGATTAAAACACATATGGAACTTGCTTTAATTTGTCACTTTTATTTTCTGAGTTGCTGAGTTCCAGCTTCAGCTGGGATGTCACATTAATTCTGTTTAAATCTTGGGGAGCAAGCAGGTTGATTGGAGTTAACTGTGTACTGTATAATGATTCTGAGCTTAAGCAGCGTTATCTCCAGCAAATGTCTTTTCTACAATAGTCATCTGTGTGAAGCCCTGGAGCAATTCTTGGCTTTTTCACTCGTATCACTTCACTATCAAAGCTGAAATGATTAATATTCACAGAAAAAAAATAGATTTTCTCACAGCAAATCTTCCTTTCTATTTCTGTTTGGTGAGAACCAAGCCTTCTGCATACATTATACAGATCAGCTAGAACCAGTCTGAGGAGTGAGGATGTATATCTGTGAATGTGATACAAATACATCACTGTGATTATCAGAAAGGAATGGTAAACATGCCCATATTCCTAGCATGCTCGCCTTTTTTGCCTAGCTTTTTGTCCTGCTTCTCCTGTTAGCTGTGGTGGCAATAAAATCAAGAATGGTGCCCTCGAACAGGCTGGATTTCTGTGGTGTGGAGAAAATTGAATTGCACCCCTTTTGCCACTGTGAGAGCAGCAGATCCACACGGTTCTTCCTGATGGACAACAGCCACTAGGCTGCCACTCCACGTGGCAGCATCCTGGGGTTGGCTGTGGGGTGTGACCTTGGCCCAGGCACGTGCAGAACCAGCCAGGTCTGGTAAGGACCGTGGTTTCCAGGAGCAGATGCTGACTGAATTGCTCCCAACAGCTCCCGAGCCCTGAAAGGGCCCACGACTTCTAAAATAAAACCAGTTTCCGTCAAAACTGAGGTTACCATCCAGGAGTCTGAGAAAGCAGCCAGAACTGTGCTCAGTTGCATGAGCTGGTTTCCAAAAGCTGGTTTCAAAAGAGAGGCTCGCCGTGGTTTCAGATCTTGTTGAAGTCAGCAGCGAACTCTGCACTGGCGAGGGGGACCTTAGGTGACATCCCAGGAGTCGGTGATTCACAGGAGGAGAGCGTTCCTTTGAACCTTCTGTTGTGAAAATGGGGAGTGCTCACACATGTAATCAGGGCACACTTCACCCTGCAAAAGCAAGCAGCCTCTCTCCTTTAGAAAATCCTTTTTTGTCCAACCGTGTCAGCCGAAGGTCTGTATCTATATATAAAGTGGTTTGTGTAGGTATAAATACGCATTGATTTATCCATAGGTCTCTCTCTCTGTATGTATATTTTTGTCTGTTTCCTCTTCAGGAGGTGAAACCCCTTTGTTTCCGTGTAGGGACATCAGAGGAGACCTCCTGCTGTGGCTTCCCATCAAACAAATGTTTGGTGTTGGGTGAGGACAGCCTCCAAGGCCAAAGCATTTTGGAGTCAAACCCTGCTGTGCTCTGTGCCTCTGCAGCCACACCTTCAGCTCGGGATGTGCTCCTGACCAATTTAACAGAGACCAGCAGCAAGAAACAATCACTTTTACTGTTGCTGGCAATTTTTATTTTTTTGTAGCAACACCATAAAGAGAACCCAGCATGAATTTGACCCTTCTGTCGGTGAGCCAGCAAATAACCCGAGCAGATAATGCAGATGAATACAAATAAATAAAAGCTGTGGTGAATAAAAAAGAGCATTCTGCGTGGGGTGGAACATGTTTGCCAGAGCTCTGGAAAGACAATGGCCAAGGATGCCTTCCAAGACATCACCATGCCTGGTGGAGAAGGCAGGCTGAGCGCTGGGATGTGTCAATCCAAGGGGTAAAATAGAAGTGAGAAGCACTGATTTGCACCTCTTTAGGAGTTTCATGTCCAGATCGATCTCTTTGGGGCGGTGCAGAGGCAATGCCGGTTCCTCTGGAGGAGGCACAGCATGGGAGAATCGAGAGCAGGAGCAGCTCTTTCAGGAGGGTGGTGTGGCCGTGCAGGGAGCAGTGCCAGGCGGTGTGGGTGGGCTGTGTCCTGCTGAACCTCTGAGCCTGTACCTGGAGCAAGGAGGCTGCAGTTTGGTGCTCTGTGCGTGGAAAGCCTCTGCTGGTAGGGATGGGGCTGCACGTGTGAGTCCAGAGCAAGCTGGCACGTTGTAAAGGTCACCAGACCACCCAGCATTGTGCAGAGAGATATTTCTGAGGTGCTTGGAGAGGTGAGGATGGAACCGGGAGTTGTGTTGAAATTACTGCAAATGGGTGTCTGGCCTTTTTCCCTGTGCTGTGCGTCTCTGGCACGCCTGTGAGACAGTGAGGAGATGAAAATGCTAAGGAACTGATTCCCATCTTCACTGAGCAGCTTCTCTTTTGGCTTTGGCAGCATAATTGCTGTATTGGTTTGCTCCCCGAGGACTTTTTTTAATTTTAAAAGGTGAAGGAAAAATAAGCTTTTACATCAGAAATGGAGTCTGTAACTTTTCTTTTGGTGTTTGTTCTGTGGCAAAAAAGCACGAGGAGTCTAATGGACTTTTCAAGGAAGTCCATTATCTGGTGTACATCCTTAAAGCTTAAAGCTTTTATTGATATTTATACATGTAGGTAAAGAAAATACAGTGACAAAGTATTAATCTACTCTGTTTTTTGCATCAATACAAAACAGCAGTTGTTGCCATTCTTAGACAAACTTCATCACTATTATTTCTTAACCCTGCAATTGTGAAGGGGGAGAAAAATAGGAGGGGAAAGTTGTACTGATGTAGCTGTGGCTGTTGTTTAACTATTCATCTCTCTTGATACAATGGTGCTTGATCAAGACACTTTATTTTCATTCATTATAATGACGTTTTACTCCCCCTCATTTTAACTTAACCATTCAATTTTTTTTTTAAGTCCAGGGAGTAGCAGTTGTGCTCCCGGCGTATTTCCTGCACAGAAATAAAACCTGGCAGGCTGGTATGATTGTGAACTGTGACCCTTCAGCAGTGCCTACCCCATTTTGTCAGTGGGGCTGGCTGCTTCTCTTCTTTCTTCCTTCTCATATTCCTCTCCCCCTAATTGAGGCCTCCATGCTCTCCCAACCTCTCTGTGGCTGCCTCTTCCCGTAAAACGCTCGTCCACCCTTAATGCATTTGCTCTCGTTGAAGTATATCCAGAAATAGCTTCCAGATGCTGTCATAGATGTCCATTTCATTATTTCTGGTGAAGGGATTTCACTTAAGCATAGCTCCACCAAGAAAAGCAGGAGTCTCTGCCTGGTCTACATCTGCTCATCTAGTTCATCCCTGCAATCATCTTGGCCAGCAGCATAGTTTTAAAAAAATCCAGCTTTTTTTTTCCCCGTGTTCATGACAAACTCTTGGAAATGAGTGGATATGTTCCCAGACACCCAAACTTCACAGTGCTTAGCGAGGTTATTTTCTAAAAGTGGTACAGTCACTCTAATAAAACGTCTCAAAGGAGTGGCTGAACCTGTTCTTCATGTCAGAGCTCTTGAGGCTCCCGAGAGGGAGGTGTTTACTCATCCAGGAGGATGGGGGTAAACGCCTCTCATTTGATGGGGCTGTGAGTGTGGCAGGAGAGAGTTTTCAGTCCACAAAGAGCAAACAATCAGTAGATGTCCAGTCCAAAATTGTATTTGGAATCATCTAATCATGGGATGCCAGATTGGAAAGAGGCATCAAGAATCATCTGATCCAACCTTGGCAAGAGCAGGTTCTGGACAAGATGGCATGGCACCCTCTCCAGCTGAGTCTCAAAAGTGTGCAGTGTTGGGAAACCCACCATTTCCCTGGAGAGACAATTTAAATGGCTAATTGTTCTCATTGTGAACAATTTCCCTCTTATGTCTAATTGGAATCTCCCCAGGAGTAAATTGTACCCATTACCCATTTTCCATGTGGCTCCTTGTAAAAAGGGAGTCTCCATCGTCTCCGTAGGCACCCTTTAAATACTAGAACATGGTGATAAGGTCTCCCCTAAGCCTCCTTTTCTCAAGGCTGAATAAACCCAGTTTTCTCAACTTCTCCTCACTTGGCAGCTTCCCAGCCCTTTGATCATCTCTGTGGCCCTTCTCTGGACCTTCTCCATCTGGTCCATGGGGGTTTTTTTGGTGTAGCAGTGACCAAAACTGAACACAGTGTTCCAGATGTGGCCTGACAAGGGCTGATTAGAGTGGGATAATGACTTTGTTATCTCTGCTGGTCGATGCAGCCCACATCCTGTTGGTTTTCTGTGCTGCAGCAGCTCACTGTTCACTCTCATGGAGTTTGTTGTCCACCAGGACCCCCAGGTCCTTTCCCACAGAGGTGCTCCCGGCCAGGTTTATGTTCCTGTTACCTTTTTAGTCCTGGATTATGTGTTCCCAGGTGCAGGACCTTACACTTGTCTTTGTTGAACTTCATAAATTTCTTATCCCACTCTTCCAGACCTCTCCAAGGTCTTCCTGCAGGGTGCAGGTTCCTTGAACCCATCTTCCAGGTCACCTATGAAGATATTAAACTTAGGTGTTTAACTTTACTTCTCTGATCGCTTAACTCTCACTGCATTAACTGTGTGAAAGTCTTTCACTCCTTGTCATCATTGAGGTCTGAAGATCAGGACACCAAAGGACGTGAGGCCCAAGAGAGGGAAAATGGAGAAATATTCCAGCTTGGTCTTGTAGATCAATAACCAGAGAAAGTGGGAGGTCTGTCAGGTGAGTGGAAGGCAGACACAGGTCATGGGGAGCTGAAGAGAAAGGGCTGTGAGCTGAGGGTGGAGAGCTGTGTTGATTGTGGCGACATAACCAGGAGATCCTCTTTGTATTGAAATGTGGCTCTGGTCACCAAGCACAACGAGGAAAACACCCACCTGCAGTGAAAGCTGGGACAGCTCAAGCTATGGGGAAGGTCAGAGGCTGTAAGGGCAGAGCCAGGGCAGCCCAGCATGTGAGGAGAGAGGGCTGAAGGGGCCCTTTTTTCTTGGGGTGGATAGAGAAGGGAGTGCCTGGTGAACAGTCTCACTCAAAGAGCTTGTGAGGATGGATTGGCCAGGCAGGGCCAAAAGGTCTGTCATGGGTGAGGGAGAGCCTTGAACTGCAGCAATAATCCTAATATCACCCGGTTCCATTTTTCTCCTCACTTTGGGGTTCCCTGCTGCCCTGGTTTGGCACCTCTGTCTCCAAAGGCCCTTACAGGCTCAATCCCATAAAGACTTGGTCTTTCTCATGGTAAATGCCTGTGAACACCTCTTGACTTAGATGCTCCAGCCTGCACTTGAAGATTCCTCCTTTCACAGGCGATCTGTCATTCCCTCTTCTGAAGAGTGGGTGTTCACGTATCCTCCTGCAGTCCAAGGAGTTTTGCACTTCCCTGGGGCTCGTTTACTTTTAATAGGTAATTGTACCTCTGGATATTCAAGATCTCTGGGCCTGCTTTTGAGCGTAGTCTCAGTGGGACTGCGTGGTCTGGAGGACGTTATGGCTGTGTTGCCTGGCAGCTCTGCAGTGGTTTGGAA
>VZTA01009479.1:26761-70506 GCA_013398855.1 Mohoua ochrocephala
TCAGCAAGAAAAAAAAATGTTTTTTTTTTTTTTTTTTTACACCGTTAATTATTGTATATATACACACACACACACACACACATACACATATATGTGTATATAAAATAAACACAGCTTTATCGTGTCGGCCCTGAGTCATTGCTGGGGCTCTCTCTCATTTGCTTTCCAATCTCCTCTCATAACCACCTTGTTTTCTGTGCTTTTTGACCGTCCCTTTTTGGTTCCAGTGTCTCGAGAAGGGTGTCCGGAGTGGGACACAGGTTTGGCACTTGGGGCATGGTTTATTTCCCTCCAGGACTGGCTGGAACCCCCGTTTGGGTCTGCAGGATTTACAGCCTCTGGCAGGGAATGAATGTATCTGTTACATCTTCCCCGAAGTAACATTTACTTCATCGGGCCCGCTGATGTTTTTGGCAGGTGAGGAGGGACCCAGAAGACCCACCAGATCGGTGGTGCCTGCTGTGAGCCCCCAGGAAGGGTCTGGCTGCCAGGGCAGCATCACCAGGCACCCTACAAACAGCAGGGGACTCGGCTCTCCCTGTGAGTGGGAAGCAGTGCTGATCTGTGGAAAGCAAAACACAGGAAGATGTCAGTGAGTCTTTCAGTGCCACATGTTCTTCACAGGCTGGGGACTGCTGGAGGCAGTTCAGTGTAGCTGGGGTTGAACTGTCCTTTTAAAATCAGTCTTCAGTGCGCCTCGCTCTCCTCATAGGCTGTGGCATCCTCTGCTGAAAGCCCCCGAGGCTCTGCTGAGCTTGATGGACAATTCCTTTTCTTTCTTCCCCTTTGTGCTCTCTCACAAAGAGAAACTGCTTCTCTTCCAGGGAGAGGAGGGAGGGAGGCAGGGAGGGAAGAAAGGAGGGAGGGACGGAGAGGAGGATTTTCTTCTTGGCCTGGGATGTCTGCACCTCCACACTTCCAG
Organism: Mohoua ochrocephala; assembly: GCA_013398855.1. NCBI lineage: Eukaryota > Metazoa > Chordata > Aves > Passeriformes > Acanthizidae > Mohoua > Mohoua ochrocephala. The sequence goes on from VZTA01009479.1 coordinate 27,684, forward strand.
CCCTGTCCTACGGCCAGGCTGGATCGCTGTTGGTATGGCAACGCTTCCCTGCACCAACCAAACCGTGAAAGGTGAGGGAAAATAATTATTCATCTCCATTTAGCTAATGGTAGACAGAGTCCCAGAGATTAGGATTTCTTAAAGGAATTTGTGATATGGATGTGTCCTGGGCAGTGTTTTGTTTAAGGTATCCACAAGGGCTGGATCCCCCAGGAATCAAGGTACAACCAGCGCTGATCTGAATCTTTAAGTGGCTTTGACAAACGTGTCTCAGAAAAAAAATAAACTGGGGCTTTCAGGAGCCATTTGACATTGTTCTTGTTCTGCAGCCATTAAAGGGGCTGTCCCAGGTGAGCTGATCAAGGTCACAGAGGTTGCCAGTGCAGAGGTGGGACAGAGCCACATCTCTGGAATTTGTCTTGACTATCTTCTGATGCTTTCCGCTCTGATGCCTGCTTTACGAATCAAATAAAATACAATTTCTCAGCCTGAGCTTCTCTGTGCTTGGGTGGACAGTTTGGATCTTCTGAAATATCCACAGCAATTGGGAAAAAAACCCCTGCAAATGAATGAAAATTGGCTGAATTTGCAAAGCCATCTGTGGAAAAGTAGAAGACAGTGGAGGACATCCTGCCTGTCCTGAATGTTGTCGATCTCCATGCCCAGTGGTTTAAGTACGTTTGTGTGCTTTGAAAAAGAATTTCATATGCAGGAGCCTGTTGCCTTGACCTGAACTTAGCAAAGGGGCATCTTGAGGCATTGTCACATCTTGGGAATGTGGCCTAGCTTTGCATCATTTATGGAGTATGCATTATTCTGGGCTAATGTGAACGTAAGCCTTTGATCTCATGCCATTGCACCAAGCGAAATAGATGTAACTGTTGAATTCCTTCCTCTTTTATCATTCCTCAGTCAATAATACTACAGCTTACCATTCCTCCATCCCCCTCCTCCTTTGTGCAGCTTCTGGGGCTGTGTTGCTTTCCTTCTGGTTTTCAATCCTGCTGCATTCCCCATGCTTTCAAGACAGGTTTTATACAGGAAAAAGGAAAATACATTTCATAATGCAAACATGCCCTGCTCAGCACTTTCTGTTATCTTATTTATACACTGCAGTACAGCTTTCTATGACCCAGTGATTATCATTTCCCAGAGCTATCATCACTTTAAAGCTACCTCTGAATTGTGCTCCAGCAGATGGTACAACCCTACGAGCGCTGTGAGAGCCTGGAAGGGAGGGGATGGGGCAAGTTGTGTGCACACACAAGCCAGGCTGCTGCCCCAACAGCCAGGAAACCTTTACCTTGCGTTGCTTCTCACAGTGTTCAACTTCAGCCTGTATTGTTGAGTACTGTCAGGCTGTTAACCACCAGGGAAATCAAGGTGGTTGTTTTTCTTGGGTTTGGGCCTGTCTACTCGCTGACTTTTTTTTTTCTCTTTTAATTTTTTTTTCCCCCTGCATAACAACTGAGCTGATTAATTCCAAGATAGAATACCAAATAAGTAAGAGTCATTCATTATATGCAGTATTCTAATAGATTTCAATGTGATCTAAACTTGGATTGAATGCTAACCCATTGATTGCTATTCAGTTGTTTAAGCAGCTGTGCTACTAAGCTGAGCAGTTGCTCTGTGTCATCCTTCTCTTTCTCCCTTCGATTTCTACCTCCCTTTCTCCACTCTTGAAATGGCTAACCCCTTGTCTATACATTTTCCTTCAGTGGATTGTGTCCTTTGTGACTGACTACCAAGTACACAATGGAAATGGTAGACAGCTAAAGTCATGAAAGATACGTTATCCCCACGTAATTGGGTGAAATTCCCATGGGTATTTCACCAAGCGGAGCAGGTTGTTATCATTCTTGTTGAGATGATAATAAAGAGGTGTGATTTACTGCTTCGGTTGTTTCAAAGGTGTCATTTGAACCTAGGGGAGTGTGGTGCTGTTAAACAGACCTGGACAAAGCCTTGCAGAGCAGCGAGTGCACGTCTGTAATTGTAGACAGGGGCATTGAAAAAAATGGCTTGATTGTTTTTCATAATCCTGCACTTTTTCTTCGACTCAAAGTGAAGTTGTGGGTACTCTCCCACTGTGCAAATGAGGCTCTCTGGAGTGTACATAAGTATGTGTACACATATGCATATGTATAGATCCTCACTAATTGAATGTGTATATGCATTTTTGTACACGTTAACATAAATATTTAAGATCTTTTATGGGTATCCGAGTGCTGTTTTCTTCAGTGGTGGGTTAGCTATGTTTGCTTTCATCGCTAAATAGGTGTTCAAAATATCGTGTGGAGAATGTGGCTGCTTTAGGTGTCTAACCCTGAGTTAGATATCTGTCTTTAGGCTGCTGGGTTTGAACCTTTCTGACTTTTACCATTAGTGAATCCTGAATCCGACCTTGTGGAAAACATTGGGAAAAGTCCTCATTCATTCACTTGTTGCTGCTTATACCTGAAGCCTTTTAATAATTCTATGGGTTCACCTCCTTCCAGACAGCATTTGGGAAGGGTTATTACACATGGTTGCCTGAAGCGGGGAACCAGATCTGGGGCAATAATGTGTGAGGAATCCTCATTAAAAAAAAAAAAAAAAAAGAAAGAAAAAAAAAGATTTATTAGCAGGCCTTTTGTTGTGCTTTGCATAAGATTGTGTTGGGTTTGTTATGAATTCTGCTGACACTTCTGCGAAGAGTCGAAGTGGGGCTGCATTGTGGTGGTGGGAAAAAAAAAACAAAATCAGATCTCTTTCATATCCACTACTTGGATGCCAGAAGTGGTTAGTGCCAATGGCCATTCTTGCTTTAACATGTTACAGATAGGAAATAGCTGCAGGGAGAATTAGAGAGTGGGAAAATAGTCAGCTGGCTCATGGGTTAACTGTGAGACTCCTGGTAGCAGAGAATTTCTTTCTTCATTCTATATTGAAGCCCATGGATGATAAAGCTGAAGTTCTACATCATAAATTCCCATTTGGACATTCAGTTTTGAGAACCTACATCCAGCATCCTTATCATTTTGAAGTTAAAGTCACAATCAGTAATGAAATCTGCTTGCTTTTCACACACTGAAATTAGCTTTGATTCTTTGCCTGAAACATATGTTTAAAAGGCAACATGCACATACTGTGCACTGACCCTATCAAAGCAATAAATACCATTGAAGTCATTTTCCGAAGCTGCCTACAGCATTAGTTTATTTTTAATATGGTCCCTCTGAAGGAGTGGTGTAGGAAATGCCTATGGGAGCTATTTGAATTGTCTGTCTGGGGTGAAGTCCCTACCTTGCCCTGCCGAAGAAGAAAGTAAGAGGGGATACTAATTTCCCTTTGTTGTTGCAAAAGATAATGTTTAATTCATTGGATTTAGAGCCTTTCTAAGGAAAATGGTATTCTGTTTGGGTGAGAAAAATACTTCTTTGATACTTAGCATGATTTGAAGCAAGGGATGAGGGGGAGCGATTGCCATAACTGAGAATGGGGTTTAGTCCGTGACAGCTCTCCTGGTTCTTGATGATGGCTGCTTTAGTCTTTTTGCTCCATGCTATTTCTCCTGTATCGTTACCTGGACATTCCTCCCAGCTCCAGAGGTTCCCTCTGTGGAACAAGGAGGACGTGGGCACGCACCAAATGACCATTTCCAAAGTGACCCCCTCGCCCAGGCGGGCTGTGCTCCCTAGGGCAGGTGAGGAGCCACGGTTTGTAGAGCTCAGGGGACCGTGCCAGAGGCACTGAGTGGGTCAGACCACAGGGTTGGCTTCACACTCTGCTGCCACCCTTCCTCTCCCTGTAGAGCCTCAAAATGACCAGCCCTTCTGCTGTGCCAGAGCCACGGCAGGCTCAGATAGAGCAGGCACCTGGGCTTGTGGATTTCCTGCCCCTTTAAATGTCGGGTGACATAAGCACGGTTTAGATTCTACAAACCTGAAAGATTGGTCCACTGGCAAAGGGAACGCATTTTTTGTCACTCATGGTCACAATTAGAGTGACAAGGCCAGACTCCTCCATCACTCTTCTTTAACACTGTCAGCACCAGCTTTGCCAGAATTATCCTGTCTGAAGCATGAATGGGTCTATTCATTTTCTCACTTTGTTTGACCTAGGAATCTAGGAGCTGCTTAATGGCACATAGGCTGCTTTCTCCTGTAAAGAAATTATTAAGTTAAAGACTGGGCTAAAAAACGTGCTCTCCTAGCCATGAAAGGCTAATTTTATGTTTGTTTGGACATATTTGTAGAGTAGCTGTGTTATGCACCATGCTTCTAAACACTGTTTCATGCTGTATAATGAGTTTGAAATCTTTCACCTTCCAGGGCTTGTATTTGTGTAGAGAAGAGCGGGAAGCATGCAGGAGAAGTATATAGTTTTTAGGAGCACACTTTGACTCAATTTCTTGCATTTTATTATGGCCAAGGCAGGAAAACACTCAGATCTCATGCCGAAGACGTGTTTTCAGAACGCAGTGGTTTCGTTTTAAATGGGTCCCCAGAGAAGATGATCTCAAGCAGGGAAACGCGTGCAGTCTTTCCAATGAGATAAGAATAATCATTGCATTTCTGCTGTGCGTTTCTGCAATGCTGTAAATGCTCCGTAAATCTCAAGATGGAGATCGCATTCAGCTGCTGACAGTGGAAGCCTGGCCACCAGGGTGGGGAAGCAGCAGTCTGGCGCAGGAATTTGGTGGCAGGTTTACCAAGGAACATCTCCTTTTCTCACCTGTGGATGAAGGAGGTGCACACGTGTGTCGGGAGTCTTGTGGGCTGAAGTGAATCTTGCTTTGTTTTCAGGAAACTGTGAAAGGCAGATAAAATCCATCTGAGGTATGAGCCTGAGACCAGGCTGTGAGCTCCCTGTCCACATGGCAGAGGCTTGGCCAGCTGGCCATTGTGAGAGCAATGAATTTGTGGGGATCGCTGTCGGAGCCATTTGGATGTTTCCTGGTAGCAGGGTCTAACTCATCAGCCCGATTTAATTACGGATGGATTTTGAGCCCCCTGCTCATGGGCAGTTTTCTCAGCAAAGCTGATGGCATCAGCCTGGCAGAATGACCCAGCTAGCCGGTGGAGGAAGGTCATCATTAGCTTGTCCTCAGTGTAAAAGTGGCCACAGAGACTCCTTTCTTTCATTAATTCATTCTGCAGACCACCTGATGATGTTCCACTGCAAGGCAGGTTCCTGTAGCAAAGGCAGGTTTTGATCTCTCGTTGTCTTCTTGCCTCAGCTGTCCTGGTCCTGAGGCTCTCATGGGTGTTTGTGGAAGTTTTGGAAATTACCAGAAGTACCTGAGTCATCAGTCATTCACGTAGACCTGGAAGAAGTTCTGGGCATCACTAGGTAACCACAACATAACAGAGCAGAGGGAAGTTTCACATTTCTTTGGAAGAGTTTTCTGAGCGTTCATGTGAGAGCTGCACGATGCCAAACCTGCTCCTCACACCCAGATTTTGGCCCTGTGGTGCTGCAGGGCTTGTTGGGTTTAACTGTGCACCAACAGACCTGAAAACAGACTAGCCAGCTCTGAAAGTGTCCCCGCACTCAGAACAGGAGGACTATTAAAATCCCAGAAATTAATGGCTTATTTTATGGAACTGGATATTTAATGTGAAAAGATAATTTTCGTCTGTAGATTACCATTTTAAAAGATGTGTTTTGAAAACTGCTGTCCACTCTAAATGAAATTCTCTGTATTCTTTCAATGAAAACCGGCAGACAATTTAGTTAATTTCTCATCTTGAAAACCAGTCCTGAGGTAAATGAAGAGACTTTATTAAATTAGATTTTAAAATTCAAACTTAATATAAATTAAATCTAATATGCTTTAAAATTATTTTTAGGGAAAACTTAGAAGAAAGGGTGGTTTATTACAAAGCCATCAAAATAAAAATATCTTGTTTTTCGTTAAAGGCAGATTCCTCCCGCTAACTAATTCTCAAGTCCCGCATGGATTGGGTAGACAATATGAGTCTTTGTTTTGTTTGTTTTGTTGCAGCTGGATTTATAGGCAGCTTTTCAGAAGGAGAGTTTCTTTGCTTTTATGATGGGCTAGAGGGCTTAATACTCCCTTGCAAATGATTCTGATTGCACAACTTCTGGTGCTACTTGATTTATTGTTAAGCACAGTAGTAGTCACCAGGTTAATGTTGGTGTTTTCTTTCTTGCTGCAGAGTTTTGCTGTGTGCAGCACCCTTGATCAGAAAGCTGCTGCTCACCCCAGGACAGGTCCCTCATGGAATGAGTATTGCGTGTTGGAGCCAGCTCCCACAGAATTTGGAAAAGCCCAGGAAATTATCCAGTCATTCCCTTCCAATTCCTCCTTCCACCACTGCTCTGCAGCACACAACAGCTTTTGGAGGCCCTCTGGGCTGCCTTTAGGCTGTAAAAACTCTGTGGGCAGCCACCATTTGAGGGCAATTCCTGCTGAAACCTGTGACAAAGCCCCGTGATTTCTCTCCTGGCTTCCCAAACAGAGCTGCAGCTCTAAAACCCCCCCTAACCTGGCTGCTTATGGGATGCAATCACTTGCTAGAGGAAAAACTCATGCCCTAAGCAGAAGAGGAGAGGAACCATATCCCAGCAGAATGAAAAAACCTGAAATCTGTCATAGAAGAACGAAAGGGAGAAAATCCAGAGAAATCATGTCTGTGCTGTCTGGTTTATCCTTTGTCAGTATTAAGAGTGTTATCTTTAGGAAGATACTTTTTGGGATAATAAAGATTGGGCATTTAGCAGCCTGAATAAAATCAGGTTCCTATTCCCACAGATACGGTTTTGTCTAGTGTCTGAGGCTTAGGAAAGGAGTGTTGCAGATTTTACTCACCCATTCATAGCAAGCAACTAAATGCTGGTATTTTTGAGAAGGAAAAAAAAAGGAAAAAAAAAAGAAAAAAAAGGAGAAACAGAAAAATGAATCTCTTGTCAATTTGACCCACCACTGGGGTTTTTTTTTTCATTATTGATATATCTGTAATTTTCATCTGCCCTTTATTCTGCATGTATATTTATATATGAGGGTTTTTTTTTTTTCCACAAACCTGCAGTGCAGTGGAAAGCTAGATTTAAATATTTTCAGACCGACTGTACCCATCATTTGCATTCCACTGACTCATTCAGAGCAAAGACATCTGAGCAGAAATACAGCAGATAAAAGAGAAACCATTAATCCAGGGAAGATTACTGGCACAGAATCTTTATCCTGTATCCTCCCTGAAATGAGACAAAGATCTTACTATGTACATCCCTCTGGCTTAGCTTCAGAAAGTAAGCAATACAGTAGTGTAGACATGGTACTTTTTAAAGGTACATTGCACTGGTCTGAAACTTCAGTCTTCTGGCAGAGCTCGTTGCTGCTGAGGTGTTTTTCAGTGGTTGCTTTCTCAGAAGACCCTTCAGCACCCCAAAACCTGCATTCTGGCTGATGCGAGGAGTTAGACAACACGGTCCCTGATCTGCTCCTGAAAAGACAGCTTTTGTCTTCTGGAGCATGGAGGCTGTTCTGCAGCACATGGGTTACACACGTATTTTACAGGGTCTTGCTTCTGCTGACACCTCATCTCCACGTGAGCTCTAAGTGCTAGTTAGCTTTTAATGAGCCTAATAAGGCTAAAGCTTTCCAGATCCTGGTGCTTCAGTTCTGGAAGGGGGGTCGGCCGAGGATGTTGAGCAGGCTTGCCCTTTTCAGGAGACACTCATTCCAGGTGACCGGGCATATTAGATTTCAGAGTGCGGCAGGCTTTTATCTCCCTTCCCCGCGAATGTGGCAGGCTGCAGTTGCTTTTCCGTTTGCTGGTTGTTTGTCTCTCTCCCTCTGTCTCTGTGATATTGATCCTCAGTTAAAAGAGCTGAGAGACAGAGCTCGGGAAGCATCCCTTTCTTCTCTGGCAATCGGTGGAAAATCCAGCTGCCATGTGATTACTGCGCTGTCTCAGCTGCTGCTGGCCACTGACCATCTCCTGCAGGAGTATTTCCCTGCCATAATAACAACAGGACCTACTTTAGTCGTTTAGGGCTTCCACTTGAAGCAGCCCAGAGGGTTGGATGGTTTTCTGGAGGTAGCTCCATGTGTTTGTGGACTTATCTTGCTATGGTGTGCATTCAGCTATGAAATAAAATTGCAGGAAATGATTCAGTTTTGAATCATTCTATTTAGACTGGCAGAAGCCAAAAACCCTCCTGTGAGCTACAACAATGTGGACTGCTATTCAGATGGGAAATGTAAATACTTCAGCATGCCTGATCAGTTGGACTAGAAGTGCAGGCAAACTGCTCTGAAGTGTGGATTCTCGGCTTTTATTCCAGACAGTTTTGTTCCTCCAGACCCTCTTGTTCAGGTGAAAAATGTTTTCCTTTTCTTGTCCCTGTGCAGGGTGTATGTATATTAAGATCTCTGGAAAATAGCTAAGCACAACAGGAACCAAGACCTGGAGGAAACTTCTTTCTAAACAATCCAGCATCCTCTTCCAGTTCAGAGCAGAAGAATATTTAGGTACATGGAAAAAAACCCTTGCTGTTATGGAAAGTTCAGCTTACCAAGAGTAAACCATGATCTCTTTGTTGTTTTAAACTGACAAAAAGCGAGGTCAGAAGCAAATCTTGTTTCTTCCATAATCCAGAGCCCAAGGTCTGCAATGGCTTTCCCCCTCACACTAATAATGTTCACATTATCCATTAAGGGTGATTTGATTTCAGGTGTCAACCTGGAGATCTGGGTAATAATCTTTTTCAATAAGAACCTCTTATTTATGGAGTAGTGTTTGCCTGTTTTTAACTGCACCTTCTTCTCCTGTAAATACCAATTATCTCTCCTGCTCCATTTTAGAGTCTGTCACCTTGCCAAATATTGAAATAGGAAGGTTTATTTATTGCAAAGGATATACAAAGACAAAAAAAAAAAAAAAAAGAATATGTCTTTCACTGTGCCCTCTTGCTGTTGATTGTTCCTTAGATTTGAAAGGCAAAAGGGCAGTTCTGGTGATCCTGTGAGCTCTTCACACTTCCTGCTAGAAATGGCCCTTCTCTGCCTCTCCTCTGGGCATTGTCTCCAGGGCCTGTGCCTTGCACGCTCCCTGTGAACCACAGCTCCCTGTTCTGTGTTGTGCCACCTTCATTTAGGGTTTGACCAAGTGACATTACAGATGAGAGGTGGGAGGAAGAGCTTGCAAGAGAACTTCAAGTAATCTTAGATCAGCTCGTTGTCAGCTGCACTGTGTTCCTATGCAGCGTGCTCGTTCCTCTTTTGATGTCTCTGCAGATGTTTTAGGCTTTACATAAAAAAAAAAAAGGGAAGTATTTATACAGACACATTACCTCACCTGAGATGGTGTCATTGTGCTGTACGCTTTACATACAGTAAAAATTGCTTCTCTGTTCCTCCTACAAACTTAGCCTCTCAATGATCAAGACAGATAAAGCTTTGGAAGTGAAAGAGAGGTCCAAGGTCACCTCTGCAGGAAAGCAGCAGCACGCATCTCCCATCCTGTGGGCAGGTGACAGTCTGTCCTGTCTCTTTTGAAACAGTCTTGATAAGAGGACATTTCACAAATCTGAGAAACAGGTGCTGCCCATTTCCATACTTGCAGGAAGGGTGTCTTCAAGTGAGGAAGCTTGATTACAAAGTCTGCTGAGTATGCAAGGGAGGGAATGAAATATTGCACTTGCCACAGTCCTGATTTTTGTTCTTCTCTTCCATTATCTAAAGGAAATACCATATGATCTTTGTTCCAGTCACTGCAAACAGTTTTCAAACTGGTGCAAGAGAAGATGTGTGGGATGGGACCAGGACTTTTTCTTTTGTGTGTCTGTGTGTGCACATGCCTGTGAAATATCTGATTGTTATTAATCATCCCATGCATAAAGATAAACCTATCAGCGAGTGTTCACACCTCGCAGGCTTGCGGTTATTGGTCACTTGCCATGGAAAAGAAATCTTTCAAGGTCCTGCAGAAACCTTCCTCTGGAGTTCCTTTCATCTCATAAGGCATCCCAGAACAGTTTTGCAAAGCCATGTTACCCTCTCGGCTCATGAGGATGGGTAAGGCTGAGGAAAGAGCTGCAGCTTGGCAGCTTGGTGAGAAAGAGGAGCAACGATCCTCCCTGCCTCATGGTATAGAGATCACATCAATGCCAGGAGCTGCACGTGAGAATAAATGGAAGAATAACAGATCCCTGCATGTTGCCATGGAGCTCTTCTGTCTGGACTTCAGGCATGCTGTAAAATACGATCCTTCTCTTTGTCCCTGTTATAGGCAGCCCTAGTTAGTCCTGACAGCATTACTGTGCCCAGCAATCAGTGTTATCCCCGTAAAACAACTCGGTTAGTGCCAGCAGAGCCATGTCTAGGGCTTGCACGCCCTCACTCCTTGCTTGCACCCTGCTTTCCAGACCACCATGCTCTGCTGCCTTCGATCCTCACAAGCACTCCTGCACCACCACAGAGCTGAACATACTGAGAGGAAAGGTCTTTTTAAAAAAAAAAAAAAGGAAAAAAAAATTTGTCTAGGAGATAGCCAAGTTTTTTTTTTTTAAATAATTTGTTGATTTGCCAATTCTACTTTACCAGGCTTCCCTCTCATGGTGTCTGTAACTTGACATTATGAACTTTCTTATTAAATCAAGTGCTTCCGGACATTAGGTGGTGGAGTGGAGGAAGAACCACACATGTTTTCAAGGAAAATTAATACTGATAAGGTGCTGGCCACTGTCTGTCCTGTTATTGTTAGAATGCACATTCTCTCCCTGGAGTGTAGAGCACCTTCTGATGGAGTGCTCCTTATGTTGAAAAATGACAAGCATTAAGGACTCCATGCCACTTCATCGCTAAAATATTTACTAGGGCATGCTTGCTTCCTCCATCTGAAAGCGTGGTGTATTTATAGGAACATCCTGCAGTGGACCATCCTGCTCTGAGCAGTATTTTTGAGGAATAAGGCAATACTGTGTGTGCAGGGGTGGGGTTGGGGTTGTCCCCTCTGTTGTCCCCTCTGTTAGCAGGTGTTGGAAGCATGCAGGGGACTGCAGGAGCTGATTGACCGGAGCAGATTCACTCTGGTATGTGAAGTCCGTGAAGCCCCTGCAGGGGATGGGAAAGCCTCACAGGGCTGAGGAATTTGAGGGCTGGATTCTCTGTGTGAAATCGCCAGGAAGGATCAACTTTGAGCAAAAGGGGGATGTTTAGGGTTTTTTTTGTTGTTGTTGTTGTGGTTAAGATGTCAAGTCACAGGGCTCCATCCCCACGTAAATACTGCAGGTCAGATCCTCTGCTGATGCGCAGTGGCAGGGTTGTAGTGCACTCTCCTGTAGCAGCTGGGAATCCTGGGCTGGTGGGCACGGGAAGATTCCTTCCCTGCTCCATGGCTGTGGGTGTTAGGAACAAGGCCCCGCAGCTCCTGGCCAGAAAGCAAGAACAATTGGAGATGGAGGTCACTGAAATGACAAGAGCAACTCTTGTGATCCGGTGTTGTCAGCACAAACGCAGCAATTGATTGAAAAGTGTCTGCTAACCAGGCAGCAAAGAGCGCAATTAGAACTGAAATAGCAAGAGGGTCTATTTCAGAGTTTTATGATTCCAGCTTGCACCACCCCACTAATTTTAAGTACTGATGATTTTTCTGTCTGGGCCGGAGTCAGCTGGGGACCAAGAGCCATCTGGGACTGAACGAAACTCAGGATTTCTCAGAGCTTCAGCTGCTAAGAGCGTGTCATAAACACACCCTAAAATTGAAATGCAGTTCTCTGGTCTACCTTGGGCATTAGCAAGGATCACCGTAGAGTGATCCTGGGGACTACTTAAGCTTTCCTGGAGACCATGAGGTCTCTTGGAGTCACCAGGTCTCCTGCATCAGAGAGTTTCCACATGGTGGAGTTTTCCCAACTGGACGCCTGTGTCAGGGCTCAAGCTGGACAGTGTTTTAGGAAGGTGTGAGTGAGACTGGGTGGAAGAGACCCTGTTAAGGCCTATGAGATGTGTAGGGACTCTGGGGCAGCTTGCTAATCTTGAAAGTCAGATGCTCGAGCTCTGACTGGGGTAAAGAAAGACTTTAAGATGGTCAAGGAGGCCTTTTTGTTGTCCTGATCTCCAAGAAATGTCATATTCGAGAAAAGAGTAGAGCTGGTGGCCTGGTGGAGGAACAGTGCTTGGGAATAAGCAAGCAGGGTGAGCAGGCACAGGGACAGGCTTATGGGAGCACCATCTGGGGGCAGTCAGCAGACAGGGCAAAAGTGACTTACCAGCAGAGCTCCTGAATGGAAGGAAATGGTGCTAGAGAAGAGATGTCTTTGCAGGCAGCCTTGTCTTCTGCGTGTCTGCCAAGATCTGCTGTTTGAGGAACAGCCAATGGACCCCAGGGATGGGTGAATTCCACGTGTGAGGCTTCGTGGCTTGGAGCACCACTGATCACACTGCACAGCTCGTGGATCGAGTCTGAGTCAGAACTTTCCACAAACTGTTCAGTGAGGAACGCTCTGATCTCTTAATAAATATTAGCAGTACAGTAATAGCAGTGCAGTGCAACGTTGAACAGTCAATTACTTGAAGGGCTGCTTTATCAAGTAAGAATGTGTAAAAGGTTTTCTTGGACTCTCGTGTCATTGCTCAGGCTGGGATGGTTGCTGCAAGAATCACAGTGTTAACCCTGGGTATATTCCAAGCTGAGTAAAAGTAATTTTTAACCAACTACACTGGGGGTTGAATTTGCTGAATGCACGTCTACACCGTGCTGAATGCAACGTTAAAAATGGTGTGTGCCCGTGGCATTGACAATCTCTGTTGACTTTATGGGGAAACACAGAGCCTCAGATAACGGGCTGGTGAACAGAACTACCTCTCCACGTTCTTTTATTACCCCCTCATCCTACCCAGAGCTGCTCTCTGATGAAAGGTAAAACCGTGCACCATTTTCTTCTGTTGTGAATCGCTGCTGTACTTTAAGAAAGGAACTGAAGTCTTCTACTCACTCAGTTGAACGTGACATTCTTCCGAAAATCAGCCCAAATTCACTCCAGGGGTGGCTGCCTCTCCCACTCAGGTGAAAGAGTAATTGTGCTAGGTAACTGTGTTAAGTTTGCACGAAGGTGGCAGAAAGCAGATGTGGATTTGAGCACTGTGTTCTCACACCGAGCAGCCCCGCTCCTTGCAGCACGAGGAGCCCTGTTCCAGCTGCGAGGAGCTGCTGGTGGCCCCAGCCATGGCTTGCTGAGAGCAGAGGTGACTTCTGTACCCCTCCTGTTGCCAAGTGTTTTGGTGCTGACTGCCAACAATTACCGCTATTTTTCTGCTGTTGTTTGCAACCATTTTTGCGTGGCACCAGCAGCTATCTCTGACTAGCTGACAGGTTTAGAGGCCCCTGGAGGTGTAATGCAGTGCTGCTGCAACAGAACCCCAGATACCTGTTTGAAACTAACCAACCCAACATAAGAATTAAATTTCTTATCCAGAGCTCGTTACCACAGAGGAGCAGAGTCGTGGTGAAAGCATTTCAGGCTTCAAGGAAAGATCACATGAAAATGTTCTTCAGTGATGCACAATTAGGTGGACAACACCACCTCAGAATACCCAGTTCCTGAGTGGGTGCTTGAGGAGCTTGCTTTTCCTGGCTCATTCTACACCATGAAAAAGAAAGGAGATCAGGTCATTTTATTCTGGAAAGCATTTTTCCCGTCTCTTTGGCTGTCACATGTATTTAACTTTAGTGCCCTCAAGGACAATGTGGTGGATCAGCATGCTAAGGTCTACAGTCTACAGCCTGTAGTTTTTCATTTCACATTGCTTTAAGAATGGTCCTCTTTGTTTCCATTTTGAGCCACGGCTGAATTCTTACATGTTGTCTGATCTTCAGGCTCAAATACCCAAGAGAATAGGCAGCTGTGAATCAACCCTCTGTGTGCTTTCTAGCAGGTAGTCTAGCAAAGAAGGCAGTATGCTTCTTCTTATTTCTTTAAATTGATAGGGATTTGAAGGAAAAGACTTTAATAAAAGTCTCATGAATGATTATTTTCTTCCTGCTGATGATTCTGAATTGCATGCAGAAATATAAGAACCTTTTAAGGGAGCCCTGTGGGTTTAAACCCAATTCTTTAGATTTATAATTAAAGCTCATTGTCTTTATGCTATCCTACACCATATGAGAAGGATCACCTTTCTAATTACACAGTACCAGGAGGTCTGTCACATGCCTTTACCCAGTATTATGGTACACAGTTGCTCTCTTTTTTTTCTTCTCCTTCTCCTTCTTCCATAGATTCTATATTATGTTTTGGAAATTCGACATAATAATTTTTAGGGTTTTTTTTTTTTTTTTTTTGTTGCATATGTTTCACTCTGCTATGTTAAGTCATCTTGACATACTGCCATGAAATGGAAACAACTGCTAGTTTTAACATTGCTCCATATCTTTATTAAAAGGTACGTCTCATGAATCTTAATTCCCCACATACATGCTATCTTCCTCTCTCCCCCCCTTCTCCCCCATTACACTTCTTTCTTCTCCTCCCTAAAGAAGGAGGAATATTAAAATTTCCTTGCTGTTCTGTCTGAGTGGTTAATGAGGTTCTAGATAGCATAATGAATATGCAGTGCTATTGATTCTGTGTGTGCGCGCGCGCGCGCGTGCGTTTGTGTGTGCGTGTCTTTAATCACAGCTGGAATGCAAAATCAGGCTCCACCTTTCAACTCTATCTCCATCATGCTGAGAGAGTGAGAGAGAGCGAGACTGAGACTGCTAGACAGCTCGAAAGAGATTGCAGCTCAGATGTCCTGGAAAACAGCAAATCCCTCAGACCTGGCAGATTCCGTTACCATGAGAACTGCAGATATTTCCATTGTGATGGCTTGCTCTAGCAGCCATCTGTTACACCCATTTGATTAGGAAGTACAGTTCAGCTTGTATGGGATTTTCACTGCACCTTATCCCATGGCAGCGTACAGAAACTCTCTCTCTCTCTTTTTATATGCTAAACTCAATGTTTTTAAAGTGCTGTAATTTACTGAGGCTGAAGGCATTTAATGAAATGCTGGGAGGAGGTCACTGAGGGACAGTATCTCTGAGAAGAAAGAAGCACATGAGATATGTGAAGGGGATTAGCGTCCAGTATATAAATAAGATCAGCCCAGAAATTAGCTGTATTTAGCAATTCCTCATCCTTGCCAGGGAGAGGAGCTTGATATACAGACCTCATGAAGCCATAATAAAATTAGTAATTGCCTCCTGTTAGTTAATCCCACTCCATATATATTTATTGTATGCATGCAATAAATGCATGCAGCAGATATATTTCAGGTCTTCTGTAAAAAAGGGGAAGGCGACGACTCTCCCCAGATGCCTGAAGTGGTGCAGTGGCTGCGCTGTGTAACGATTAGATTAGCTCTAAAAATTTAACGGTGCCATTTGACTTTTCATAGACGCAGAACAACCTTAAACTTTCTTGAAGGTTTTCTGTGATTTACTGATTAAAACAATTGTTTGGAGTAGTCGAGTCCCTCGGTGTAAATTAGTGGTGGAGGAAATGGTAATGGCACATCAAATGGATATAAAAACAAAGGAGTCCCCTTCAATTAAAACTCTCCAGACATTCTTCCTAAGTGGCTGGCATTCCAGATTCAGGGTAATCTTATGTGTGGCGTAGTTGCCTCGAGTATCTTAAAATGACTGAAGGTCTTGTAAACTCAGTGAAGCTAATTAAATGCTCGCACACTGAAATGAATTTCTGATTGCTGCTAAGGAGGCATTGAGGTCAGCTCCTCTTTTCATTGCCCACACTTTATGGCCAATGCCAGATACTAAATAAATCAGATCCTCAGAATCAGGGGCTCTGTGGTTTTGTTCCTCTTATATATTCTCCCACCCGGCTGAACATAATTCCTTATCCGTCTTGATCTCGGCATGAAAAGTTTTCTCTTCCATTGTTTTTCCTCACATAGCACCAGATTACCATGGAGAAGACTATGATATCATAAGAAATGAATGAGCATGTTTCTCACCATGGGTGAAATATACATTCCAGACCTAATAAAGTCAGGGATCATGTAATGGGCCTGGTAAAACGAGCTGCTTAGTAAGTGTAAATAGAAATGGTTCTTCTTTAGGTCTCTGCTTCAGCTAAGTCAGTTCTTAGGCACTTTGCTGAGCGTGGAGACACATAAGAACATGTTTAAGAGCTTTTCTGAGTGGGGATTGTTCTTAAAATGCTTTGCTGCATCTGGGCCCACAAACATTTTTTTTAAAAAAAGTAAAAATTTCCTTTCTTTGTTATAATAAAGGGTTTCCTGGTCGATCATCTTTAGGGCAAATTAGAACTTTCACTTCCTGCAGCCTCCCATCTCACATAATCCTGGAGGCTGAGCTACAGAGAAAAGAGTCGTTTTTTTTATTATTTTTTTTTTCTTTTTTTCTTTTTTTTTTTTTTTCCAGACAGGGCACTTGTTTTATGAATGTGGTATCTGCCTTTGACAGGCAGCAGATGTATGGGAGCCCTGAAATCTGAAACAATAAATACCATTCAGAGTCTCACCACTGAACCTTCTTATAGTACTGCCTTTGTTAAATGAAACATTTACAGGAATACCATCCCCCCCTTCCCACCCACCTTCAAGGCTAGGATCTGAACCATGTTTTTAAAGTAAAGGTTAAGTACCTGAGGCATGAACAGTTGACATACAAAAGAAACTAAAGTAAATTTATCATTCGTTTGCCAGCTACGAGGTGTGTCGAGGGCTTTTTCTTTCTCTTTGTAATGCATGAGAAAACAAACCTGGGAAGTGTATGCAAGGAATATTTCTTTTCTACACTGGAATGTTAACATTTGCACCTTCTGACTTAATACTGTGTATTTCTTCAGAGTCATCAATCTCTTGAGAGTCATCTTGCCATCTGTACCAGCATTGCTCCAGGCTCCCATATGAAAGTCCAATCTGGCGGTATAAATACTGGATAATGAAGAGTAGGTGTTAAAGTTTCTGACTGGTTGGGAGATGAGCCTGTGTCTACGAAAGATCCGAATTCATGTGTTAAACAAACAAACAGAAACTATGTTAACATGGAAGTTCAACCAGAAAGAGCATGATGCATGTTTGTCCTCATACCCTCTCCCACTCTCTGCGGTTTTTCTCAATTTCTTTCTTTATCTTTCTCATTTTTATAGAGTTCACCCATGATCTGTGAGAAAAATGTTCTCTGACCATGACGTTACACTTTGGAGATTACAAATAGCGGCAGCATGTTGACTTTCTATAATGTAGGGTTCTTTTTTCCCCCCTCTCCTTTTGCTCCAGGAAAGCTATAACTACATAGATTAGCAAAACTTTTGCAAGAATGGATGTAAAACAGATTTATCTCAGTGTCAGCTTTATCTGATCCATTTGGTCTTGCAGAGTTTGGATGGTTTCCTTTGTTACAATAACCAGCTTTCAAACATCTATATCCTTAGGGTATTAAATGTCAGCCTCTAGTGTATCGTTCAAGGATAAAAGATTGACAATACTGAAGTACTTTTTTTTCTACTTTTTTTTTTATTTTCCTTCTCCAGCACTGGCAGAGTCTTTACTCTGCACACCACTGCTGACCCCAGAAATGACCCACAGGAACTACTGGCGAAAGGAGTGAAAAGGTATTTCAGCTTGTAGGCATTAGAAACCCTCTTCATTAATAGCCTTTTTGCAGACTTTTCAGATAGATTTCCTGTCATTGTGATGAGGATATATTTGTAACGAGTCCCTTAAGTAAATGGCCAGTGGATAATTAATTGGACTAACTAGGACTTTCCGTACTGTATTTTTTTTTCTTTTTTTTCTTTTTCTTTTTCTTTTTTCCTTTTTTTTTTTTTTTTTTTTTCTTTTGGGAGGTGGGAAGGAG
This sequence comes from Mohoua ochrocephala, assembly GCA_013398855.1. NCBI lineage: Eukaryota > Metazoa > Chordata > Aves > Passeriformes > Acanthizidae > Mohoua > Mohoua ochrocephala. Next base: position 45,527 of record VZTA01009479.1, read on the forward strand.
GGAAGATTTCCAGATGGTCTCATGTCCTCTGCGCTGGGCGTACAGCCCTTTCCTATCTGTTGGCCAAGCATTTCAGCCCTAATTCAAATAAAACTCTTAGGCATTCTGTTGAGAGAGGTAAATTTTTTTGGTTTGGTTGGCATCAGGTTGACTGCACTTCTCTGGGCAAAGGGGTGACTGCCCTGAGCCTCATCACACTGAAAAAGTGTTGCTAAACCTGATCTTGCTGGAAGAGGCAGCTCAGAAGACAACATTTGGGTCAGTGCTGATATCCACACTATTGATTATATGACCATAAATCTGGTTAAAATTCACCTTGTCACTCCCATCATGCAGACTCCAGTCTCCCAAGTTTGTGACACCAGTGGAAATCTACAGTGAGGCTAAATTGAGCTTATTATTGTATTTCATTCTTAGATTGCCTTCTTAGCACTGGCCTTCGGCCCCTTTAATTAAAAGTTTGCAAACATGCATTCCTTAAGTAATTTCTGACCTTCACAGCTGGTTATGAGGCAGCTGTAGTTGATGTTTTTAGGCAAAGTCTATTTTCCTCTCTCAGGGGCCTCCACTTTTTCAGTTTTGGAAATGACTTATTAACTTTGCAGCCACTGGGACAAATCTCCAAAGAAATAAAGTTTCTTGATGAACACACACAATTTTTCTCTGCACATCAAAGAGTTCAGATTTTCACTCCACTTGTCAGAGACTACTGATAATTACTTTTATTAACCATCTCACAAATAACAAATGTGTGAGGTCAAAAAAGTCTCATTTGAACTTTATGGTTTCACGTGTGAAAAATAAATGCTTTTAAGAGTAACCATGAGTGTTGGCTAAGGAGCCGTAATTTTCTCAGCAAAACAGAACCCGTTAAGAAGGTAAAGGTATTGGGGTGCTGGTCCAATGCTCCCGAGATTTTGTTCTGACAATTATTTGCAGGTGTGCTTGAGACTTCTTGTCTCTGTGTGCTGCTTTGAGGAATAAATGTGCTTTACTACACCTTTCATTATTTTCTGTTAGAAAGGGCATGCCAAATTAAAGGTCTCATTTCAGGCAGCTTGGGCAGCTATACAGGAGTTTTTTGTCCTCACGGTGATGGACACAAAACATGAAAAACATGATCCTAATCTCGCTTGTGCCATTGTAAATCAGGGTGAGCTTGACTGAAACCAGTGGAGTTATCCCACTGTTTAAAGCAAACTAAGGAGAACCAGGTATTTGAGTGCTGTGCCAGTGCTTCCTTCTGTTTGGCAGACTTGCAGTCTGCTCTGGACCAAGCCAACATGAGATTAAAAAAAAAAACCCAAACCACTAAAAAAACGTCATGTAGGTGTCTAAAGTGTTGCCTCTGAATTTCAGCTGTGGAAAGTTGTGATCCTCTGTGATTACTGCTCTAGTTGAGATCTTTAGACACCAAGTGTCCCAGAGCACACCTCCTCACCTCCCATCCATCCCTGCTGAAGATGTGGCTGCCCTGATATTTTGGGCTCTTTTAGACCTGTAGGTGCAGGCTGGAGCAGCCCAGGAGTCCTGAGTACAAATTCCTGATTCACCAGTGACTCCTATTTTAAACATTTCCTCCAAGGCAAATGGGAAAGGGGCTTTAGTGTGTGATGTTTAAGCCTGTCTCTGCCTTTTAAGTCTGGAGATCAGTTATTTATGGGAAGCAGACATCTAGGCTATCTTACCCTTTTCTTCCGTGCATTGAAGGCAGTGAAGGTTGCAATATTAATTGCTGCATCAGCAACTCCAAGATTTAATGTTTTTCCCCATTCTGCAGGCAATGTATCTCTTGCATGATTTCCCACATAGTCCTCACTTTCACAGCCATCTGAATGATAAGCAACAATAATGTCTCTGGAAGTGATCCATAAATCATATTCAAATCCACACATCCAAATGATCCTATTTTTAATCTCTAAACTACTGTAGTCTGTGCTTGCTAGTGCGTTTCAATTGGAAGCATTATGCTCCCCACCTACATGTTTCCTTCAAATCTGTGCTAATGCACCCACCCCCCCCCAAAAAAAAAAAAAAAAGAAATAAATATATTCTACCTGGAGCTTGAGTAATAACACATAGAAAAACTAAGGGCAATGAAGACCTCCCCAAATAAATTTAAGTGCTTACATGAACAACAAATAACTCAATGTTGTATCAGGATCTATAGAGGGAATATGAATGGTCTTGGGTTTAGGTCATGGCATTAGAGTGGAGAGTGCCTGACCTGTCTTTTTGTTCCTTTTCCACGGAACTTCTGCTCAAAGCCCCATCCAGCCTGGCCTTGAACACTTCCAGGGATGGGGCAGCCACAGCTTCTCTGGGCATCCTGTGCCAAGGCCTCACCAGATTTTATTTTGTATCAAAGAGTATAAATAGTCCCAGGACACTGTGAACTTTTTCTCCTGGAACATCCATCGTTTGTTGTTGTGGTCTTTATGGAGGTATTCCTGGAACAAATGCTTTTGCTTTATTGTGGCTGCAGCTAACATTTCCTTTCCTTCTTTAGCTCCCCTCAGCCACTCTGCTGGGGACTTCTCGAGATAAAATTAGAAGTGGTGCCAGGCTTCACCCAGCTGATGGCTGTCAACCCTATACTAGAATGGTTATGTCCCTTGTGAAGGTTTGTAGGGATTCCATGCATCCCTTGCCTGTCCGGGTCTGGGGTCCTCAGCCAAAAGAAAGAGATGGACCTGCGGAAGAGGGTTCTCAGGGGGCCACAAAGATGCTCAGAGAGCTGGAGCTCTTCTGCTGAGACAGCTGGGGTTGTTCAACCTGCAGAAGTGAAGGCTCTGAGGAGACCTCATTGTGGCCTTCCAGTGCCTGAAGGGGGCTTAGAAAAAGGAGGGAAAGGGACTGTTTATACCCACAGACAGTGACAGACGAGGGGCAATGGCTTTAAAGTGAAAAGGGCTGTTTCAGGTTGGATGTTGGGAAGAAATTCTTCACCGTGACAGTGGTGAGACCCTGGCAGAGGTTCCTCAAAGAGGTTGTGAATGTCCCATCTCTAGAAGTGTTCAAGGCCAAGTTGGACAGGGCTTTGAGCAGCCTGGTCAGATGAGTGGCAGAGACGTTGGAACTGGGTGATCTTTGAGGTCCCTTCCAACCCAAGGCATTCTATGATTCTATGATCTGCAAGCTCACGCTTGTGTCTGGCCACTTCCTTGCAGCTGGGTACCGAAAGAGAAAGGAGAAGAAACTCTTTCATTATCCATGCCCACAGGTGAGTTAAAGCGGGCTGTGCACCCCTTGCCCACCCTGTGGGTGTTGCCTCTGCTGGAGGATGGGAAATGGGCAGCTCTGACTCTGCTGCTCCTGCATCTGCCCATCACGTGGCCCCAAGTAGCAGGTGCACATCCCCTGCACTGCCAGGGCACCTCATTATGCTGACATCCCCCGAGGCACACAGCGTCCATAGTGCTACCCAGGCTGGAGGGATGCCTAATAAACTCAGTCCTGACCAGAATGCTAATGGGCCTGTGCCCTCAAAAGGTTCCGTGCCCACTGCACATGCTTCTGACGAGGTGATTACTGTGGTTACTGGGGAGAGAGGTTTTGTTTTTTTTTTCCCCCTGACAGAGAGTATTATTTAATGTATAAATGGGATTCTCAGAACATCTGACTTGGGGTGTTTTCAACCAAGTTGTAATTCTGGGTGTCAAGGAAGTGTGTAATATCTAAAAGGATGTTGGAATCAGTCTGTATTAGACAGGCTCCTGGACACAATCTTAGCACCAGTGTTGGACTTCCAGCCAATCGTGTCATGTCAGTTCTGAGCCTCCACCTTCTGAGCCTCCACGTTCAGTGTGTGCCTGAACTAAACCTGCAAACCAAACTGAGACATTTAATAAAATCTCAGTGCAGGAGTTTTAGCTCTGCAATCACACTAATGGGGGAATGTGAGTTATTGTTTTGACTTCTGCATTGTCAGAGTCGGTGCTGACAGTATTGCAGGGTTTAATTTTTTTATTGTTTGTTCTGTTGAAAGCGAATCAAAATGGAAGTTTTTCGAGATGAGAACCTCTTTTAGTAATGTTAGTAGTTGATTACCTTTCGGGGTTAAGAAAAGGGAAATACTCCTTTATCAAATAGTGTAATCATTGCTTGACAATATCTAAATTATTTATTGTGGCTTTTCATATGGTTTGCATCCAGCATTAGCCGAGGTGGAGATTCTCAGCTGAATTCCCATCACACTTGCACCTATCTGTAGCTTCTTTTTTAACCAAATTCAGTCTTTGTGGAATTGCAGTGGGTAAATGACCAAATTTTAGTGCAAGTGAGGCTTCATTCAGCAGCAAATAAATATGGACCCGAACCAGATGGGATTTGCTGGATGTCTACACATTCAGAAATAGGTGTCTGAGTGAGAATAATAAGTTTTGGTAGAGTACACTTTAGAAGAAATGACAATTGGGTTCGAAGTCCAGGATGGAGACTCAGCTGTCTCCAGGATGTAGCTTTTTGCAGACCTAGAACTTTGGCCAGAGCACTGATGTTATTTTTCTGTGCATGTGCAAAGGGATGTGTTTCAGTGATCCCCAGCTGATGTGGATGCAGACAAAAGCTTTGTGTTGGCTGTGTCCTTTTGGGACAGGATTGGCAGCTCCCCTTTCCATCAGACAGCACTGTGAAGACAGGTAAGAATCCCCATGGAGACAACAGGGATCCTAAACGGAGTTTCCATCCTGCAACAGAACCTGCTGTAGCTTCCTTCCACAGCAGTTGTGGGTGGCAACATTTTCCTGCATCCTTGCTCCTTCAGGGTAAATAAAAGCAACACTAACTATTGCAGAGGGGGGGGAAAAAAGAAAAGAAAACCAGAGAAAGCATTCACCTCTAAATTATATATTTTTTCCAGTTTAAAAGTATGTAATTTCACAGGGAACACTCTGGGACTCATCCCGCTGTGAAGCCATTGCTCAATTTCTCCCAGCAGTGGTCAGGTGCCTACAGCTCTCAAAGTGCTGAGCATCCCCTGTGGAAGGCAGGGAGCTGAGGCTGAGCTCACAGCTGGCTCCGGGATGTTGGCACAGGGCTCGGAGCGCTGGGACAGCGCCGGGTTTGGCTCCAGGGTTCCCAGTGCTTGCACAGCTCCTCCGTGTCAGGCTCCTGGTTAATCACAGCTCACCCTACAGGGAATGCATCCCGTCGACCTGGCCAGCACCAAGCAGTTAAGTTAAAAGAGGTGGCAGTGTGTGACTTTTGCCGTCTTTCCTGCTCTGATAAAAAAGAAAAAGAGAAGAAGCAACAAGGTTTGAACCCAACTTCTACTCTAAGGGTCAGGTAAGAAAGCAGGGAAGAAAGCAAGAAGATTATTTGTTTTAGAGATGAGGATCTGTTTAACAGCTACAAAAAAATATGCTTTCATGAGCAACAAAGAGTGAAGAAGGACTGGAAAGATGGCCAGGATTACTTATAAGAATATACAGTGAAAATAAATGCAAACTAATAAATTCAAAAGCTGAATGGTGTTTGGAGTTGAAGGTTTGAAAAGCAAACACCAGTTTTTGTGGAAGATTTACAAGCAGAGCACACTGCAAGTCTGAAGAAGAATAGCTGGAAGGAGAAAGATATTGTTGAGTCAAAGTGGGAGGCTCCAGCTCTGTTTCAGTTGTCCTGGAAAAAGTAATGGAGGGAGAGAGAAAGGAAGAAATTGGTTAAACAATTCGTTTGGTTCTAGTGCTTTTTTTTTTTTTTCCTCCCAGAAAAGTTTTTTAGGACGTTGAAGGAAAGTCACAAACTGCCAGGAAACAGGCAAGCTGGTGGAAGGATTATGCAAACAACATCATAAAACAGACTGTCTCCAGAAGACAGCTCCATGTATTAATTTCAGGTGTGCAGCTGAGCCAATGCAAAGCTATGAGTGGAAATGAGCAGTGCAAAAGAGAGTTTTTCTGTACTCCCCAGCTCCAAACCAGCTTTGTCTGCATTAGGCAGTGCTGACTTTGACAGTTTTCCTGCACTCCAGCTCCAGTTGCTACCTCCACCCCCATGCTGGCCCAGCCACCTCGTTATTAATTACATTAGTCAGCAGTGTTTGGAGATACCCAAGCAGGTCTGGGCTTCAGCAGGTTGAAATCTAAGAGCTCTCCTTATTTCAGAGCAATGCCAGCTGCTCTTCCCGACCACCAGTCCAGGTGGAGATCATCCAGCCCATCCAGAAGGAAGCCTTCTCGAGCACGGAGCTGCCCTTTCGTGATGACGGACACCAGGCTGCTGAGAGGAGAGTGGTTACGTGAGCAGTGGGCTCGTGAGAGTGCGATAAAGTTACCCAGGAAAATCTAATCTTTGAGAACAGAACGAAGTTTGAACATCAGCCTTTGATTAGAGCTGGCTGGTAATGCTCCATGAAGGATTTTTTTTTATTTGGGGACAAAATATGTGAGTGTGTGAGAATGTGTGTGTGTGTGTACTTGGAGATGTGCACTCTGGTTTGTGTTCTTTTTTTTTTCTGTGAGAGAAAAATCTTTTTTTCTGTCCAAAATGTTCCTTTTCTATATATCTATAAGATGAGGAGGAGCAAGGGAATTGTTAAAACCTATTCTAAAATTCTCCATGAAAAATGACATTTTTTGCTCGCTATCTCTGAAATACATCTACAGACACAGTCAAGTTTTCCACTCACCTATGAATACTTTGGCATTGTCATGTCCCTACTCCCCTTGCCCTTTCTTCTTCTCCAACTTTCAGCTGTGTTTAGTAAGTTGGGTTCCCTTGCTCGTACATCATACCTTCCAACCCTCTTATCTTTATCACTGTTCTTTGTAGTCACTCTATTTTATTGACTTCCTTTTTATATTGAGTTGCCCAAAACTGATCACGGTTTTCCAAGAGGGGCCTCACCAGGGCTATGTATGGAGGAATTATTACCTCTGTAGTCTTGCAAGTAATTCCGCTCCACATCCCAGTATGGTATTTGCCTCTTTGTGCTACAGTCTCTCACTGTGAGCTCATATTTAATCTGTCATCCACTATCACTCCCTAAATAAGTCCTGCAGCACTTCCCCTTTAGTAATAAAAACACAGAAAAATGTTTGAAGAAAAAAGTGAGTTATCCCCTTGGGTGGCTCTTTGAGCAAACCAGGGTTTTCATACAGCTGGAGAGACGTTGAAACACAGCCTCACACTCTGCTTCCACATATCTGGATTTTGCTGCTCTGATGCCAAGAGTGAAAACAAAGATGGCATTTCCTATTTGTACACGTTTTCTCAGTATTTGCTGGTTGCAGCCCAGAGCATTGATAGAGTGGAAGAACACCGTATCTGCTTTTAGATTTCATATCTACTGGATTTCGGAAATCCTGCTTTAAGCAGTTTGGAAGGATGTGCAGTGAATGTTTCTTCAGCTACTTGATATTTTATGGAAATCGAGCGAATGCTGCTGTGTATAGGCAAAACTAGGACATGACTTGAGTTGCAAATTTTCCCCCTCTAGGTCTGGAGAGTTCTCCACTTTCCAGACTGGATACCTTTCAAGCACACGTTAGAGTGAGCATTTTCTCAGAACTGTCTGTCTTTCTGTTCTACTGCTGAATTTATTTAGAAGGACTTTGTTGATATTCGAAGTTGAAAAGCCTGCACAGTGTTTAATTTTCTCCTCCTTTTTGGCCAGTGAGTTGTCCTTCCAGAATAAAAATCCTTTCCTTTTTAGTCCATCTGATAATTCAACATAATTAATCACTGTGAAAAACACCAGTGAGGATTTCTAAACATTGTGTGGGGAAGTATGATGAGCACATATTTACCTTTTGAAGGCTACAGGAACCACAGTGTGTCAAATCACAGTGCGTTGCGTTTGTGGGTAGGTTGTTATTTTAGTGTTCAACCATTAACTTTTTCTTTATTCATTTTGAATCAACCGAAGACGGTCACACCCCAACAATACAGATTTTTACCTTCTCGCCATGTTCCTAAGATCTCCCTTCCAGTCTCTCTTTTAGTCTTCCTGAAGAAAACCAAGCATCACAATCTACAGATGAGCAGTTCTTGGAATTGCCTGAAGAGTGCAAGAACTGAATGATGCAGGAAGCAAAAAAACCCCCCATAAATATTGCACAGCACCAGCATTTTTAAAGTGCTCCCTCATTCCTGATTGCAGCATAAGAGCACACATTCATAAGGCACGTCACCCTGAAATTGATGGGAACCTTTCTGTGGACTACACAATTTGTGTACTAAGCCTCCAGGTTCTTGAAGTGAACCCTCGCTGCTACAAAGAGCTCTTAAAATTACATTTAAATTGGAAATAGAAATCTCCTCAGCCCTGACATTGGAGCAGAGTTATTATTTCCCATGCCTGTCTTCTCTCACTCAGGAAGCCGCTGCAACATGAAACCCTCTTCTGATTGTTCCTCCTCCAAATGCCTCTCTCAGCTGCCTGAGCCACGCTATTTCCTTGTGAAAGGAGGAAAAATATGGGAATTTAGGCAAGCAGAACAGTCCTTGCGTTCAGAGTGAAAAAGCAAGGTCAAGAGGGGTCTAATTTTCCCAGCCACTGAAACGTGTTTGCCTTCTTCCTGCGCCTTGGCACAGGCACAGGTGAAGTGCAATTCCCAGTTCAGTAAACTGTTGCAGAATAACCAAGGGCTAAAGAGAGTCCTCATGTGTGCTTTAGGACTCCTGAGAAGATACCCTCCCAGCAGTGTAGTCTTGCAGAACCAGTAACCGGTGAGAACACGCCTGTAGACACATGTGTGCAGCTCTGGGCATGCAGTTTATTTTAAATCCAGAAACTTAAGAAGTTAAATCTGCTCATCCTAGCGGGATGACACGAAAGAGGGAACGTGGCTGCTGAATTATAAGTACAGCAGGGTGAGTGGGATAGTTGGGGGAGACAATTTTTTAATAAGGAACAGCACCAAGACAGGAAGAAATTGTTACATTCTCACTGTAGAGATCTTCTTTATCCTCCGGAAGTCAGGTGAAGATGCTTAGGGACTTGAAGGAGGTTCTGGAGCAGCCTGCTGACCAGAAATGTGCAAAAGAGAGGTCTGATTGAGTTGAGTTCATTTCCAAGAGACATTAGGGGGTGTTACTGCATGCAGTCACTCACAAGTGCTCCAGACGTGTCCCTCGGGGCGTGCCCGGTGGTTTAGCTGCTCACCTTGAGAACTGAGCTTTTCCAGCCTGCACTGAGAAGGGGACTGAATAAATGAGAATCAGGATGCATGGGTCAATTGCCACAATTGTCCATCTGCCTCAATTCACTGGCTGTGAATACAAGGCTGTATGAAAGAACGGACAATTTACCTCCTAAGTTTTCAGTAAGATTTCCCCGGAAAGGCAACATGATTAGAGTTGCAGACTGACTCACGGTGCTATTACTTAAACAAGAACCTTGTTTTGGTTCTGTTTTAAAAGGGAAAGGAGTACTGGCATTAAGTCAGAAATATAAAATCTTGAGAGATGCTCTAAAAGGCAACAAGCCTGGACAAGATGGTTGCTTGGCTTCCTTTCAGGTTCTTGAGTTCAAGTTAGCAGTTTTCTTACATGAATCAAAATGTCAGAGTGGTCCCTAGCTTGGAGTCTTAAAAGGAGAGGGATGATGTGAAGAACTCACACTCTTGTCAAGCAGGTACCAGGAGTCAGTTGTGTGATCTCTTTCTTGATGGAGCTTGTTGTCATCTACAAAAAAAAAAAAAAAAAAAAAATCCAACAGTGACGTTTTAGTGACAAAAAGACATAAGCAAGGAAAAGATGACTGACTGTGTTGACTGTTTCACGATCAATGCCACAGAGAGTTCTGTCCTTCCTCTGAGTTGCAGGTCTTTCCACTCTGTCTGAACTTTGCTGTGTGGATTTTTGTACTGAAAATTACCTTGCTCTGCCAAACTCGTCTCAGGTGTCTGGAATGTTTTCTTGGTCACATCCAGAGCGGTGCAGGTGATTTGGAGCAAGAAGGGGTTGCTTTGATTTTTTTTTCCTTCATCAGATGGTGTACCAGGACTCAAAAACAGAGCAGCTGTGTTGGCTGCACTGCAGGCATCCAGTGCTGTCTGCCAAGGGCTGCATTCCCTTGCAGAGGTCTGTGCCTCACCAGGACTGACCAGGGGATGAGGAGATATGTGCCTGTGCACTTGAAACACAGCTACTGGACAATGTGAAAAGCTTGGTTCAGGCTCTGGTCACTTTTCTCACCACCATTCCTTTCCTAGTTTGGAGACAGTTTGGAGCATTTCCTTCTTTTGTTTATTTCACTTGGGAACAAATGGTTCATTTCCCTTTGTCCCAGCTGCTCTGAAAGGTTTTCTAGTTTCTCCAGAACGTGTTATGCAATACTGCAGAGCAAGTCCTTTTTTTCTTTTCAACTCCATGCCTTTACCATGTATTGTAATCTGTCTGCTCTGATTAGGTTCATCCTATAGAATCACTGCCAAATTCTGTTTTACGCAGCAATGTTTAGTCTTCAGCCTGGAAGCTATGTACAGTCCTTTTAAGATGTTCATACATCAATATCAGTCCTGACTAATCCCAAGAAGCTTTGCATGGCAGGAAGAAGAAAAACTTCGAGCTAGCTGTGCAAGTCGCAGGAGAAACACTGCGATCTTTGCTCTGCCCAAAATTCCACAGCCATCGACAGAAGTTGGGTTTGAGAACAGGGCTGCAAATCTGGTTCCTGATGTAGCTGTGGAGGCCACCGCCTCCCCAAGGCCTGGACTTTGCTTCTCTCAGAGAGCTTCACTGCTGATTTTGGAAGGGATTCAGTGGGACCCCACATTTGCACTGAATGTGTTAATGAGGCTAAAGTAAATTTAACCCATCTGATGCTCCTTAGTAAGAAGACCAAGACATTCCAATGTTTTCTTGTGCTTTCCGTAGATAGAGGTGGATTCCAGATCAGTATGACTGGTGGCCCCAGTGACAATTAGTGACTCAGTTTGCTGTTTAATTCAAGTTTTTATTGCAGGGGTGTGCGGAATCCAGGCAGGCTGGAGCAGCTCTATGCACACATGCAGTTGCAGAGATCCCTGAGCAGCCTTGGAAAAATTAAGAACACTGGGACCTTTACAAAACTGTGAGTTTGGTGGTTTTTTTTTTTACATCCTTATCAAGGCTTGGTTAAAATTTCAGGGTGGTGGAGAAATGACAAACATTTTTAACGTGAGAAGTGGTCATGGTTTCGTGGGTGGACGCAACCGCGGGGGCTCAGCTGGCGGTGATGCCTTGTGATAAGAAAGGATGGGTAAATCCTGCAGCCGAGGGCAGAGGGAATTAAGAAGCCACCGTTAACATGGGAGCTGTGTTGGCTGAGGAGGCCACTTAGCAAATTCCTTACTTGAGCATTCAAGGGCACTCTCTCGCAACTTGATCCTCACTTTTCCAAGTGCAGGGAGGAGAAGAATGTTTCACTGTCCAGAAAGCACCCGGGCCTTAAGATAAATGAGGATTGAAACAAACGTTTCCATTCATATCAGGGGCCCCTCCTCGCTAGCGTCCTCACTGATCTGTAAAAACCTTCTTTGTAAGTGGTTTCTAAAGCATAATCTGTGCTTTTAATACCATTTGATTGAATAATTCCAATGCTAGGTTTGTTTTTTAAAGGTTTTGAGAAGTGTTACAAGTAGCAAAAGTTTTTAATAGAAACCTGAAGCCACTGACTGAGGAAAATTTCCTCACGACTCTTCCTGTTGTGGAGAAAACTGGAGAAAAATCAAGTCCAAAACACTGAGGGTCATGTGAATAGCTACAGAGTGGAATTCAGGGGCTTCGTTTCAGTAATTGCAGTGAAATTGCTCCCAGCAGAGGCAAGGAGCAGAGGAGAAATTTTAAAGGTCCAAGCAAGAAATAACAGAGCTCTACCTGCCTTCCTAAATGCACTGAAGTAGTCCTGAGCACAGACTGAGCTCACAGAGCAGGGTTTTCTTTTCAGAGCAGACTTCTCTTTTCCTTTCACCACCCGAAAGCCCACACCAGACACCGAGTGGGCTTTACGGGGAACTGAATTTGTTTTGTCTAAAGCCCAGGAGAAAACCAACATCCCCGAAATGGCAAAAGTAGAAAAAAAGTTAAAGTGTGTGAAGTGTGTGCGTGTGTGTGTAAGGGTGGTTTGTTCTTTTATTTTTTTTGTTCTTTTTTTTTTTTTCAAAGAGAGGTGAGACCAGTTTAGTGAAAAGTCACATTCACTGTTTGGTGAAGTTGCAGACCAAGGTTACGTTGCAGCTACAAAGAATTTGGAAAACAACATGTGGGCTTGAAAAATGAACCATTCCTTCACATATATAACTTAGTATATCATCCTTGATCATAATTATAGACAGATTTGGATTGAATCTATTATTGAATGCATTGTCCTTAGAGATAATCAGGGACATGACCACTAGTGACACTGTGATGGAAAGGACTAAACAGTGCAGTTCATCATCTCAGCCCTTGAAATGGCTGAGATATGCAAAAGTGCACATTTTGTCCAGGAAGTATAAATAGTACAAAGAGAGGAAGAAGGAAAAAAAAAAAAAAGGCAAGCAGAGGAATCAGGTGGCTTCACAGACTGCTGTGTTTGAGGAACAATTTGACAGAGACAGAGCAAGATGATGATAACTTGAAAAAGTATAATTTGTCGTGATTACCTCTTTTTTTTCCCCTTCCTCCCAAAGCAGTGCAGTTTGCAGTTTGCACCCATTGCAATTTCTACCTGGGTAAAAAGATGGCTTGGGTAAAAGACAGTTTGCTTGGGAACATACTTGGGTAAAAGATAGCTTAGCAAAGTAAAGTGTAATTTAATCCCTTCACTTACCTGGGCCTGCACAAAGTATTTCAGATGTCTTGAAACCTCAGTTAATAAAGCCCCTTGCAAGAGTCCATTAAATGCCTTGTGGGTGGGATTCATTTCTTGAAGGACACCAAATAGCAGGGAGGGATGATTTCCGAGTGCAGTGTGATTCAGATAATGCCACACTTCCTCATCCTGAGGCAAATGCCTCGTGTGCACGTCGCTCCCGCACTTTCATTAGTCAGCCCTTTCCACCTCTGTAATTTCTCCACACACAAACCCCATATATCCTATAAGTAATGAGAACAGCTGATTATGTTGCCTTTGGCTACCAATGATTTCACTTTTCAGACTTTTCTATCCAAAGGTAATGGCGCTGATGCAATTGTCACCGTACATGAAGATGCATCTGTGAAAGAGGATGGAGAAAATAAGGAGTTTATAACACCAGGATCCTGGGCAGTCCAACTATCAGCTGGGGATACGGCAATTGCCTGTTACTCTGCATTGCACTACAAAGGGGACAGAAAAAGATCCTCAAAGGACAATGGGTGATTAAAATGAGCATTTTGTTTCCTCTTTAAATTTAATTCTCTTCCTCTCAATTTGAGAGGGCAGCATGCACTATCTGGCTCCAGCAGAGTTACACACTGGAGATGCCAGGCCGTATTTTTAAACCTTTGAACCATGTTATACTGTTTAAAATGTTTCAGGAGCCACAATATGCTGTTTAAAAGGTTGCAGCATGTGCAACGCGTTGAAAACCCTCTGATCTGTAGAGTTACCTTTTCTGCTTGTCATTCCAAGCTCCTTCCCTTTTACTTGCTCTCCGCACTTTGCTTGTTCTGCTTCTGCACCTCTTCCACTAGCGTGATTAGTTTTGGCACCAGCAGCCATCCAAATGCGTGATAGACTTTTAAAATAAATACCTGAAGTGTCCTGTTTCCTCCTTCCTTCGTGCCTGCACAAAGCAGCGAGCCTTCCATGCCCAGAAGGCTTCTTTGTACTGGCTCTGTGAACAGACCCCCTGCAGGAAAAAAAATTGGGAAAATTTCAGACCCCGTGTCCTGACACTCTGAGGCAACTTGTGTTTTGCATGAACGCCGGGCCTTTCCTTGGGAGCTCACTGTGAACGTCCTCAGTGAAGCTCTGTAGCACAGATGTGGGCTGCTGAAGCATCTCCAAAGGGCTGGCTAGGAGTTGGAGCAGTGCCTTCATCTAATTTAGAGCCGCCTGGAGGCTGTGAAACATCTCCCTCTGTGCCTTTATCCTTCCCACGTATTTGTCTTGCACTCCAAGGCTCAGCTCCACAGAGGTATTTGAGCTCCTCGTTCCTTGATATCAGTGGGAGCCTTGACAGGAAACAGATAGCAAACATCTGTACAAGATCCAGGCCTGAGATTTTGAACCGTCTCGTTTACCATGTGTTGATGATGACAGGATTGAACAGGGACTACTGTGAAGAAATGTTTTGGTGGCCTGAAATTGCTGAGATTTTGCTCTGCTCTGCAGGCTTAAAAACAGTACAGATGATCCTGCCTTACAGGGTGATTTACAATGGTCATCCCAGTCCTCTCTGCTGAGGGCTGCTGGCTGGCTGGACTGCAGTGGAGAAAGTGACTTTCCGAGCCTTGCAGTTGCACACTGAGCTCCCCCGGGGCTGGGGTCCTAAATCCTTCCCCCTTGCCTGCAAGAATTTACCAAGGGTCTTCATTATTAGCAGCACATGGTCATCTTCCTCGTGGCGAGCCGCCGATTTTGGGTAAAGGGTTTATTATTGCATGCATGTTCACATCATTTATTTCTCTTTCACTTGTTGTCCATCTTCTCTATTCTTCTCCTTTGGTATCTGTTCAGTCCTCTTTTTTTTCCTTTGTTCCTTCCTTGCTGAGGAAAAGAAAGCAATGGACCTTTTCCCTTACTTGCTTATGAATTCATTCTCATATCACCCAGTTAAACATCTCATTAAACAAGGCACTCTCAGGAAGGGGTTATTGACAGTAACCTCTCCATGTTAGACTTCTGATTCATGTTTGAAATTAGTTCCAGAACAACAGAGGGAAGCTTCTGGCCTTGAACTGTGATGTCCTTTGTGCTGAAAGCGAGTTTTTATTTGCACAGTCTTTTTAACCTTGTGCTAGCTCGTGGCCTGATTCCCCAGTCCTGCACGGCTGATGCAATCACTTGTGCTTAAGCAGCGCCAGGAAGATGCTGGAGTAATGTCCCACGAGGCTGTCCTTCCTTACACTGGTGAAAAGGCCAGGGTCTAAGTCTGGGTTTTTTTGTTTTGAACCCACCTGTAGCCCCATCTGTGCTTGTGAGCCCCTCTTCTGTGATAGACTTTGCCCTGGGCTTGTGTGTTCCCCTGTAAATACGACCTCATTGTCTCCACGAACCCTAGCTCGAGAATTGCAATAAGCAGCAGAAAAAGGGCCTTCAGCTGCTGTCGGTGTGTCTTGTTCACATCCTGAGGGCTTCACCTGGGAGCAGGAGCCTCAGGCACCCTTCGAGCAGGTGAATATTTGCAGGGGCACCTTGACAAGCACAAATGGAGCCCCTGCCTAATGAAAGTTGGGTGTGCTTTTCTGCCTTTCTCTATTGTAGACAATCCTCACTGACTCAAGGAGCTTGAGGTTTTGGTGTTTCCAGCAAGGGATGAGGTGGCGAGGCATAGCCATACAGCTCCCTTCAGCTTGACTGCAAGAATTTACCACTCTTAAGGAGTTGTTTTGAGTTTTCTCCGTGGTTCGATCTTGTGGGTAACAACCATAACCTGAACCTGATCATTACTCTTCCTCTGGAGAGAGATGTCACTAGCTGTTAAGACTGATTAGGTTTATATAGGGCCACTGGAGTAAAATCCCAACAGCTTTTGGGCTGGGGAGGGGGAGCGAAACAGTCGAACACAAGATCTGTAGCCAAATGAGAAAAGCTGTTGTTTAAATTTCAGGTGGTGTCCCTGCTAGAAATGGCAACTGTTGCTCATCTGGGATGGGTCAAGGTGTGTGTTGCAAACCCACACTGCTGCCCGCAGCCCTAGCGTAGGATTCGGGTCTGTCTGTGCTTAGGACAATATGTCCCAGTGTTCAAGTGAGATGCAAAACCGTGTGGCCTCTCTGGCCAGCACTGCCCCAAGTTTCATTTGGAGAAGTCTGAACCTGGAACAGCTCTGTCAGACACCCAGATCTGGGGTTAACCTGATGTATTCATCTGTTATTTGTATGAAAGCTGGTTGAAATGCTAATTGAGATCAGCATTCTACTAAAACCAATGTGGCAGGTGCTGTACAAACGCAGCAATAAATGCTCTGTCTTGAAGAACTTGTGATCTGAAAGCACAGGGAAGAGACTGGGTGGGAAAGGGAAAAAAAAGCAAAATGGCTTGGAAGCTGTCAATGGAAAGAGCTGCAGAGTTAAGTGTTGCCATACAAATTTATTTCAGTGGGATGGAAACTCTGCTGTGTCTGGTTATGTATGATCTATCCAGACAAGGGAGGTTTCTTCCACACATCTCCTGTAGCCCAGCCTTTGACAACATCACTTCACTCTTTCAGCAGGTACTGGAGGAATGCAGCTCATGCTAAACGTGCAAAAAAAAAGGGAGGAAGGAGAAATTACCTTCTGCTGTGGAATGCCGTCTGGCATGCTGACTCCTGTGCATGCACACACACAGACACACACACACTCACACATTCATTTGTGGACACACAAAGAGACCCAGAAGGAGGTGAGAAGGGAAAGTTTTTCAGCCTCACACTAAGCCTCACTAAGGGAGCGAGTGAATTCTCCGAGCGAGCGGCAAAGATTTGGAGGAGAATCCAACTGCAGCTTGTGTTTCATATTTGCGTTGGATGCTCAGGTTTCCAAATTAAATCTGCAAGTTAGACGGGAGTCCATGTTGTCTGCTGATCATCTGTTTAGGGGGAGAAGGAGAACAGAAATGACAGAAGAAAAATACTTGCAAACAACAACAGTAATTAAAATCAAGCATTTGAGCACTGCCACCCCTCCCCCCAGCCAGATTTGTCTGGGGAGAAGATAAATAACTTCAACTGCAGGCTCCATGCTTGCTCAAGATCTGAAATATTTAAACCAGGTCCCAAAAGCCCATACACATTTTTAATCAAAACCTGCTCCTTTTGGTTCCTTTTTCTGCATAAATACCCTGACTTGATAGAACACCAAAACCTCATTAAGTTGCGATCAGTACAATACAAAAGTTGAAAGTGATCAATGCCATTTAAACTGCTGCAACTGTACACATACTGTGTTAGACATTTCTCAGGTTCAAGGTTACACATGGCATCATAAGGAGTTCACCTCCTCCCCCACTTCCAGTGCTAAACAGGGTTGGATTCTTGCCAGAACAAAAGAATCTGCAGTCAGTTCCTTCAAGACTGAAAAATAAAGTTGGGTTTTTTTTTTCCCCTGCAGGGGGAAAAAAAAAACCCAACAAAAAACCAAACCCAACAAAAAACACACACACACAAAAAAACCCTGAAGAAAAGCAGACAGCTGCTAACTAGTTGTCTAGCTGTCTATTTGTGGACATTTTCTTTCATCTTGTCATACCTTTTGTGCTGTTTGAAATGTTTGGAGCTTAGACTTGAAGAACACTCAGTGGATTCCAGACTTGTATTAAAAGAAAGGAAAAGAAAGGCAGAAGAGTTCTGACAACAGATGTGTGTGTTTGTGTGTTGGGGCCACATCATTCCAAGCATCAGCTAGAGCATTGATTTTATTTTCATCCGACTGAAGGAAATTTTTCAGACAAGAAAACATACTATAACAATGCAATTTGTAGAAAAACACATACATCTAGAATGCGAGTAAGAGGGATTTGTTGCGAGACCTCTGCAGAACAAGCAGAGACCATTTGGTCAATCGTATCTGCTGCTTTTGCTGTTTTGCTGTTTCCATGGAATGGGTAAAGTCATCTATTTCTAGACAGTTTTCCTCTGCTTTGGCATCTTAGTTGTTGGAAGGAAGCAAGGCAGAAGTTTAATTAATGTCAGTGATCTTCAGTGAGCTTTGGATCAGACTGTGGTGTATTTAACTCTGCTGATTTCTGTTGCCTTCTGCTCTGCAGACAGTGAGTGCAGAAGGGGACTGGCTTGTACTCTGGCTTCCAGATAGTTCTCTGGAACTTCTAATTCCCCCAAACTCACCCCTTCCTCCAGCATAACACAGAAAGCAAAACCAGCTGACAAGTGAGCAGAAGCAAAAAGGAAGAGAGGAAACCACTGAAACGCTTCCCCTGTGGCGAGGAACCCTTTTCATCCCGTCCCTTTCCAACTGCCCTTCCTGGCACCCTGAAGGTGAAGACTTGTCTTCACACCTCCTCTCTCCTCAGGAGGAGCAGGACTTTGTGGCTGTCAGCAAGTCCAAGGCAGAAGTCTCTCAGAAGGGGAGCTTACCTGGGGGGACCAGAGAATCCCTAACCCATTCCTGTCAGTGTCTGTGGGATTAGCGCTAGGCAGGGAATGGCACCCCCTCCCCTCCCCGTGCCAAGAGGCAGCTGAAGCAGAAAATTCCAGGTGCTTTGTGGCTGCCTGCACGTCCTGTGGCCCATCTGCCCATACTTCTTAGCCAGGGGGGACGAGCTGGAGAGGCATCACCATCACCATTAACTGTGGCCTTGCTGCTGCCCCGGTGATGACGCTGGTGACAGGAAGCAGGGTGACCCTGGTGGTTCATCGCTCCTTGGAGCAGGAATGTCTAAGAGGAAGTTCTCACGGGCTCAGTGTTTTACCCTCCTCCACCAGCAGCCTTTTGTGCTTCTTCTTGCATTCACCAAAACACCAAAGCTGTGAGGACAAGAAGATGAATGATGCTGGTTTCCAGCACCCAAGAAGCCTGTCTGCTTGGATCTCAGGTAATTCTTCTTGGTCGTGCAACACAGATGGCTTCTGCCAAAGCAAGGGTATATGATACCTTCATTTAAAATAGCTTCTGCCACAGGCTTCTGTCTCTTCAGGCAGAAGAAAGTGCTCAAAACTCACAAACTTCCTGAAGAAATCCCATGAGTGCTCTAGCGCTCTTCAGCTTTGGCTCTGTAGCCACTGTGCCTGCCGTGGCCACGGACTGATGGCCAGAAACCCTCTTGTCTGTGCTGTGCCCCAATCACCTGTACCAGAGGATGTCCACGAGCTTCTGAGACTAAAGTGACATGAGAGAACTCACAGCTTGAAACCTTAGGTGAGAGACAAGAGCTTTAAATGAGGGGATGGTTTTTTCCTCCTGACAGCAGATGTCTTTTTAGGAACTCCTTGATTAGACCCTGGATGATCAAGAGGTTGAAGTGAGATGGGATATTTACATATAAAAAGGAAGTCTACTTTTGGGATCAATTAGACTATTCAGGGTTCACACTATACCCCCTTTTTTCCCAGACTTTATAGAGCCCTTGGTAGGATTAAGCCTCCATCGAGTAGATTATCTTTACATAGAGGCTGGATCTAGTGTTACAGGCTCTTTATTATCTCTTCTTTGAGACTGTGCAGGCTATCCCCTTGAAGTTCTTAACCCTTAGAGCACTTTATCTAGTGTTTATTGTTTCTTCTCCGCAGGCATCTGAGATGGCAGCATGGGTATACCCACCCCACCTGTCCTTGTACTCCACAAGAGCATCATCTCTCCTCCCCCCTGCTTTTTCTGTACACAGGGGGCTCACACCAGCATCAGGCCCTGTTCCCTAATCCTTTTCATCCCCAAGAAGTGTGCACCATTCTGGCTTGGCTCGGCTGGGCTGCAGAGTTCCTGTCAAATGCAAACGTGTTCCAGCTGCTGGGAGTTTGATGCATTTGTTTTGAGGGATGTAAGAAAGGCCGTCAGCGGATCGGGTGGTGAAAAGGTCAGGACTGACCATCTGAGGAGAGTGGAGATAAGAGGAACATGGGGTAGAGGGTTACAAAGTAGTGACTGGCTTAAAGTTTTCTGCAGCAGCGCTGCATCTATTGGGCGTTACAGGGTGTTTGAAAGAGGGTTTGGAGTTTCCTGGGTGCAAGCTTGCATTTCCTCCTAAAACGACAAGTTCTGGAGAAAGCAAGAGGCCACATGGAATCCTGGGTCTGGTTTCTCTGTGCATGGGCTCCAAGAGGCAGCTGGAACAGTGTGCTGCACCACGGAGGCATCCCTCAGGAGCCAGAGTGGCTGATTCCAGCCGTGCCATTCCTCCTGTGCTGCCTTCCCTGCCCTGATGTGACCATTGCTGCTATTAGGACCCACATGTGAGAAGAAGATGGGGTTTACTGAGTGGCAGTATCTAGACTTTGGTACACATTTCCTTCTCACTGTTCCCGTAATGGAGCAGAGAAATATTTCTCCCTGCCATGCTCCTGCTCAACAAAATGTCAAGCTTTTCTGAGTTGCTTTATTCGTAATTTTTTAATAGCTTCTGGCGGTGGACATTGGAATCTGCTCCAAAAAAATCTAGCTCCAGCGCTATCATATTGACTTCCATCTATTTCAGCAGAAGAAAGTGATCGAAAATAACATCTTGGAGTGATCTCCAAATTGTCTTGCGCCCTCAGCTTGTAAATGTCCCAGGCAGCATTACCCTGATTTATCACCAGGCGAGATCCCCAGCTGGTGCTGGCTAATGCACGCTCACTATCCCAGTCTATTTGTGCCACTCTCTTGCCATGTCTTTGCTCCCTAAGTGGGCATGACAGAGCTGAAATAAACGGAGCTGCATTGATTTTAATGGTTCACCCTCATCTGAGAAGGACGGGGTGGCCTTCTTAGCTATCAGCTCCTTGGATGTCTGCTGGCCAGCAAATGAAGCATGTACTCTCTTTGTCCGTGCACTAGATATGCTTCTCCTGCAGTCATGCCACCCCAGTCTGAACAGGAATAATCACAGCTCCTCCTGCCCTGACAATGGCCACTTATGTGAAAAATGCAGAACTGAACAGGCTACGGCTAAATGTGCTGGAAATATGAAGAGGAGAATGATCTTTGGCTGTGCATCAAAGAGCATTAAGGCATTCTGAAGCAGATTCCTCTTGCTCTCTGGGTTTAATTCAGAAGGGATTTTCTAGCCACAGAATCAAGCTCTTCACTGCATGATTTCTTTCCTGCAGGAGCTGTGAAATCGTGGGTTCTGCGCGGGACACAAAAAAGCCATAAAGGGGTCCGGGGTTGTGTAGGAGTTTCTGTGGAGATGACAGCAGACCTCCCTGCTGTTCCAAATGTGCAATGCTGTTGGACCTGAGAGGCATCATTCCTAGTGAATTCCAACAGGGGAGACTTGATCTCCATTTCTAGATATTCACATCGCCTGTTCTTAGTCAGCTCATACTTTTCTAAATATTTTTCCTCTTGATCTCTTAAAATAGTTTCCCAGGCTGTCTCTACTGCTGACGTTAACATGCTCCAGTCTGTGTTCCTTTTTTATTATGTCTCTTTGTCTCCTCTTTTTTTTTTTTTTTAAACAAAAACCACATAACTGCCTTATATAATTCACTTTTGAGTTCATAAGCCATTTCTCCTAAACACAGCCTTCATGTGGAAACATGCAAGGATGCTTCTTTGGCTTTCAATTTTTTTTTTTTGTTGTTGTTGTTTGCTTGGTTGGTTTTTCTGTTTTGGTTTTTTGTTTGTTTCATTGTTTTTAAATTCTGGATGTATTATGTCACCTAAACCTGTGGCTTAATTCACTGCTAACAATTCAGTATTCCTTCTGCCTTCCTTCTGCTTCCTGATACCTTGCCTCACTTTTCCAAAATTACAATTTCAGCTGAAATGCAGCGTGGCGTCCTTGGTATGAGCTAGAGAAACCATACTTACTCTCAAAATAATCAGCATTTACGAATAATTACACAATCAATTTTGCATTGTTTTGTTGTAAAAACACTCATTCTGTAGCAGTGATCAAAGTATTTAATGTGGTTGTTCCCTTCTTATGCATACTTATTTGTTGTTCATATTTCATTTGCCTGCTAAGACCTGCAATTGCTGGTTTTGATGTTACAAGTTGTTGGATATTTCTTGCTTTCAAGTCTCAGTGTTTGCCCCACATCACTGAGTGCTTATTATATCTAACGCTTCCTTTTCTAGATCTGTTTACACCTATAAATATGCCTAGCTTATCATTTTATATTGTCTCCCATTCCTTTGCCAAAGCTTGTCTGGCTTTTATCTCGCGTTTTAAACTAGTAAATATGAGTGTTCGTGAAAGATGAGGAGCATAACAAACTTGTCTCTAGTTGTGCAATCAAGTATAAGTGTGGCTGCCTTTAAACAGAATGTGTCAATTCTGTGATCTCTGCGATTTCCTTTAATAGGCCTGTTGTAAGTTGTCTCCTGTTACACTGCAATACACATTAGGTGTATTCTTAGTAATAAGACCACTCTTCATGAATATACACGAGCAGTTATTTAGCACAGGTGGGAAATGACAGCTCTGGCTGGATCCTAGGCAGGATTAAATTGATAGGCTTTCCCTGGACAAGCTGGTTTAGCTGCAGTGGGAAGCATTATCCCAAATGTGCCAATAACACAATGGTTGGTGCCATCCCCTGGCACTGACCTGGATAAAACTCCTCGTGGGTATAAAGCAGCGTGTGCGTTCGAGGCAATGCCTTTTCTTGCCTTCCGATGCGTCCCCTCTTTGTCCTACAGTGTTCCTTGGTGGCTTTTTGGATCCTGTCACTCCCCTCTGGTTCAGTTTCATTGGGTGATCCCTCCCTGAGCGTCTCCAAATGGGGGCCTCTGTTTAATTCACCCTCGGCTGCCAGTGCTGTCACACCGTCTGTGGAGGTGGCAGTGATGGTTATACCCCTCTCGTGACACTTTTGGGGGGTGGTGGCAGCGCTCAGCTTGCTGGCAGCCCCACAAGCACTGAGCCACGCCTTCCTGCAGGTGCAGAGCCAGTGCTTCTATCCCTTCATCCCACCCAGATTCATGCCCACTGGATCCCGCTCTTAGAGCTGGGCTGAAAGTGTGACATTGCTGCCGTTGTCACCTGTTTGGCTTCTCATTTGGAGCATGCAAGTGAGCGCATAGAGGATGGGATTAATGTTGATTACTCACACACACGGGGCCTAAATTGTGCTCATGGAAGTGAATGAATGGGATTCTGGTGGCTTTCACAGGGGGTTAGGTCAGGCTGGAGGGTACATGGAACACCAACTCTGGAAAACGTCTTTGAAGTGTTTGCTAAAGCACTGAAATGTTGTCATCTTGTGGAAAGTTTAATTTTTTTTTTCCTTTTCATTTTGCCTTATAATCATCTCTTCTGGGCTAGTAAGTGGGAAAAATAGCAGCATGCAGTCACAGCAGGTATTCTCTGAAACACAAACACACACACTCACACACATATCAGAGTGTATTTGTGAATGTGGCTGTTTGTGTTTTGTTGACAGAGCCTGCTCACTCTATGCCTCGTGTTAGTCATATTCTGTCGTGTGTCTGAGCTGAAATTCCTCACTCAATGATTTAGACTGAGACAGCATCACCTGGAAGTGCCAAGTCCCTCCAGTGGGACCAAGCCAGAAGGTGAAGGATATATCCCTGCTCCAATGTGCATTGCATTATCACAACATGCCAAGGAGAAAATGGGTGAACAGGTGTGGAGTGAGCAGAGGGAGGATACAGCAGGTTGGACCTGCGTGAAACAAGGAGAAAACTATTCTTCATCAAGAGGATGGTTTAGAGGCCCTTTGTCTTGCTTCTGCCTGAGGATGAAGGTTCTAAAACTCATCTGAAGCAGCTTCCTCTGACCACGAAGATCAGATGAAGCGATTTCTCTCTCTTCTCTCCTGCCAGGAGGAGCCAGAAAGACCCTTGGGTGAGGCTTGGCTCCACTGGGGCTTTCCAGGAGAGGCCACCAGCGGTGATGATGGGTTATAGAGGCAATGGCTGGATGACCTTCCTTCCTGCTTGCTCTCTTCCATTTTGCAAGTTTTAGTATTAGAGTCTGGAAAAATGCTCATGTGGTAAATAAAAGTGAGGGATGACAATACTTAAATTATTTCAGGACGCACATTCTAACCCTCTGTCATCAACATAACTGTTTGAAAGCCGGTTTTCATCTGCTCCTCTGTGCTGAAATTGAAAAGGGATCTGTTAAGTGTGCGTCTGGAGAGAGGAAATCCCACCCTGAAATTCGCTGGAGTAGTGTCCGATCCAAAGCCCACTGGAAAGAGTGGGAAATCTCCCACTTTTGAGACTGGTGGGCCTGATGGGCCTTCGGTTCAAGGTCTAAATGCCTGATTCTCTGAATAATGCCTGTGATTATTTGTGTAGCTCTCTTCTCTGATCATCATCTCTGCCTCTCGCTGTTGAGTCAGGAGGAGCCATGCTGCAATTTGAAAGGCTTACCTGGCAAGAGAGTAGCCTGGCTGTAAATCTGTGTCTTGCTGTCTGCAGTGCTCAAATCAGTCTCAAGTGACCACATGGAGTAAATGTACAAACAGTCTCATCAGACCTCAATTTTCTGTTCAGTGTTTACTACGGACCTT
Source organism: Mohoua ochrocephala (assembly GCA_013398855.1). Lineage (NCBI taxonomy): Eukaryota > Metazoa > Chordata > Aves > Passeriformes > Acanthizidae > Mohoua > Mohoua ochrocephala. The sequence continues at coordinate 69,703 of VZTA01009479.1, forward strand.
TAAACAATTTTTGTTCTTTCCCATAAGCCTCTTGTTTTGCTGCAATGTGAAAGGAACAGAACTGGAGGCCTTTCTCCCTCTTGTCTGCAATTATTTGTAATATCTTGCATCTTAATTTGCAGCAATGGAAAGCAGACAAAGAGCCAACCCTGCTCCATCTGATGAGAGCTTTGACCTGTTTTTCTTGGGTGTAAACAGCTGTAGCGCACTCAAAGCAAAGGACAGTCAGACCCCATTGCAAATTATTCCTAAATTCACCACTGGATGCTCTTTTGGAAAAATCCATTTTACACTGCTTGCATCTAGTTTTGAATGCTTACATCGTGCTCTATATAATTTGAAAACTATTTTCAGTGGTCATGAATTTTTCCCTGGAGTGTCTTCCCAGGTAATCAAATGTTAGTGTTTTTTGTATTTCAGAGATGCTAGCCTTTATTTTATTAAGTGCTTTACATTCCTAACATGATGCTCATCTTCACTGATTCAGTGCTTAGAATCATAGAAAACAATGATAGAGCAATTTGAGCTGGAATTCAATAATTTAAGACCATCGAGCCCAACCATTAGCCCAGCACTGCCAAGCCCACCACTAAACCATATCCCTTAGTGCCACATCTACATGTCTTTTAAATATCTCAAGGGACAGTGATTCAAATACTTTCCTGGGCGCTGTGGTCCAGTGCTTGACAATCCTTTCAGTGAATAAATTTTTCCTAGTATTCAAACTAAACCTCCCCTGCTACAACTTCTGTTTCTTCTATCCTGTCCCTTATTACTTGGAAGCAGAGCCTGACCCCCCCTGGC
>VZTA01009480.1:13338-36532 GCA_013398855.1 Mohoua ochrocephala
TTCCCATCTCCCCCCCCCCCCGTTTATGTCTTTATAACTATTAATGTTGTGTGGGTTTTTTGGAAAGTCTGTAACTTCCATTCACCCAGAAGTTCTATTACTGAATTGTTGGAGAACAATCCACAAAACAGTTTATTGTTGATTCTTAGATGGTAATTTTTTATAGATTTCTTTTTCTTAAGTATAACACATGATTCTGCTAGTCTAAAGGATGTCTGCATTGTTTTCAGGCTAGGACTAGTGTAGTATAGTTATATCACTGATGTAACATTGGATACTGGCCACTTATTTCTTGCTGTGCTAGAGGGTAGGTTTTGTCTTAGAAGTTTTTGGTCATTATTATGACTGCATTTGGTTTTAGCAAGCTTGTAGTAGGGTTTGTTCAGTAGTGTCCTCCGTCCATTCACCATCTGATACGATCATGTGGGTTTTTTTAAGGTGTTAAAATAAGTTTGTTGTGTCAGAGTCCCAACATGAAGTGATTTGAAAACTGATATGGCCTCACCATCCTTGTAGGACAATTTGACTTGTTTTGAATGGTAGGGTGAAGCACTCTGAACTTTTTTTCCCCATTCAGTCTTGGCCCTAAGGGTTCCAGAAAGCACAGCCTCTTTCATTGGTTTTGTTTCCTTTGCAGCTGGCTTTAATCAAGATTGTTACCTAGTTTAGTCTAGGGAGGGTACCACGTGGGAGAGGGAACTGATAAGAATACAAGCATCACTGCTCTGGAGGTGTGGGGGGCTGTTAAGGGAAGGGCTGTTATTTGTGAAGCAAGCTGTCAGTAGAGCGAAGGTGTCCTCAGCTCAGTGCCCTACTTGCTCTCAAATTGTACTTCATAGCCTGTCAGAGCATAGCATGGTAGTGTAGGTAAGTTTTAAAAAGGTTGGGAGATAGTAGTGTTGTCCCTGTATTAATGCGATTTCTCTTAAAACTGGCTAGATTTTATACTGCTGCTTTAGTACTGTGCCCGGGTAATGTGGGATTGCTGTGGTCAAGGAGTAAAATCTAGGGTAATTTTGCATTTGAAAAATGCCTACATAATGATCTGATCTGGATTTTGTATCCCTTTCTGGTGGCTTCGTGTTTGCTGTGTGGGTAATGCATGTATCTTTAAAATACTACACCTGTAGGAATGCTCTTAATCTTGAGTTTCTTCCTGTTCTTCCTGCATTCTCACTAGTAATAAAGATTCTGGTGTTACATACATGGGTCTGTCTCCATGGTAGTTGTACAAAAGGAGCTAAATGTAGGACTTCTCCCTGAATTTTCTACTTAATAGTTCACATTTCTGCCAATTGCATCTAGCTTTCTCCCCAGTAGAAATTCTGATAACTTTATCAAAACAGTAAAGTAAATAAAATCTATTTCAATAAAAGGGGGAATTTCTGTTGAGGTGAAAAGCTGCCACTTTAAATTCTCCTTCAGAGTAAAAACTTCTCACTTCCAGAATTATTCCACTGTATGTGTTTTATATTGTATGCTGATATTTGTTTTTAAGCAAAAGTGTGTTATAAGAGCTTCTAATGATAACTCATTTTGTTTCAGACACTGCTCCAGTATGCTGGCAGTCGGGGTGCATCGGAACATATTTTACCTTTTTTGGAAGTGTATCGAATCTCCATCCAAAGCTTTGCTAATGCAAGACCTTACTTGACTACAGAATGTGAAGATGTTCTTTTGGTACTTGGCAGGCTAGTGCTGTAAGTTTTAAGTTGGTCTATTTGTTTGTTTGTTTGTTTAAAAAAGGACTGCACTTTATAAATTAAAGGACAAGCTGTTGAAATAGTTTATTGCTTAATTTGACAACTATATTTGCGATTTATCATCTAGTAAATGTCTTTAGTACATTTCTAATCATACCACAAGAATGCATTTGAGCATTTAATTAATTAATGTGGACAAGTTCTAAGGCCTTGTTCTTCTGTATTTGGATCATCATGTAGGTATTAGGAAGGTTCTGTTCTTTTTGTTCATTCTTAAAACATTCTGCAAGTATTTTCTGTAGAAGAAACTTAGCGTAGTGCTCATTAAACAGAAGCTTCAATATTAGACCTTCACGCATGGGTTAATAAACCTGTATCCCTTGCTCTGCAGTTGCAGCTTTGTGTGTTCTGTCCCCTTTAGTGCAGGGGCATTCTGAACGTGCCCCTTGTTGAAAAGGACAAGCTGATTTGTGTTCATGGCAGTCTGAGTTGTGCTATAAGATTGCAAAGCAGACTAGACATGACTTAAAGCACAGCAATTCCTGCAACAGAATAGAGAACCATTTTACAGCCCATCAGCTGAGTTGGGATAACTTGTAGTTCCTCAAAGTCTATCTTAAGTGCAAAGCAGGTTTTTGTAATTGAAGAGTGTAGCCTGAGGGCTTTCATGTGCACTGGAGTATAATCAATATAACCTGAGAAGGATGAGGCGATGTGCTGGTCATTCCTTGCTAGTGAGGTTTCATTTGAGGAGGGAGGGTGAAGATCTAGAACCGTGAATATGAAGATCATCATAGAACAAAAATGATTCTGTGACTGTACTTGGTTATGGTTGTTTTTTTTGGGTTTTTTTTTGTTATCAGTCTCTTGTTTTGTGGTCCGAACTCGGGTATTCTCTTTAAGAAGGACTTTAGTAGTGAACTCCTTGGTCAAATGCTTTATTTTGTGATGGACTGACTTGAAATATAAATGAACAGCTCAGAACCAGGTATCTCCAAATGATGCCTTGAATTATTTTCTTTTTAATTGTGAGAAATATGTGAATAGGTGAACTAGGAGTCGTTTTGGGTTTTTTGAAAACATGTGAAATCGGGAGAAGTGTGTCTTAAGTTCATACCATGGAAACCTAAGACTTTAACTGCTAAATCATTTACCTGGTACATAATACACATTTTTGGCAAAATATTGTTATTGTTTTTGCAGACTGTCCCCTTAAGGATAGAATATTATTGTCTTCATCATATTAGCATTAATTAGCTTGTGTATTTTGTTGTTTCTACTTATGTAATTTTAAAAGTTTGTCTTTTAGTGTCTGTTTGCAGGGCATCTCTACTTGGAGTATTTTCTGTATATTTTGCCACTGTTAGATACGTTGGGGTGTAAATCCCAATTCTGTATCAAAATTGCTTTTCTCCTGTTGAGAAATAGCAGGATATTCTGGTTTTGCTATATGGTTTCTTCCAGCTTTCAGCGTGAGGAGTTTGTTGTAGCTTGTATATTCAGAAAACCTTGTATTAGAGGACAGTATAAAAGCTGACTTGCTGGAATCTCCTCTTTCTTGTAATGATTGCATTTGAAAGGAATCTAAAGAATGAGAAATACAGGGACTGAGGTGGAAGATAGGGTGAGGTAAATGGCATACCTGAATTAACTCTCCCACATTTTTCTTCTTCATAGGTTTCCAAGGGAGAGAGAGAGAGAGAAGTTAGAGCAGGGAATTAAAGATAAAAAGTGAGGTTCCATGAGGGAGGAAGACTGTTACCTAGTTAGGGGCATGAAAGCATACTGTTCCCATGTAATTGTGATTTTTGGGGAGGCAGTTGGGTTACCCGCAGCTGTCACACACACTGCCTTTTCAGACTTGACCCTTGATTGGAAGTGAAATGAGCAAACTTGCTGTTTCAAAGCAGAAGTGCTCTACTTCATATTGAAATCATCCTTCCCTTCCAACATTCCTCCTGGAGAAGAGGAAAAGAACTTCTTCCTCCTGACATCCTTCTCAGCAGGGTGAGCCAGTAACAGCAAAACTCAGTATTACTGTGGTCTTCCCTGCTGCCTGCGGAGGTCATTTGTGTGTTCGTAGTACAGCTGACGTGATGTAGGGACTGTGCCTCCCATAAGAAGCATGATGCTCCTGCAATGTGAGATATTGTTGGTCCGCTGTCTAATCTTAGGAAACAAAAGGAAAGCTTGGAGTGGTGGCTCTTGTAGATTACAGATGCGACAAATGATTGGAGGTGTGTGGAGGGGGAGCAGGAATGTTCTTTTTGGCCATGGCCATGAAGTGATTTACCTGCTTTGCTTAAGTGGAACTTGGACAGGTTATTCTCACAGCCCCAAAGCACAGTGCATTCCCCTCACCCCCCAGTATTACTATTTCAAAGGTATTGCCTCTGGAGAAGAATTAATAAAGAATGAGCCATATCAGAGGTGTCTTTCACTGGCATTTAGTTAGCTGTCTATCCTTGTGAATCTCAGGAGACCCTCGAAGCTGGTTATTCACTCAAGCTTCTGTGAGTGCTTTATTTCTGCGGCTGCTGTGAGGGGGAAGGTGTCATGTTACCATCAGTACGAAAATTTTACTTCCATCTGAAAATGGTTTATATGATACTAAGATTAATATATTAAAGTTAAAAAAGAAGAAATATTTGGTCATAAGTCACATTGTGTTTGCCAGTAACTTAAGATTTGACTGCTTTCCACTTTCTCCTGTGTGCTGTGATGGCACTGAACTGAAAGGGAGCTTACCTCTTCTACAGCTTTGAGAAGGTGTTTGTATGGGTTTTTTTCAACCATAAAAAGAGAAAGGAGATTCGAATGCCATCTGGTTTAAGGAGTAAAACTGTATTGAACCAATAAGACCAGTCTGCCTCAAGCTTGGAGCTCTATCTTGCCTATTGGTTGTACCTATGGAATCTAACAGATGTTGCTTCCAGGAAGAGTGTGCTTGCTTCCCACAGCACTCTGTGAGCAGGCCCATGTGGCACTTAGCTGTTTGTCTAATAAAGCAGTGCTCATCTGTAATAAAGCCTAATACGCTGCTGCGGTTTGATTCACTAGCTTGCATTTACCACTCCGCTGTCTATCATTAAGAGCTAATTCAACTCCTAATAAGCACAGGCTAATTCCTGGCAACAAGTGAACAATTCCTGCTGATAATTCAATGTATAATGAATCATCTTTGTGTCTCTAAGAAGATTAGAATAGAAAAAGTGTTCTAATACAATCTAAAGATGAACACAGTTCTGAAAGCTTTTAAAATTTAATTTTAAAACTTTCTATGAATGAGATATAAAGTGATTACAGAAAAATTGTGTGCAAATAATATGTTGAATTTTGCATTGAGTTATTTGTTCCAAAATAAAGAAATGAATATCTAGGACACTTCTTCCTAAAAGATATTTTGAAGTTGAATGTTTCAGATGAATAATATTTTTTTCTAATAACATAAAAATTCAAGCACCCATTACAGTTTCTTTGCAAAAATTGTGATTAAAGTTTGGAATTGAGTTTTGTATAGGTAGGCATTGTGGTGGTACTGGTAGAGTAGGGTTAGAAAGGCTTGACTTCATGGCATGATCCTGGTATTTTGATTTGTGGCCTAGCCATGGCATGTAAACTCCATTTAGTTGCATTACAATAAAGAGGGAGATGGGATTTCAGTGACAGAGGTGTGTTTTAAGGTATAGTATAATAAGGACCAAAAGAAAGAATTAAGCTAAACAGTCTGTTGCCCCCCTTGGCAGCTAGAGGAGGAGGCTGTCTAGTTTTTATGCAGCTGTGTGTTTGAATCAATTCTTACAAAAAAACTTAGTTAATTGACTTAGAATTCTAATTATTTTTCTGCCAAGGAAATTGTGATTGGAATATCTTGGATATTACTTTTACAATTGTGCTCTAAGTTGTTTTACATGGTGGCTCATATAGCTGGAACTCGAGATTTCTTACAGAGTGATTTCCAGACCAGAGTGCTCTGTGTTGGGATTCTGAGGAAGACTTGAGGACTTGCAGCGAAAGAACTTTTGCCTTTTGGTTCAGATCAGTCCTGTGTTACTACAACAGACAATAACTCTGGAGGCATAAATTAAATCCTCTCGTCTTCCTAGACTATCTCACTCTGTATACACAATGCTTTGAAAATGTAATTGCAGATTTTTTCACTGTACAAGTAGCAATTTAATGCTTAAGTTTAGAAAAATGATGTTTAAAAGCTTGCTTTGTCATTTCATTCAAGCCTATTATATTCTATAACCAATATAATATATATGAAAAAGTAACGTTCTAGAAAAAGTAATCTAGGCGTTGAAAGTGGACATAGGTAGGATTGATTGACTAAGTCTGAAAGTGAGACGTGCATCAAAAGACTTTACAAAAGCACATTGACCGTGAAGTTTGCAAATTTGTTACTGGGTGTAGAGTCTTTGTGTGACATGGATGAAAACGGGACACATACTTAGGGATTTTCTTGGTTGGTCGCTTTGTTGTTTGTTTTTTGTTTGGGGATTTTTGTTGGTTTTCTTGTTGTTGTTTTGTTGGGTTTTTTTTTTAGTTTGGGGGTTTTTTTTAATGTTAAAATAGAGTTCGGGTGCTTTGTAAAGTTGGTTTTGATAGCCTATTAGCAACTACCTGGGTCTAAACATTTGGGCTGGTGAATTAACTGCCAAGCTGGAGTACAAGGCAAAACAAAGTCCCGATTATTTTATTAAATTGAGACCTATGACAGTTGGAATATCTGGTGGTTCTGTTGCCTGCTTTTTCATCATCAGCAAAGTCTCATGCCTAATGATGTGAATAATGATGGAATGACAGTGGTGAAGGCTGTTATATTTTCTGCCAATCTAATAAAGGTGCTTAGAGCTTTTGCAGGTCTAAACCTCTATTTCAAGGAACCAGGAGTGGGAGTGAACTCAGACTTAGGAAATGTGAAAAGGATGGCCAGATACTTATTTAGTATTCATCCATTTGGTCTTGTTGATGTATATGACTGCTGAATCTGGCTAAAAACTGAGTAGGCATGGCATTTGGTAGGTAACCGTTCAATGCATTTATCAGAAGTCAGGAGGAAGATGGACATTCTTTTTGAGTACTAAGCAAATCTGAAACTCATGTTTGCTTTATGGTCATCTCTTCCTTTTCCACTTGCCCAAGCTCAGTTCTCCTGTCTGTCTGTCTATCTGTCTATCTAATCTATCTACCATAAGACTGAATGTGTTGCCCTGTCATTCTTCTATTTAATATTTGAGAGAGGATGCTTTGAAGAAAAAGTAGCAAGAGTTGAAACTGTCTAACAATGTAGATGTAGCTTACAGCAGTGATTCAGTGCTTTTTTATAGGTGGCGTTCTAGATTAGTTTTCTTGCTTTACATTGTCATGATTTATGAAAACACTTCTGCTGTGTGTAAGTCTCGTGAATCTCTAGACAAGAGTGTCAAGGTTAACACTTTTAGTTTGACTGGCTCTAATTGTTCAGTAGGGTTTTAGGCAATCCATGTGTCCCTTTACAAGGTTGGATAGGTCCTGTTTGAGAACAACACAGGCAGCAGTCGTGCCACAGCAGGTTGCAGTTTGTGCTGTTGGTGTTGGAATGCTCCCCCGGTTGGTATCAAAGGCTCATAAGGTGCTTCTAGGTGCTGATGCTCCTCTTGACATTACTTGTCCAGATCCATTTTTGTGCTGATGCATGTGTCTTCTGTCAAGCTGTTTTTCAGTTTTATTTTCTTATATATGTCAGTGCTGAAATGTTGAGTTAGGTGAAGCTGGCTTTCATTCTCCCTCTACGCAGAGACCATGCTGGACTCCAGTGAGCTTTATTTAGAATGATTATTAGGTTTCCTTTGAGAAGAAAGAACAGAAATTCTGTGATGCGATGTTCCTGAGCCACATTGGATGGACTATCTTGTATGATAAGAGTAGCTACCATCTTAAATTAGTGAGCTTGTGTGTAGTAAAAAGGAGCACTGTTTCTGTATGATGAATCATGTCTGATTTACAGGCTGTTTCAAGCCTTTAATTGATTTGCACAATCTAACATGTTTCAGTGTTACTGTCATTGCTTATCTGAATACTAAGTAGTATGTGTCACAAATGTTATTTAATGTAACAAGATAATGTGTTCAGGTAGCTTGTTTACTTGCCTTTTGCTTTTCCAGGAGTTGTTTTGAGCTACTGCTTTCAATTCCTGAAAGTGAATTGCCACATGAGGTGTGGTTAGGATTCCATCAATCCATTCAGGTAAGTGTTCTGAATTTCTTTTTTGCAATTTACATATTTAAAAAAAAAAAAAAAGGCTGCAGTTGTATTCCTTCTCTTCTACCCTTCCCCCGAGTTCCACTTGTCCTGCATTGCTGTTACCTAGGCAGCAAGAATTTCTGAGCAGCAAAAGACTAACTGCGGCAACTGCGCTGGGAGTCTTAAGGCCCAGCAGCGTATTTATAACCACACAGTTGATGGCAACTTAAGCAAGAGAACCTTAGTAATGATCTAATGATTTGTGTGAGAGACAGACTGAGTTAAATGAAGTGATTTAACGGCTCCAAAGCATTACTTTGATGATAAAAGAGCTTTTGTGGAGGTCTGAATGGCAGGTTAGTGTCTGTACCTGATTTGAGAGGGTTGGAAATGGTAGGACAGGTCTTTAGTCCAGGTGGTTCTTAGAAGTGTTTCTTTGGAGGTGGTGCTGAAATAAGCTCATACTACTACATTCCTACACTCAAATCAAGATGGCTAATGTAGACAGTGTAGGAAGAAGAGATGTTTTCAGAGTTTTAGTCTGGAGATAGTACCTAGCCATCTGCAAGAACTGGTGTTCCTCATGGAGCTGAAAGACAGGAGTGGTATTGCTGTATTCATATTGATGGGCCCTTCCAGGACCAGGAACTGCTCTGTTTCTGCTATTGCCTGTTCTGGCTTGAACTGTGGTTGGTGAAGTTGGAAGCTAATCTCAGTTATAGGTTACTGAAGTGAAGACTTTGGCAGGAAATAGTTGGAAGTGAACTTAGACCTTGCAGCCGTCTTTTTCAAAACACCTTATCCCCCTTTGACTGGGGATTTTCTCAGTCCCTGAGGCTTGACTACTGCTGCATTAGCTCTGAAGATGCTAGTTCTGAGCTTCTGTTTTGTTTGTTCTGAGCTTCTGCTTTTGTTTTGCCTGCAGTCAAGGAAACGGGAGGTGTGAAAACTTTTCAGTAGACTGAAGATGAATAAACCTGTCACTTTAAACTGAGAGAAGCAGTCTAGTAGAGCTTTGTAGTCCTGCTAGTATCGGAAGGGACAGAGATGGTCTGTGTTTGAGTGATTCCAGGTGTGGAGAAACCTTTTCCTGAAATACCGTGGAATATTTATTATCATGAGAATCCTAAAAAAGGTTGGGTGTGGCATGTACTTGGTAATAGAAAGAAATGCGGTAGGTACAGTTTAAATCCTATGGCCTTAGCAGTGACAAGAATTTGTCCTTTATTTTGTGTGCATAAATCCTGCGTCTCCTTTAGCAACTGCAACAGAGCACAGTGGACACTGCAGCATTACAGAGCCAGGTTTGAAAGCGCATCAGTTCGTTTTGACAATGCCCAGCTATGCCGTTCGTTTGGCTGTTGGCCAAAGGCTGGGTCTGTGCTCCCAACCTGTTCATTTGTGGGGATGCCACAGATAAGGGTGGTCAGCCACGGTTTCATCTTTTGTGTTAGGGTTGATGCAAGACATTGAAACTTACTGTTTCCAAAGTAGCTCTTCTTTGATTTACTAATACAGTCATCATAGGGTAAAGAGGAGTGAATCAGAATCACAGAGTATCAGGTCGAAAGTACCTCAAGGATCATCTGGTCCAACCTTTCTTGGACAAAGGCAGGGTCTAGACAATATAGCCCATCATCACCCTGCCCAGCTAAATCTTTAAATTTTCCAGTGTTGGAGAATACACTACTTCCAATGGGGAGATTATTCCAGTGGCTGAATCTTCTCATTATGAAAAATTTTCCTTGGTTGTCCAGTCAGAATTTCCCCAGGAGTAACTTGTACCCATGTCTTTTCCGTGTGAGTTCTTGTAAAAAGAAAAGTTGCTAGCTTTTAACTGGAGGGATCTGCAAGGAGAATTCTTGTTACCAAGTTTAGTAATTTCTACGATGTAACAAGTAATTTCTATGATGTGCATTTCTAGGATTTTGAAGTGAGTGATCGAACTTTGATACTTCTGTCAATAGAGAAGTATCGGTTTTTAGTCCGATGAGATGGCTCTATTTATGCTGAATATGTTGGAAGGGAACTGTTAAATTTCAGTGGTAGAAGAGTGTGATGTCCCACTCTTAAGAGGGATGGAGCATCCAAGGTTTGTAAATGCTTGTGGCCTTAAGGATCTACAAAAGTCAGAGGATGCACAAAAAGTCACAAGTTTTATTAGTAAATTACATGCTTGGCATGGAAATTAGTATGTTAGTCCTTGACCTACTATACAAGCACACATTGGAGGGGGGGCGTTGGATAAAGGGGTAAGGTGAGGAAAAAAGAGCGAGAACAAGAGAGAGAAAAAAAGATCGCCAGTCCTGGTTCCACTGTTGGTCCAGCTGATGGGATATCCAGGATTCTGGAGCTACCACCCAGGTTTATTTGGGGTACCTTTTTATAGATAGGTTTTCCTGCCCTGAAGACAGGTTTCTCACTTTGTATGCAAATCAGCTATGCAGTCCTGTGTAGTCCAGTTTTTCAGACCCCTCTGAAAATGGGTCAGAGGGCTTCGGGGGTCTTGGGTGGTCTTGTTCCCCCTGCTACCATCCATCCCCACTTCTCAATCTCATTCCTGAACTTGTGCTGGATTGTATTGTGCTTATCTCCAGGAACAAGAAAAAGGATGTTTTTCATGGAAGAGTGCTGCCCTATGTCCATATGGCCCCTTCTCCAGCCGCGTTTTGTTCTTTCTCACACTGTGTTATTACCAAAAATCCTTGTGTGTTATTACCAACAATCCTTAGTTGGGATTGCATCTCACTATTGGTGTTTGAGACATACACATCTTCTGGGGTTCTACAAAGGGTGGTGCAAGCTCAGATCTCTCATGTCAACTTTTAGAACTAGGGAAAATTTAAGATGTGCTGCTGCCAGGAGTAGTAATATATACTTGGCTTTTGTAGTGACTTTTTGAAGCTTCGGTTTCCAAGTTTAGCACTCACCTAATGCTCCCCATAGTTCAGATTAACCATGGTGGTATTCTGAAACCTTGCTGAAGAGGTTTGTGGACTTTTACAAACAGGTGTTTCTAATAAGATTTTGAAGTAGTGCTCTGACAGAAATATGAGAATGAGAATGCTTGTGCCCTACCTTGGAATACAGTAGGAACCCACTTGTTACCACAGAAGGAGGATGTTAGTCATATGGAGGGCAATAGAGACCTTCAGGCAGGAATCACTTGTAGGCTGTCTTGTAGGTTTAAAGCCTGTGTGTGACCATGTTAATGTGCAGATCCCCAGGCAAATCCAGTAGGAAAGCATCGCAGAATAGTATGTTAGCACAGGCCCGAGACTGATGGATGTAAATGTGCTTATTGCTTTCCTAACAAAATGGACAAATGTGGCTTCTGAGGACTATAATACTCCTAATATGGGAGGTATTTTTTCGGATCTGCCTGCAGTAACTGTTGCTCTGCAACAATCTATGCAGGTAATGGGAGTCAGTGAAACTTCAAATAAATTTTCTTCCCAGGAATGTGAAAGGTGAGTGAGGGCTTGCATTTCAAGGCACCAAGGTGTGGGGACTGTCCTAGACCTGAAAGTGGAGTGTCACTGATGTCCAGCTTATATACAAAATGCTGTCAAAATCTTTATATAGTGTCTGAACCTGTTTGCTCTGTTATCCTAAATAACAGCGGTTATGTCCTGCAGTCAACCATGAGTCAAGTTTTCCTTATCCCTAAGCGAGATCAGAAGCAGCTTGGCAAAATGGAAACAAGATGTGAGATTGTATGGCAGGAGTCTCAGCATGGATTTATACAGTGGCAGCAAGCAAAAGGATACAGACACAAGTGGGGAAATGGCTGTAAAATATGAGTGAAAGGATTGGGGCAGAATTACAACAAGGCTCTTGATACAAGTGAACTGTTAATCTGAGGGAGGAACTCAGTGGAGAGGTACTGTGTGGATCCATATAATCTAGTCAGGTGAAGAAGGTAAAACCATGCATTCAAAGATGTCTTTAGTGGGAGTAGGGATGTGTTGTTCTGGATATTGAATATGGATTGTGGAGCAGGGTTCCCTTCAAGCCTTACAAAGAGCATCAATGCATTATTTAGAAAAACTGTGAGTTGAGGGTGAGCATAAGCCAAAAACTTTTGTGAAGCTGTGGTAGGTGCTGATCACTTTAAACTGCCAGGACTGAAAAGTCCTGATGTCTTCAGTAAACTGTTTCAAGGCTTGTCTTTTCTTTTGAGCTTTGTCCGTCGGCTCTTACTGTATTATTCTTTCGTAACTTCATCTAGAATGAGATGTTTTATGTCCTGCTCTTTAGAACCTGTTTATGGTGTTGTCCTAACTTAATGGGATATGTATACATAAGTGTTGCATTAGGTTTCTTCAAAGACTTTTGATGTATTCATAATAGATTTTTGCAAATATTCCCATTAATATTAGCTTTATATTCTTCAGCAGGTCCAATGAGGTTCAGCTAAGTACTGTAATGGAAGGGGAGTGTACTGACAGTAGTTACTTATGCTACATAAGTTGGTGAATTTTATATTTGGTGTTTTGGTATTGACACCCTGAAGCTCAAACACAATGCTGACTCAGCAAATCGGTTTCCTCGTATCACAAGTCCCTTCTTTCTCACCTTCTGAGGTCCTTTCAGCCCTTAATACAGGGGTGCTGAAATGTGAATGATCCTGATAATTGGACTGGGCTCTGCTGGCTCTGTACTGCATCCAGAAGCCCTCAGATTAGGGAAGAGTTGCTATTGGGAAGACATTGTTTACATTGGATGTCTGGATCACTGAATCTCATAATCTGAGGGACAGTGGTATTCTCAGTAGCAGTACTTCACCTGTGTCCAGGTTGTATGATTTTTTAAAATTTTTTTTGTCAGCCATGTCATTCCAGTAGTGATGGCAGATAAGTGGACTCCTCTGGCAGTTTCTGAGCCTGTGGCTTCTAGCTCCTCAGTGCTTTGATTGGTAGTTCCACCCCTTTCTAGGGCATAACACCCGTGTTGAATGCTTTCGCGGAGCTCAGTAAAGCTCATTGAGTTCAGTCTTCCAGGTGAAATTTGAACGCGTAGGCTCTTAAATGCTGATGGTTTTTTGGAGTTAGTCTTTGACCTGATCTACGCTTGAGACTGAGAGAGGTTAATGCTGTAATGTTAGTGTGAGGGAGGAGAATGCCTAGTGGATGCTCTGGCAACCTGTTGTGTTGAAAAGACTTAATGCTGTGTGACATGTAGTTGGGAAAGGCCTGAAGTAGAGGTTGTTAAAATGGGCTTGTATTGATTTTTTTTTTTTTTAGATCCAATCGAGTATCTCTTCTAAATGCACACCTGTAGCTGTTTTCTTAATCATCCTCAAGACTGAAGATAAAATAATATACTTAGACTTCCCATAGGAAGTAACTGCCAGTTACAGAAACTGGGCTGTGGTTACATATTTCATGGATGCAAAGTTAGATCAGTTTGTTGTTTTCCAGTGATGTTTTTAAAGCTGTCCTGAGGCTACAACTTGAGCATCTTTTGGCAGAAGCATTGTGTGTCATTCACCTGGCTGATTCTATTGGCATGCCATTTAGCTCAGTGTAAAGTGGGGAATTGATTGTGCTTTAATTTTAAAAAGCAAAACAAAACAAATAACCCCCACTTCTTCCCTGAGGGTCTTTATGATGAGTTTTGTTCACTGTTCCAGCTTGCACTGGAAGCAAAGGCTTGAGAGGAGGAACAGCTGTGCGAGCCTAAGGATTGCTTAAGTGATGTTATCAAATGCTTAAACACAGCCTGAAACCTTTGTGTGTCAATCTCTCAGTGCTGTTAGCTAAGAGCAGTTTGAGCTCTGGTCAAGAGCATGTTAAGTCACTTGCATCTTTGACACTCCAAAATAACTTTTAACCTTGTGAGTAACATTTCAGGCTGAAGGACAGAAATCAGTCATTGCAAGAAGCCTACTTGGCTGTCTTTGCATCTGCCAATTAGCACTAACTCCTCTACCAATACCGACACCTGATTTTTGAGGTGGTCTTACCACTAACTCACTCACTAGTTTTACTTTCTTTATAATCATTTTTAGAAGTAGTGTGGTCTTTAATGATTTCAGTTAGCAGGTTGCTGTGAGCTAACAGTTGGAACACAGTTACAACAGCTATCTAAAAATAAAATTAACTTTGGGGCACTATCTACAGAAAATCTTCGGTACTGCTAAGGAAGATGAGATTGTTAAAGTTATTAAAACCACTTGATTGTTGCATTCAACTGTGAGACTTCTAGTTTTATGGTCCTTAGAAGGTGGAAGTCTGCACTATAGTTCTGCATTTGGAAAGAACTCCTAATGTGTGCTTTTTTGCTCACTTCTGATGTTGGTTTGGTTTTTTTCTTGCAGTTGGAAAAATACTCATGTAGGGCAGAAGCACTGACTTCCACAAAGTGTGCTTTCAGACATAGTGAAATTTCAGTGTGTTGAATCTGCAGCTCTCTGAAGGTTTCTGTTGTGGCAGAGTCGTGAGGTCGCTGGAAGAAAGCTCAGTTACCCGATCCACCTCTTCACGCAGAGTAAGAGGGCTTTCTTAAATCAGGTTGCTTAGGGTCCTGCCCCACCAAATGCTGTCTTTAAGAAATGGAAAATGCACAAACTGTCATTAGTCCTTTCAAAATGAGAGTGTTTACATATGACAACACTTTGCGCGCACACACTTACAGAATTTCCTTTCACGTGACTCCCTCGCTAGACAGCTCCAACTACCTTCTGGCAATATAGTGAAGATAAAGACAGCTCTAAGGTTTTCCTTTTCACCCTCTCTTCTAAAGGTGGTGGTCTTTGCTGGACGCGCATCACTATGGCAAATGAATTGTACAGGACAGTTGCAAACTAGGTGTTGTACTGCAGTGGAATTTCAAAAGTGCCAAATGGGAATAAACGCTTCAGGAATCTCTTGGTTATGCTCCGTTTGAGACTGTTCAGCATAGCTAGCCTTGTTTGCAGTAAGAGCTCACTGCTGACCTACACCTAAATTACAGACCCTAGAGACCTGTGGTGCCAAACTGGAACCTAGGCAGCTGGTCACCAAGCTGTTCTGATACTTGAGGTTGTACCATATGCAGCACTTTCATTTGCCTGTTTTGAGCTTCACTGAATCCCTGTCAACGATGTTCTGCAGCCTGTTGAGTGTCTTAATGGCTGCCTGCCCAACAGTGTCAACTGCTCTCCAGGTTCTGTATAACCTGTGGGCTGGCAGAGAATGAATGTGCTCGGTCCCGTTATTCAGACAATAAATGTGTTAAATACCAGCTCACTGTTGACCCTGGGAAGTGCTGCTGGGAGACAGCTGCCAGTTGGGTTTTGTACAGTTTGTCACAAGCCTTTTAAGTCTGGCTATTGAGCTGGTTTTTTCACCTGTATTTTGTCCACTTTTCCTTATTTTAACAATTTCGTTTTAAGGATACTATGGGAGATTGTCAGAAGCCTTGCCAAGTATGACTAATGTCATCTGTAGCTTGTTATAGAAGGTAGTCAGATTACTGGATGTGGTTTCCGGGAGAATTTGTCCCATATTCTTTCTGGGGACAGGCTATGCTGACTGGCCTGTAGTTCCCTAGGCTTTCTTACTCTTGGTGTTTTCTTCAAGTCACTAGAAACCTTTCCCCAGTGACTATGACCTTCCAGAGCCTAGTACAGGACTTGCAGTGACATCTATAATCTCCATCGACACCCTTGGCTTCTGTTTGATACCATGGATACTAATGTGATTAAGATCTTCTCTGGCATGCCGATTCATGCCTCTTCCCCACCTCCAGCTCTGCCACTGTTGACAGGGACCAGGAAGGCCAGAGTGCATACCTTGACAGGAAAACTTGAGGCAAAGTTATGGAGTACCTCAGCCTCTCCAGTGTCTTCTGTTACTCAATGTCCTGTTTAGCTGTTCTCAAGCTTTTCTTGGTCCTTCCTTTTGTCGGCGAAGTGAAGAAAACCAGAGAGATCCACGTGTCTGTCAGCTTGGCCCCTAGAGCCTTGTATTTCCTCGGAGTGTGGTGTGATTTGTGTCCAGGTGTGTGAACAGCAAGTGATGACAGTCTTAGAGCAAGCCTTGACAGCTTCTCTGCGATATCCCACATCCAAGTCCCTGTCAACCACCAAACCTTATGAGACGTAGAGGCTAATTAGCAGCTGAAGACTGTGAATGTGTAGATAGGACTTTAACAATGACAACTGATAGCTTGCTTTGTTTCCTTTCTCCTTTCCCCTCTGGCCTATTACATTAAAGGCTGATTATAGCTGGAAATCCTATTTATTTAAAGGTGAGTCAGGACATTGTTACTTTAATGTCATGACTCGCATAGGAAAATGAGCCTAGCTATGGAGTACAGTAATACCCGTTTCTAGCATCAGGGGTGCATTTGGGTGCTACCTTATCAGCTTACACAGAAACATAGAAAATATGCTCTACTTTTTCTTGACTTCCCTTTGCTGCTTCTGAGATCTCCTGCAGATACTTAACACCTAGTGCTGCAGAACACCACCCACTGTTCTTACTCTCCCTCTAAAATTTCACAATTCATTGTGTGCCAGATGAGAAAGCAGTAAGTTGTCTGCTATAATGAACTTTGTAGGAGTGTCAACATCTTTTTGTGGTCCCGTTTGGATTGTTGGAATCTTCACTTGGTATTTGCTGGGAATGATTTTCTTCCAACCTTGCCTGTATTCTCAGCTTAGTGAAAGAATGCCCCAAAGTTATGCACAGGCTCTCTAAAGAGGTTCGTACACATAATTTTCTATTGTAGAGACTGACAGACTGTCCAGAGAACAAATGGATCTGTATAAACTTGCTGCTGGACATAGACTTCAGTGGTGCTCTAATACTTGAGTTTATTACATACAGTACACAAATACGCTATGGGGTACTTGGAGCAGACACATGTAATTAGGGAGTGAGGAGAGAAGAACCCTGTGTTGACTGTGCTTCACTTTAATTTGGGATTTACTAAGTACCATATCTGATAGGATGGTTTCATAGGTAGTCAAGAGGAGTCCTTCAAGAAACTTGAGAGAGTTGTGGATCAATGTACGTGAGCCCTTCACTGTAAGAATGTAGTTTTCCTGTCATGAGTCTTTTACTGTGAATAAAGCCTCACTCATTAGTGGGGAGATGTTTTGCCCAAGAGTTAAAATTCAAGTTCTCTTGTGCAGAGATTTGTGCAGTACAGTTTGCTGCAGTATTAGAAAGGAAATAGACTGTTGTATCAAAATAGTGAAGATGGTCTGAAGTTACATCTGATATTGGATATTGAACATCAATATCTGATTTATTAAAAGACATCTAATCATTAAATGCAAAGATGCCCTTTATTATGAATGGTTAATGGAAAAATCTCGGTCATTTTCGTAGCAGATTCCCTTGGTTGCAGAAGGTAACTCATGGACTTAAACATGTCTTGTGTGTTGCACTGTGGAAAGCAGTTCATTGGTGTCTTTTGATAGCCCATGATGCAAAGTTCTTTGGTTGCTCTCACATTTTTAGTGGTCATAGCACTAGCTCCATTTAATTCTGATAATTCAGAACATAGAATTGATTCCAGTATATCTAAAGGGTACAACAGAGGCTATCAAAAGCAAGCCTGAGGTTAAAGATGGTGTTAAAAATACAGCTTGAAACACAGCTCACCGGAACTCGGGGGCATTGCCACATATTGAACTTATGATCTGCTATGAGAAGCATTTTTACTGAAGGTGTAGCCACAAATTGCTTACAGCTAGCTGGCTTTATTTGTCAGCGTTAGGAAATTCTGAAAGGTGATACTTTAGTTCTTTGAGTTCAAGTCACCCTACGTCTGTTTTTCTACTAGGAACATGAAATGCCTGGAATTTGTTTCAAGTTGCTTTCTTTTCCGTATTAGACTCTAGATTCTTCCCATGTGTAATGTCTTTTTTAAATTCCTCCTTTACTCCTCAGATTTCCAGAATTCAGAATAGTGGGGCCGTGATCACTGAGCAATGTGCTATGTATAGAGGTTTCGTGAGTGAACTTCACCTGGAGGCCTGCTGATTGCAGGGAGTCTCTGGGTCAGGCTTCACAGCATCAAATCTGTTAGGATCAGAAACCCCTGGATCTTAGAGTAAATGCACTGGACATAGATTAGTTTCTAAGAAAATTGCATCTTCATATCCAGTAGAAGGATGTTTTCATCGTAACGATGAAATCTCCCATGGCATTCTTCAACTAGTGACTGATGGCTTTCATGATTCTCAAAGTGAATTGACTGGCTCATCTTTAGTGTTAACACTAAATGCACAGTTTTAGACTCTTACCATTTTGTTACTCGTTTTGAAAACTATTTAGTCTTCCGAGTTCTTCAATAGCATTATATGCTTTGATACAAAATCATCCTATGTCTTTTATACAGTTCCTGGGGTTTTTTTGTATATACACATGTACATGGAGAAACATAAAAATTGCAGAAGAGTTACAACTGCAGAATAGGCTTTTTGATTTAAGCCATTTCGGTCAACTCAAGAGTCTGAAATGGGAAAGTTTTGCTGTAGATTAGAGAAGTGAAAAGACATGGAACTATTAAATCTCAATGAAAACTTGTCAAAGCAATGATGACTGAGAGGAATAGTGTGAAAGTATTAGAATATAGTGAGATATTAGGCTAGATAATGTAAAATTACATTGGCTTAATTTTTAGCTAAGACTTTTAATGACTTTTTTTTACATTTTATAGGATTCACATGATGCTTTACTGGAATTTGGGAATAACAACCTCCAAATATTGGTGGATATCACAAGGGAAGGGGTATGGAAAAATCCAGTTCTTCTTAAAATTCTATCCCAGCAACCCGTAGAAACTGAGGAAGGTAAGAGCGTGTTTTTAGAGATGATGTGTGGTTGTTCAGAAATTACTTGGTGCAGTTTTGGTGGATAAGCAGTGATTTGAAGTCAGAAGAGAGTTGCATTTTAAATTGTACTGTGCAGTAGTATTCATATGTTACTAAATAATATTTATTATGAAACTGTCTCACTGGCATTTTGAATAATGTGTCCAATTGTACAACAAATGCATCTCTGCTTGGGCTGTACTATCCATCAGTTTGAATATTTTGAAACTCCATTTAAGAATTCTTTCTTTTTCCATCATAAAAATATAGAAATTTTTCTTCCTGAGGTGGTTTGTTTCTCTTAACTCTCTGCTTTTAAATGTTTTCCTGAATGCTTTACAGGGAGGAATTGAGTATGTCCACACTTTTCAGAGGCATAAAAGATTCATGTGGAACGGCATTGTGGAGAGTTATTAACTCTAGGCTGGGAAGCGCTTTGTGTTTAGACTATGGAAATAAGATCTTGAATCAGAAACTGTTGGGAGATGAGGAAAAGGAGGTGCTAGTGTCACTTTCTGTAATATAGTCTTTCTGATGTCTTCTATTACATTCTTCCTTACTCTGAATTTTTTTCCCATTAGTGGTACCATTAAGTACTTGTGGGTATTTTATCTGTTTCATTAACAGTGCACTAGACTGCAGTGTACCTCTGGTAGTCTAAAGTTAAAAGTAATATAGGAGGGAAGAGGAGTTTTAAATATTGTCTTAAAAATTAAAGGAGAACAGAAAGGTGTTGGAATTCCATCCATGGAACTGAATGGCATTAACAGCCTCTGAAGGCAGGAGGATATGGCAGGCTGGATTTGGGTGCACTTACTAACCCAGTAAACATTTGAACTGTTGTTGTGGTTTAAACTCAGCTGGAAACATTAAGGCCCATTCAGCTCCCTTTTCCTCCACCCCTTCTGGTGAGAGGGAGACAAAGGCTGAGTTGAGATAAGGACAATTTACTTGAAAACAGCAATGTGATAAGAAAATGAACGGTGGCAGCGACAATACCAGTAACAACAGTTTATAAAAGAAGTTTATAAAAAGAAGGCATTTTTTACATGTAAAAATGCTCTCTGAGAAACTCAACAGGACCGAAAACTACACCACTGCACCTCTCAAGACAATTAAAAAGGCAGTGTCAGTGCCCATGTCTTTTCCCCAAACCCCGGACAATGAAAAAAGAAACAGTGGTGGACAAATTATCCTCACCCGTATTCCTTTCCCGAGACTGAGACAATGAAAATGATGATGGACAAACCCATCTAGTAGGACTGGAGCCACCCCACCATTCCACTCTCCACTTGCTCCCCTGGAAGAAAGGAGCAAAAGTGGTGGCGGTTTCTCTGCATGTTCCCTTTTTCCTCCACCCAAAGCCATGCCCCCTTCTTCCCAGAAATGAGAATCCCTTACTTCTGCTCTCCAGTGATGAAGTGCGAGTAATAGAATTAACAGCCTAGACCCATATGGCTCCAGGCTCTGCCCCCCTCCCATCCTTGGCCAAAACTAAGACAACTCCAGACAGCATTTATTCCCATCTCCAGCAGATCTTGAAAAGAATTGCATTCCTTATTAACACCTTGCCTTGGAGTTTTTCATTGGCAGTGTTGATAGGCCATCCAGTTGAACAGTTACTGCTCTAAGTGTATTTCTGCTTAAAAGGACTTCGATTTCAAAATTGGCCCATATTCCTGAAAACCTCCATCTGTTGAAGAATTCCTTACTTGAAAAGTTGTGTACCAGGAAGGGTTAAGGGGGTTAGCTAGCTTTGCAAACTCCCTTTACATGTGGCAGGCCCAAGAGCTGTTCTGTAGGACTGGAGTGAATTCCAGTAGGATTGATGTCCTTATATGCATCTGTGTGGACTCCATTATAGATTAATTGGCTTCTTACCCATGTGGCTCATTTTAGCAGTGGCTGTATTATTGGTTGCTGCTATGCATCTTTGTTCCAGCGCGGAATGACCTTTGATATAGGTCAGACTACCTGTTGACTTCATCAGGAATAGGACAGAATAGTTTGTTCAGTGCTTTGGCTTTAAATTTGGTTTGAAGTTTTTGCTGACAGACTGATTGATTGACACATCTCTGACTGTGCTGAATTGGGCCATATGTAGGTGTCCATTTCTGAGATCACTTGGCAACCTGAAACTATTGATTTCTTAGAGGTCATTATTTAGTACATATTTGTCTGTTTAGCTAGGTCTGAATAGATGCTCAGAAGAGTTGTCCTCACTGGTGTGTCTTTCATTGGATGCAAGCAAAGGCAACAGGGTGCCTTTACCCACTGCTGGTTGTCCAAGCTGGCAGTGGTGAGGTTGACAAGAAGGGCACCAGGGTAATTAAAAAGGACTTCAAGGGTCTGGTTCAATTGGTCGATGGGGCAGGAGTGCAGGTGGTGTTCTGCTTGGTTTCTTTAGTAGCAGAGATGAATGATGAAAGCAACAGGAGAACTCATGTTATCAATGAATGGCTTAAAGGCTGGTGCCATCAGAGGAATGTTGGGGTTTTTGATCCTGAGGCAAGTTTTATGTCACCTGGCCTGCTAGAATCAGATGGGCTTCATCTATCTAACAAGGGCAAAAGGATTCTAGTCCACGAGTTGGCAGGGCTGATTGAGAGGGCTTTAAACTAAGTTTGAAGGGGGTACAGGATGAAACCAGGCTCTCCAGAGATGAGCCAAGGGTGGTAAGCCAGAGTCAGGGTTGAAATCAGCAGCACTGCTGAAGTGCATGTACACTAATGCATGCAGCATGGGTTTTGGAGGTCGGGATATTTTTTTTTCTTTCAGGGAATTTTCTCACATTTGTTGCCTAAGAGATGGTAATGAGGATACTTAAGAGAGACAAAAGAAGTGGCCAAGGTGAGGGGAAGAGTGCAGCTGGCTACAGTCTCTTAGCTCAGCAGCTTTCTCTTGGAAAGTGCAGAGATACGGGGAGATTTTGGCTGGGGGGTGAGGGACGGGGCTCAGCTCTTCGCTTTCTCTGGCTCTCGGAACCGGAGGAGACAGTGCTGCTGCTGCTGTGGGGAGAATTTGCTGCCACCGTGGAGTTCCGCCCTCCACTGCTTCTTCCTTGCTGTGGATGAGGCTTTGCTCCTAAGAGCAGCCGTCGAACTGGGACCTTATTAACACCTGATCTCACTGGAAAGGACCTTCACCATCTACTTGGGTGCCTCAGGGGAAAACCCGGGACCCTGACCAAGGGAGCATCTCCCGGCTGTTTGCGGGAGCCCGGCTGCCGCTGCCCAGCCTCGCTGTTTTCTGCTGCTGCTTTGGGGTTTTTCACTACACTTTAATTCGACGTTCTGTTGCCGCCCGATCCCCTGCGGCTCCTGCTATGGGCACGGAGTTTGTGCTACATTTTGTTTGCCGCTCCGGGGTCTGCTCGCCTCTGCCGTTCCAGCCTGCTGCTCCGAAGGCCCTGCTGCAGCCCATCCCACCATCCGGAGGGGCACCGGGACCAGCTGCCCCTGGGGGTTCGCAAAGGAAGCCCCTTTTCCATCTCTTCTGCCAGCGCATCCGCCATTGCTGCACGGAGAGAGACAGGCGGCCTCGCGCCACAGCGCCCCCTGCAGCCGCGGGGGAATCATCGCACCTGCCCCACCCAGCTGGGAGCGAACAGCGCCCCTGCCGGCTGTGACCGGAACTACACCGAAGGGGAAAGTGCTTGACAGCTGAGAGAAGGCTGCTACTGCGTTTGTTTCTGTTTGTTGCTGCTGCTGTTATTGTTTGTTTGCCTTGTTGTACATACATACATATACACACACACACACACACACAAGTAAAAACTGTTGGTCCTTTTCCTATATCTTTGCCTGAAAGCCCCGTAATTTCAAAGCTATAATAATTTGGAGGGAAGAAGGTCATATTTTCCGTTCCAAGGGAGGTTCCCACCTTCCTTGGTGGACACCTGTCCTTTAAACCAGGGCAATGGATAACAAACAAAAGAAGCTGGAAGCCATGGTACAGAAGGAAAGCTTTGATGTAGTCGCCATCGCGGAAATGTGGTGGGATGACTCACGTGACTGGAGCGCTGCAATGGATGACTACAAGCTCTTCAGAAGAGACAGGAGAGGGAGAAGAGCTGGAGAGGTGGCCCTGTATATTAGGGAGGCTCTTGATGACATGGAACTTGGGATTAATAACAAAAAGGTCGAATGCCTATGGGTAAGAATCAGGGAAGGCCAACAAGGCTGACATCCTGGTGGGAGTCTGTTANAGACCACCCAACCAGGATGAAGAGGTGGATGAATTATTCTACAAGCAGCTGGAGGGTGTTTCAAGATCACCAGCCCTTGATCTTGTAGGAGACTTTAACCTGCCAGATATCTGCTGGGAACTCAACACAGCAGAGAAGAGGCAGTCTAGGAGGTTCTTAGTGTATGGAGGATAGCTTCTTATCAGGGCTGGTGAGCAAGCCTACCAGGGATGGGGTTCCACTAGACCTGCTGTTTACAGAGAA
>VZTA01009483.1:0-26692 GCA_013398855.1 Mohoua ochrocephala
CTGGGGTTGTTGTGACCCAAGTAAAAGGGCCAGCACTTTTCCTAAAAGGGCCAGTTCTTGAACCTCATACAGCTGGTCATGGCCCATCGATCCAGCTGGTCCAGATCCCTCTTCAGCAGGTCTTCCTGCCCTCCAGCAGATCAACACTCCTGCCCAACTTGGAGTCATCTGCAAACTGACTGTCCCTTCCACACACTCCAGGAACTTCCTGGTCTGTTTCTCTCTATTGCGTTGCATTTCCAGCAGATGTCTGGGAAGTTGAAGTCCCTCATGAGAACAATTAGCAATTGTGAGACCTTCTTACAGAATATTTTTTCTGCTTCTTCAGCCTTCTTGGGCAGTCTATAATAGACTCCCACCACGATACCTGCCTTGTTTGCCTTTCCTCTGATTCTTACCACCCAACACTCAACCCTGTCATCACCATCATCCAGCTCTAGATAGTCATAGCACTCCCTACATGCAGGACTACACTACAACCTCTTGTTCCTTGCCTGTCCCTTCTGAACAGTCATCCATTGCAGCACTGCAGCTGTGCAAGTCTTCCACTATATCTCTGTGATGGCAACTGTGCAATGGTTTTCCTTCTGTGCAATGGCTTCCAGCGCCTCCTGTTTGTTTGCCGTCCTGTGTGAATTGGTGTAGATGCGCTTCACTTGGCTTACCAATTCTGCTGCCTTTTTGGTGGACAAGCTCCTATTCCTGCACAAGCATTATCAGGTTCTTCTGTGGTTTCAAACACTTCAATAAAACTTGCATCCTTGCTTCTGCATCAATAACACTTGTATCTTGCCTCTAGAAGGCTACACTGCTTCAGAAGGGCAGAACCAAAAGTTCAGACATCCAGAGATTACAAGGAATCATGAAGGGACTCTGTGGGAGAAGCCCACCACATTATCCCCAGATAGTAGAGTCTAAATCCACAAAAGATTTTATGCAAGATTTAAGTGGTTTAGAACAATTTTGAGTATTCATATAGGTGCCTCTGCACATCACAGGCAAGAATGCTCAGTCAGAGCACTTTTTGCTCATTTAGTTTTTCCTCTTCTGACCTTGTGGCTCTCGGAGGATCCTCTCCTTAGGAACTTATAAATATCATGCAATAGATAACTTTGCAAGACTCCTAGAATCACATAATCCTAGAATCATCAAGTTTGGAAAAGGCCTCTAAGATTACCGAATCAAACCACTGTCTCAGTCTCTTTTGTCACAGCTGTTTTAACGATATTTCGGTATTCCCTGGACCAAACAGAAAGAAAGTGATGCTATAACACAGTAGCTGGAGCATTCATGTCCTTGGAGACTCAATACATCACTTCCCCTCATGTGAGTGACTTAATCATCAGACAAGAGAGTTCAGATTCTTCTTATTCTAGAATTTGGTTATTCCAAATGCCCAGACTCCTGTGTGGGAGCTTAAATCACTACCCCCAGCAAAAAGAAGTAGGGATGACACTACCATCAAAACATTAGGTAAAAAAAAACCCCATTAGCTGTTGACATGGTTCCAGATTATTGTGCTTTACTAGATATGTGCATTGCCCTGTAACAGAGACGCTGATCTTGTACTCCATAAAACAGAATAGGCAGATTTTTAAAATACCTCTCTCTTCTACTGACCAGTGTAGGCTATTCCCTGATTAGCATGTCTGCTTTGCAGATCTCATATGTAGAAACCTTTCACAAAAGTTATATGGCATCTTTACTGTTACTTTGGGAGCATAATAAATTAATTTGCAGAATATACTCCAAAAATGAGAGAGAAATATTTGAAAACAGCTGATTTTAATGTATTTCATTACACAGGTCCCTGCACAGTGGTATGTGCTAAAAAGGTGACCACTTACTATGGAGTGAGATGTGAGAAGTGCATTTGATGCATGTATATTAAATCCTCTAATAACAGGGATATACCTGCTCGTGTAACTGAAAGAAGCAAACAAAATGTGACACCAGGACATTTGAACTAATTTTTTACCTTTGTACAAGTAGGAGTCCTTTGCAGTTGTCAGCCATCACAAAGTACTGGTGAAGGTTACCTCCACTTAATGTGTGTGCACCATAAAGTAAAATATTCTATTTGTGCAGAAACAACTGGTTAAGAAACAAATTATATCTTGTATGATAAATCAGTTCTTCAAAATCACATTCTTTTGTATGAATCTCAAAGCAGGAGCTTTAAAATTCAGATACCACACAGATGCCAAGAAACCAAAGAAAGCCATTCTTCATAGGACTTCACTGTGATAATGACCAAAGCAGTGGCAGCAAAACTATTACAGATGAGCTGCACCGAATGTGATTTGAGTTAAATATCTGAGGTACAATTCATCAACAGTGCATAAATAAGCAGGAATAGACAAAGAGTGAAGTAAAAAATATATACTTTGTTCTAGCAAAGCATTTAGTAACTTTCCATAACCCATTTCATTTTTCCACTGATTTTTTGAGCCAAACATTCAAGACTTAGTTGAAACTGAAGATAATGTTAACACTTTGTCAAGCATTTGAATCACTTCCAGTATATTGTAGTATAATCCGCTGTCCACAAACATCCCCTTCATTATTGCCTAATTACATGCAAATTTCATAAAATGAATGAGTTTTAAGTACTTGTCAATCTGTCATCCTAGGAACCACTGAAACATTTTGACTGCTAGATAAATAATCAGCAATAATCACACTATGCAAATTTGATATTTTCTGTACAATTATCTGAAACCATAAATAACTGGACACAAAGACATTTGGCATTCTCTCAGAAAGACTTGACCTACAGGCTTTTTTATTCCAAACAAACATGCCAGCAGAATTTTTAAATTTCTGCCTAGATAAATGTGACCAGTAGAAAAAAATTATAAACATTTAGTGTATTAATATTTTATTACAACCTGGGAAAGGTTTCTTTCTTTTGCTTTATGAGGAAAAAAACCCCAAAAGATTAACAGCATTGTTTTTTCTCAATTATTCTTACTTCCACAGTTTTATTTCTTTAGTTCTTTGCTTTTCACATGCAATTATCAAATTGTGTTTTGGTTTTTGCTTAATATTTTTCAAGTAATAAGGGAATGAAGTGTTATGTATTGTTGACTTTTAATATTCCTCCCCTCTGTACTTGTTGTAGATCGTCTATAGTGTTTCCTACCATGATTCATTTTGACATTTCTAATGCACTGCAGGCACTTCAGCAGAACCAGTACCAGGAGGCGAATTATCAGGATTACAGACAAGCTCAGAAATACAAAACCAGTGAATGCAGGTGAAATTGTGGAGTCCAAAACTACTTTTGTTTCCTGTTTGCTCCGAGGGTTGCACACATGTGTCTGTGTCCATACATGTACGTGTGCAGCTGGTTGTGTGTATTTTATGAGTGCGTTTTAAATCCCTAAATGTTGGCTCAGAATCTGATGTTTTTCTATAAACAGTAATAAAGCTCTTGAAAACACAAACAAATAAGAAAGTGTTTTTTCATTTTACCAGCTTCAAGTTTATTCTGAGACAAATATTTCCATTAATGTTTATCATTGAAACAGCACAAAGAGTAGATAGTAGGAAGATAGCACAAAATCTGTACTTAAGACTATTTCTTTCATATTAATTTATAAATGAATGCATATTAATTAAAGTTGCATCATTTTGTGTAAGATTTCTTGGTTCTGATCTATCTGCCACTGAAGTGCAGGAATCTGGACGATGATAGCATATAAGTCATTATATAGGGCTTAACAGCATCCTTTTGTTCTTTAAACTTTCCACAGCTAAGACAATTGTGTATCCAGAATTATTTATTTGATGAATTTCAGCAATTTTGAGATCTCAAACTATCCTTGGATAGGGATTAATTTCACTAACACACATACAGGAACTAATGATAATCAAATATCAAAGGTTTATACTAAACGACAGATATTTGTGAGAACCAATCTTGAAATTACCCAATTAAACAAAATAACTACAGGAATTTGGGATTTTTTTTGTTGGAATGTACAGTACAAAACACTGTTTCTGATGGCGGAACATTCATGCTATACTACTTGCCAAGAGACTTACAGCTGCATAGTAAAAACTGTGGAGACTTCAAGTTATTGATGTATTAAAGGAATCATGGTTTACTGCAGAAATATGAGAGTTGTTTAAAACAATGAACAAATGTGGGGATGTCACAATTGTTCCTAAATCATTTGTGAACTGCAAAAAGTGTACTGAAAATCTTCAGGTAAATGGTTCTTTTTGAACTATTTACTTACCAAGCGAGAAGCATGCCAAAGTGTTAATAGATCAATGGCTTAATTTTCAATATCTGCCTGTATATTTCAAGAGGGCCTTTTTATGTACTTGTTTATCACAGGTAAGAAATTAACAGAAAAATTATCTGAATACAAGCATCAGCATCCCACTTTTTATGAGCAGATTACCTTTTAAGAGGTGACTAGGTAACAATGATCTTTAGGTAATGATAATCTTTATTTATACTTCACACCAAGCTTTGGCAAATATGCGATGGCGATGTAACTTCCAGTATACAGGTTCAAAATCACATCTCTGAAACCTTTTTTCTTATCAGGGATCTTAATAGAATTACTTTCTATCATCTTAGCTATTTGGTATTCAAATATTTGAATTCAACAGAGGCACGTTGAAATGTGCAGTTGCAAATTGTTTCAAGACTTGCAGAACCAGCAACAAGCCCAGCCAATAAATGTGTACCTGCTGGATAAGAAAATACAAAATGTGTGTCAGGCTGTCCTTTCCCAAAACCGGACAACATAAGTAGGAACCACAATAATATTTGCATTGTGATTACTTAAAGACTGTACAAGCCAGAGTGTTCCATGCAGCATCCTTTCAATTGTTGTTGCTCTGGATTCTCTAATGGCAAAATATATTAGGATTCTGGATCCAAAATACTTTTGTAAATAAAGTCTCTTGTGCCTATTACACATTCCTTTTCTTCATTTCTGTGTATCTACTTTACATATTCTGTATGTTTAAAATAAAGATGATTATTTCAAAAGTAGGTTATAGAGTGCTGAAACTATTGTCATTAGCTGAGTAGAAGAATGGCATCATGTGAAGACAGGGGAAACTGCGCACAGGTAAAGATGAGTGAGCCACAAAAGACAGATGAATTAATTATTTTCAACAGTACAAACACACTGGGAAAGGATTTTCTCTTTTAAACATTTTTTCATTGAAAAACGATGTGTTGTTTTTGATGAGGTTAGAGGTTTGTTTTGGGAGGAGAGAAGCATTAACAATGGCTACTTATTACCAAATAAGTGCCAAGTCTTACCCGGAGCAATGACTCTCATTGATAATGTAGCAAAACTTACAATTAAAAATATATGCACTTTCATTTGATATCACATAATAAAATATTTAGTGCAAAATTGATGGAGAGTTAATTATATATGAATATAGAATTTATACTGTGTCCAAGTTACACACCCAAGTGTATGCTTCAAATTTCATTGTTGGTCACTGATAGTAAGTCCGACAGCAATCCTTCCTTCCTTCCTTCCTTCCTTCCTTCCACTGCTGCTGTTTAACATCCCTTATTCCCCAATTTAGACTAAGTAAAAGCAGCTAGAGTGACATTATCAATACTGATTTGGCTTCTCTGAGTAGCTGAGCACTAAGATAACATAGCTTGCAGGGCTGAACTTGATTCCTTTTGTTGAGAGTATGTAAAGAATTTAGGAATTCAATTTGCCAAACTTGGTGACTAAAGAGAAGTGAGAGAACAGGAAAATTTTAAAAAACCCCAACAACTGAAAAAAGTTCCTGAAATTTAATTTTTGAAGACTGATTTTTCTGATTGAGCAGGTACAATGACTTTTGCCAGAAAAAAAATCTTCTCATCCCTTGTACCGTAATCTGAGCATATTTGTCAGCTAATGGTAAAAATGTCTCTTACCTTTAAGACTGCTTTGTCTGGCCAGTTCTGGCTGATGCCACTAAGTGGAGACATGTTGGTTGTGCCTTGCACCCCAAACAGAAGATACTATTGCTAACAATAGATGCTAGCAATGAACCAAAAATTCTGCTTTTCAATCTGGTGCTCACTGCATTAAGAAAATACTGTTTTGCTTGGAAAGAAACTTGGTGGGGAAATCACACCCTGAGCTGCAGGCTTATATTGGGGCCTTCACATGTACTTGTGTGAGAGGTGAAACACAGTCCCTCAGCAGTTAAGATCTGTGAGGCAATAAAGGGCACTCAGTATGAACACGGTCTTCAGAAAACCGCACCATAAACTAACAAGCCTGACCCTTTTCTCTCCATTCATCCCTTTTCCTCTGAACTGGATTTCAGGCAGCTTTCTGAAAACTTGGAAATAATAGGCTTTTTTGGCAGAAATATTGTAAATGATCTGGTCAACAAATCATTATAGCTGAAATTTGTAAAGTATTGCAGGGTGAAGGAAGACATCTGTCTTTGAAGAGTTTTTTCAGCCCAAGTGGTTTATGCTAAAAGAAGTCAATGGCGCAGTCAAGCAAATCATTGACATAGTCATACCAGCTTAAAATAAAATTTTCTGGGAAATTTGAGACAATTTTAATCATAGACTTTCCTTCAGCTCCTTGTCATAGTTATGAGTGCTACTCGATATGCATAGAGTTTTAATCTCTGTGGTCTCAAAATATCATATTTTACAGACTAACTGTTTTATGAAAGGAAAATTAATATGCTTCACTACACTCAACAATCCATTGAAGAATATAAAATAAACAAATTTTTACTCTTTTGTTTTGGTATTACATGCATTTTTTAAACAATGTTGTCATTGTTACTCAATTTCCAAGGTCAGTCTTTTTTGACACTAGTTAGCCTGTGGAGGTAAGTGGTATTTAAAGTATAATGCTGTCCATCAGCTTTTCTGAGTGCCAGTATCTTGACATGAATTGCTGTGCATTTATCAGCTGGGATATGGATAGTCCCATTAAGTTATCACAGCATTAGACTGTTCAGGAAGCTTTCCCCATCAGTTAAAATTCCTGAATGAATTTATTTATTAAAGCATTACATGTGATGATAATTCTTAGCTAAGGTACTTGTATATTGTGTGAAGTAAACTATGACTCAGGTTTTGTGGCCTTTATTAGCCATTATGCATCTATACCTGTTTCTCCTCTGCCTTTACTGCCTGTGCAATGTGTCAGGAAGCAAGAAGTCAGACATGGTGTGAGCTACTGCCAAACGCTCGAGTGATAGAGATTTACCAACAGAAATTCTGGCCTAGTGACCTCCTACATTGAACTGCTTATTCAGAGCAAATAATTGGGTTTCAAGAACTTTTCAATTTTTTAGAGGGCAGAGGCAGTGGCAGAGTAATGACATCTGGGGACAGTATAACTGTGGCTCCTTTCCTCTGACATGTATTTTCCTCGCTGAAGCTGGTGAATGGTTACCATCACTGGGGCAATTCATAGTGATTCAGCACTTTATTTAATGCATTAGGTGACTGCTGCAGTCGAAGTTTTGCGATCTTGATGGATAACCCTTTTTGTTCACATTTAAGTTTTGATTAAATTTTTCATCAAAGATTCAATTTTTGTTTAACCAGTTCACCTTTTGCCCCAGTGATTTCCCCTGGCTAACTCTACTCTTGACAGATCGGGTAGACTTGTTTTATTGCTACTACTGAGGAATATGTTAGGACTTACGGTGGAAGTCTTGGCTAAAAATCAGCGCTGAAGTAATTGGGTTGTGATGAGTTGCAGCCTGGTGCTTCTCCACACTGAGGTAAGATATTGGGCTTATGTGTTAGATCTTTCCCAACTCTAAACACTGGACGTCTTTCCACTGAGATTATAACCTTAATAACATAAAATATTAGTGAAAACATATGAAAACTCTGTTCCCGTCCCAGGGCTTATATTCAGCTAAGTATTTATCCATTGTTTTTCAGTCAGTCATTGAGAGTTTTCAGTAGGATAAAAACACTGCTACTAGAAATGTATGTCTAGCATAATATTCACTAAAAGGCAGGACAAATTGTAAACTTATTGTACTAATTTACATAATTTATAGTTTGAAAAAAAATCAAAGGAATATTAATAAAAAAAAATCTAAAAATTGTTTTACTATATGATTGTAAATCAAATAAAAAACTCTGTTTCTTAGAATGTAAAAAAGCTATTTCTCCAGAAACATGAAACAGATTTGCAGTCAGTACTTTACATTAATGACCAGGCTGCCTTTTCACTTCAACAGAATCACACATATGCCCCCTACAAAGCTTGTGACTTGGTGTCCTCAAGCAAAATTTTCATTTCTGATTCATAACACAACTAATCAGTGGGATTTTTAAAGTCACGTGGGCCAAAACACTTGAACATTTTTTCAGAATAGGGTAGTAAAATGGGTGCAGTCTATCAATAAGAGAAAAACAAACTGATTACTAGTTAAAGCGTATGGTATTTACAGAACACCTGGCTTCCTTGCAGACCTCAAGTCATTGTTGAACTCCCTCCACTGTCAGTGATCCACCACCTTTCTTTCCCTCACATAAATTACTGTTTTTCCATTAAAAAATTCACGGTAGAAAATCTCTTCACTCTCGACCTTCAGTATCCAAAACCAGTGTCCTGTTATTAAAGAGATACACTAACCTCACCTCCCACAGTTAATAATTAAACAATACATTTTTATTTTTTGGTATTGGTAGTGGGGAAGGTCGTCACGGATTTCATAAGCTAATTAAAGCTCATAAGTACATCTTTCACACAGCTTCCTTTCAAAAGTGATCTAAACATTGTTCCTTGCTGCTAAACCTGTGGGATTTTTCTACTGGAATGGCAGATGAGGTATGTTATCAATCACACAAGGCTCTATTAATTTTATCACAACTCCAATGGCTGTTGACATTAAATGGCACAAATTTGGCCATTGTGGTCCCTGAGGTAGTGCATCTTCACATCCTTTCAAATGCTAATTATATTTTTGACCTTAAAAAAAGGACTGTTTTTATCCCCAGCAAGCCTCCTTTCCCTCCTTCCTGATAGCAGAAGCATTTTCACAGGGCCATTTCTCTGCCTACACTGTTTGGCTAGTGGGATTTTTCTCTTTTTTTTTCCTTTTCTTTCTTTTTTTTTTTTTTTTAAATTTAATATAAAACAAAAGCATCTTTATAAGATTTCAATAGTTATATAGGGGAAGGGTTGCTACACAGTAGTGCTGACGTTAGCTTTCACTGAGATGAAGAGAAGAGATCGCTTGATGATGAAGACATTTCAAGGACACCACTGGTATGGAATAGCTTTCTCTCTGGGTCAGCCAGTGTTTCAGATTGCTTAATTACTGCAAATTCACGCAGGTAACTGTGATGAACACATGGAAAGCCATTAGGAGGTCTTATCTGTTGTTTAACTTTGGAGAGAAAAAAAGATAATTGTTGAAATGAGGAAAGAGCTCTGCTCAAGCTTTTCATAGGATATCACTACCTGTTTGTCACCAAGAACTGTCTAAATCAGTTTTTTTCATCTCCACATTAATATTAGGCATATCATTATTTTAAAAAAAAAGCTTGGTTGTGCCAAGGTCATCTGAATTAAAACAGCAGTTTCATGTCCTTTTGCATAAAATAGAATATTTTGTACTCTATTTGGATTTACTTGTAGTAAATCCTTACCTTTTTTAAAATGTTAGTCCCTCCTCTGTGTCTTTGCACTTAACTAGAAATTAAAGCACTTTTATCCTGAAAAAAAAGCGACCCCATACAAGCAGAATGCAGTACATTCTTTACTATTTAAGATGACAGGTGTTTATTGCACCCAAACATAGCTTCATGTTCTCAAAAAAAAGTGTGAATATATGGGATTTTTTGTGCCAAATTTTCCCTCAGCCTTTAAACTGAAATTCAATTGAAGTCAGGGATCTAAGGGCAGAATTCAGCCCTTTTATATAAGGGCAATGGGTGATGAGTGTAAGAGAGAGGAAAAAAAGAAACCTAATATATATGAGCATAATGAAGATCAGAAGGTATTGATTCACAGACTGTCTTTATTGTAAAATTACTATCAGAATCCAGATTGGCCATTCCCCCTCAGTTTCCCTTACAGAGGCACCTCTAGTTAGACAAAAGGATCTTAGTTTCACTGACTATGGGCTTGTAAGGACTCTGGAGGTATGAAGTGAAAAGGACAATTTCACTCTCTTTTCTGAAAAGTCATGAAACTACACAGAGAAAATAATGGCTTGTGTTCGGATGTTTCTAAAAGATGTTCCATTTCTAAAGACAAAACCACGTTTAGGATATTTTCTAGCCCAGGCTATGGAAATGATTGGGCCAGATGACCATGATCCTGCCTTTTGAGCACATGTAAATGGATTAATGATTCCAGGTCCAGAAACTGGTTGTCAGCTAGCAGGAAAGCAATAATGTGTTCCCACAGAAAGGCAGCTGTAGCAATCATCACCAAAGTTAAATCCTGGTCTTACAGGGGTTAGGACATAGTGCATCCACATAGAAGTCTCTCATGTTGAAAAGTCTACTCTTATCAAAAGCTGCTGCAGCAAGTATTTGTGACTACAGTGTTACTTCTTTCACAGCGATGCACTGTGAGTTTGCAACTATGGTATTTGAGAAGAACATACCATATATATCTATATCTATATATTTATAAAACAATGGATTCTACAATGAAAAAAAAAATCACACACCAAATCCAAACCCATATCTTTTTATCCAGGCTCTACTTTCAGTATTAGAAAACTCTAAAATAGATACAAAACTTAAAGGGTTTCATTTTGGAGTATATACCAACGCTTCAGACAGAGTTTGCACCAGTAATTTCCAAGACTTCAAAAGATAGCAGAGACAAATTCATACAGTGGGTAGAGCACTAGGATGGTGTTTCAAGAAGCTTGACTTTCAGTCCCTTGATAGCTTACTCTACTCAGAGGCATTTAAGCCAACTCTTTACTTGCCTTAAGTTCCCTCATCCATATAACATGGTAATGATACTTGATTTCTCCTAAAGCAATCAGAGATCTTGGAAGGTGAAGAAAGTTGTATGGACAGTACTTATTATTCTAGATATGCACTCATGTGACCCATGCCATCTTCGGCCCTTAAACTTCCATTTATAAGGATCCTTTTCCAAAATGTTTGACCCTTCTTTTGCTACTCTGATTGTTGTAATGTGATGAGGAAAAAAAAGGGTTCCTTACAGTAAAGGGAGTCCAATATGAAAAAACAGTGAAACAAAATTCAGCTATAATTGCATGGCAAGAGTCAAGAGACTTTTTCTTTCCCCCTAGGAAATTATTTTGTGTCTCACTTAAGCATGTAGAATATCAGCAGCCTAAGAAGGTTCTTACTGTATCCTATTTATGGAGAATTATAACAGCAGCAGCAGCCAGTCAGCAAGGCGGATGGGGCACAGTAAGCTTACGTCTTTCAAACTGACCATACTTGTCTATATTTTGGCACTTCTTAAAGCTTGTTTTTCAGGTTGTGTACTCTGGCACTTTCCTTGGAATGAAAATATCCATTCAATATATTCTGCAGATGCCTTGAATTCTTTATGATCCCCCTTTAAAGGTATAATTTTGCCTGTGAAACACTAAATAATCTTGTTCTACTTCTTCTTTCCCAAGAATTCTAATGCCGATTAGTCCATACCAAGAACTAATTGCTTGCCAAATTTCATTAATTTGATCTTAAACGAACAGTTGAATTATACAAAGGAAAACAACCATTCAAAACAGATAAACTTCTATTATTCCTATACTCATATAATTAAAAAAAAAAAAAAAAAAGAGAAAACAACAAAACCAATTTATTTTTCTTTAAATTGTCAACTTCTAGCCCCAAGCACATTTTTTATTACTAGTGCACAATCCTATAAAAATAGAGCTTTATAAATGAAAACATTGACAGACCCTTAGCGATAGTGGCACTACAGGGAATAGCTATAAACAACATTTTTATTCCTCAAGCATACCTTACCCTTGAAAGTTTACACTAATTACCTGTAGTTTTGTTAATGTTTTAAGCTGCCCTTCATCTCTCCCATCCAGACATACCACTCAGCTTCCTCAACAGATATATTCAACAGCTTCTGTTCACACCTGACATCAATTTCCTTTGATGTTCACAGTCTAAATGAGAATGCTACAGCAAGCTGTATTTGTGAAGTATACAGGATGCCTTTAAAATGATGGCAGGTATTTTTCTCATTAAAGCAGCCATAACAGATAGTTAGATATGATGCTGTCCCTCACCTTCCTGCTAATTAATGACTATGATTGCAACCCAAATAAGATCAGGCAATTAAATGTGATAACATTTCAGAAGTGAAGAAAACGTACAACAATCTTGGAATAGCTTCCTGTAGATAAATAAAGTTGATCTTAGCAAAATTAACATATAAATGTACCATTCTATCAAAAAATTACACAAACTAAAGAATGTGGTAATTTTACTTTTAATTGAAACATGCACTACAGTGGAGATTGAAAGTATAAGCAAGTCCCATACCTGTTTTGTCATTTCTATTAGCAATAGAATAGTTTGAATTCTTCAAAGGGAGATTTGTGAAAGGACATCTTTACCACTAAAATATAACCTGGAAAGATTTCTGCATCAAGATGGAGCACCTTTCTTGGTTCTGTGTTCTGCACCTGGGCATGCTCTAGCAGACACCTGAGCGCTCCCTGTCCCAATGCCTGGAATGGCCATGACTGGGCACTCGGACTTTATGAATGCACAGAAATGTTTAGCAGAGACACCATTACTGTTTAAATTTTCCATCATCAAGTTTCAGAAATTATGCCTGTGGTAGTGACAGGGGAAAGTTGTGAATCTGGGAACTACAGAATCCTGACAGACTGAAGCACAGAACTCAGCATTAATCCGTATTTCCTCAGACTCCAAAGGATTTCTGTACCGGGGCTAATCATTGATTTATTGATTTTGAAAACTCAGGTGTTTAAGTTAGACTTCCAATACAGTTATCAATTCTGTATCTAGGAGCCAGTTTTAGTATAAAAGGGGTTCTAGCAATAGACTTATAGGGAAAACAATGGTCTGTCCTTTTCCTCCTCCACTGGTGACAGTATCTTTATGAGTGCCAAGTGCTGGGCAGAATGTGAGAGTTACCATGCCTTCTTTTTTTTAGATTATCTGGAGAGCCATGGATAGATAACAGATAAAATACTAAGAAGAAGAGTCCCATTAGAAAGGAAAAGTTTTTGAGGACTGTGGTAAATACATTCTTCAAGAAACCCTGGGCAAGTGTTGAAACTGCCACATATTGATTTTGTCCTCCTCTGGTCTTTAGTCTTGTTTTGAGTATATGGAGTTCAACAACATCCATCATCTCCTCTTTAAAAGGCTCTTCCTACTGCTAAGCTTGTTCTCCAGCAATGCAGACCCTTCTTCAGCAGAATCTTCTGACTGGCCCACACCATCTCTACAGCTCCTCCACACTCACAGGGCGATCCTAAATGACAACTAGCTATGACAACTCAGCCAGTGGACAGGCATGTATGTGCTCTGTCCCTAAACTATGACGCTGAGAGCAGCAAACTGTGATGGATGACTCTAAATGAGAGATTAATATATTCAGCAAAATCCTTTGCTAGACATAGGGAATACTTATGGGGAGAGCTCGATACTGTCATGTCATAGGGAAAGACAGTGTCCCAGGACATCCAGGCCAAGACCAACGAATATATGTGTCCATATCTTCACATCTATGACTGAAGACTAGGACAACTGCTGGCCAAAGCCTAGCAGAGGTATTTGAGTGAGGAAATAATCTTCTCCTTTCTGATATGTAGACTTCCTTAAGGTGCAAGGTAAATAGTCAAATGAGACGAGTAAATGAAAGCCTCTTTCCTCTCCTGAGTAGGATTATATGGGGACAGTCAGAATTTTGGAGCCAAGAAGAAATATCTAGAGCTGTGTCAGAACTTCACAGATATGGAAAGGGATGAGCTCTAGAAGTAGTGTTCTTTGTTGTTATGGCAGCACTGAAGCCTTTCGTCTACATCTTTGTTCCAGTTCCCCATGAAACCTGAAGGTCAGAATCAAGGGGTTAATGCAGGGTTTCCATGAAATATTAATTTTCTGCTAACTTCACATGCAGTAGTTTAACATTCTGTGTATGGTTTGGCTTAAGCAGTGGCTGGGGACATGTTTATATGCAATTAAATGAAAAAGCAGTTTTCCTACCCTCTCTGACCTCTAACATGAAGAAAAATGTAACTGTGTGGCATAGTTTTTTTTGCTTACACTTTCATGATCAAAGGTAAGAATGTTTTTGTGAACTGCCTATATATTACTTTGTCGCATTCTTCAAGTCGTTGGTTTTCTTTTTTGCCAGAGGAAAAACTTCTTAAAATTACACTAACAGTCAGTTTAGTCTTAGTTAACTACTTTCTCCCTCTCCCCTTGGTCCAACAATGATGAAAAAGTAAGCATTCAAAAGCTGAGATCGAATTATAAGGGAATGGACTTCGTGAGAACTTTTAGTGATGTAAGGCATAAGTGACATCATAAGTCAAAGCTGTGTTGCCACAGACCCTGTAGCTATGACCAGTGATGAAAGAATTTGCAAGGCAATACGGAGATGTCTAGAGTCTGTGAGAACTGTTTAAATCTTTGAAATCAAAAGGTTATCCTAAGTCTAAAATGCTAAGCTCGAAAATAATTTTGTCAAAATAAGAAGTAGAAGATCCTTAAGATGGCTCACAGGGGCTATAATACAGTAAACATTTTTACTCTGAAACAAGTATCATTATAAAAACATATTCAATATTGAAAACTAGCGGATTTTTATTTTTCTTGCTCCTTTCTGGTCAATACAGACCTATGCCTTTCCATGTGGTTAATGCAGCTAAAATTGTCATCCAGTCCCTCCTCTTTACATTATGTTATGCTGGAAGCATTGCAAACCTTTTTTCTAATCTGGAAATCTGATGTCTCTGTTTCAGACATAGAAGATCAGGGTTCTGGATATCAGGTTTGACCCTCATATCACCCCTTCCTGTAATGAACATTTTCCTATGTCATCGCTCAAAAACTATCTTCAATTTAAAGTCCTTCCAGTTTTATCTCCCTCACTTCACCTCTATCTTTTTAAACTTAGGGCTTTTTGTGGAGACTGTCAGACCTCTCCATACTTTCCAAGAGACATCAGCCATTACTTCAATACCATATTAATTCAAACACTTTTATACTTTCCCCCAACACTTTTATACTTTCCCCATTCCATCCATAACCCACAGGAAAAACTTGTCTTAGCAATCTATATCCCCACAAAAGTCATCTGCTTTCCACATGAGATTTCCCAAACAACAGGAAATGATCAATATACCCCTAAACTGTGCATACCTATGGTGCTAATCAAAACCCTTTCATTGCTAACCTGCATTCATTTCGTTCATTGGTCACGTTCACAAACTTGTCTCCAACAGCCTGTAAACTTCAAGGGTCTGTAGCAAGAAGCTGAGCTGACCAAAGCTTAAGGTATCACTCTTTAACAACTTTTAATCCTCCAAACTGACAGTTGAGTAGGATTTACTTTAGATATTACAGAACTTGTTAAAAATCTCTGTGATCCTCTGAGGTAAAACTTACCAAAGTTTAGAACAAAACCAGCACCTTAAAGACAAACTTCTGGATATAACAGTTATGGTTGAAGAGTGAGAAAGGAAGAAAACCGTACTCACTAAGTACAACAGTGCTCCTAGAAGTTTAAGCTAAAGCATTTTAAGATTTAACAGAGCAATAGAAACTTTCTTGCTTCTGACATAAAGGTGGTGATATCAACTGAAAAACAAAAACTCTGTTATATGTTGAAAAGAAAATTCTACAGCAATGGTCACAAACTGGTGTGCATGTTTGGAATATTTTAGTATTCTCTTATGAATAGTATAGGTGTACAGTACTGATGCAACTTTGAGCATCATTTAATTCTGATCTTACTCAATTGAAAGAGCAACTTGATGATGAAATCAGTGAAAATACACTTGTATAAAATTTACATTAGGTGACAATCGAATTCAAGAAGACTGACCACTGGCATTTAAAGAAAGAAGTACATCAAGTTTTTAGTTTCATTTCTGATTTGAGTCACTTACTTCTGAGACTTTTTCTTGAGGTTTCCAGAAAAAAATTGAAGTAACTGAGACCAAAATATTTTAATATTACAATTTCTCAGCCTCCAGACAAGTTGTTTCTTTTAATGTTGAACACTTGATTAGTTGTTTTTAGACAGGCTTTTTTCTTCAGCATGGATTTGCCAGCTAAGTAGCAAATTAACCATAGGCATGACCCTAATGAATTCACCATATTTATGCACACTGTTTAGTTCTATAATGCTTAGTTCTGCATTTCATGAGGAAATGAAGGTGAATTCACATTATTTTCTTGTCTGTCAATTTCATACCAATTCTCTAAGCTTTCTTGCCTTATTTTTGCCAAACACAGGTGATCTTTCTGATGGTTTTATAATTGGGTTTTTTTTCCTACTCAGCAAAGGAAAGCTGCTGGTAACTACCCAGTTTTGGACCCCTATAATATTTTTGTTATATCTCTTTTAAGTGCTATTAATACTATTTCATAGGCAGATCAGAGCTGAGCTGGATATGACTGAGACTTAAATTTTTATGCCTGCAAGCATCCAAAACAGGGTGTTTCACCAAAGAATTACTTTAAAATCATGTTGTCCCCAACCTACACTGGCCGAGGGACAAGACTGTTGAGCCACTAACATGCTGTGGGGAATATTCTCTAGGTAGACCTCAGATTTAACTGTTTAATTGCCTGTGACTGCTGCATATAATGTAAGAGGATTTTGCAGCCAGCCTGATTTCCCAAAGCCACTACTTTAAAGGAGTTACAAACTGTCATTCGAACATGACTGAGTTATAGTCATGCCAGCCAAATCAGAAACACGGCAAGAATAGCCTCTTGTAGTATGTCAGTTTTCCATTGAAGAGATTTATCTGCTCTACTAAGGAGTCAGACAACCATGAAAAACAGCAAACTTGAGAAATTTAATAAAACTTTTTTAAAATCTCAGAAGGGGTTTCAGTCAACATCAATGTTAAAGAAGGTTTAGGTTACAGCTTTTTTTATCCATCTTGACCTTACCCATAAAAACCTCGGTGATGGCCCAGACTAAGATGTATTTATATGTCTTCTGGGGATGAAAGCATATGCACAGGGAATTATTAGAGCTTTTCTGAAACACAGGGCTAGTGTGAGCACACTAAACCCATCCCAGGAAAGGACTTAGAGCTAGACCTGATGGTCTTCTTGTCCCGTGAAAAGTTTGTGTAATTTGGAGAGAGATCTGCTGAATTCTCCAGCATAATCAAGCACCTAAACAGCCACTTTGAAGACTGTACTTTCTCATTTCAATTGGGTTGAGTGTGTTTGATTGAAAATTTTCCCCCAAAGAGTTCTGATTAACACTGCAGCAAACTGATATTTAGGGAGAGCTCTTTGTTATTGTACTATCACTATCAGGCTAAACAAAATCAAATAACAAATGCCAATGCATGTTAGTATTCAGAAATATTCTCTTCAGTATCTTTTCTTCTTTAGTGAGTCTTGAAATCCAGTTCCCCAAATAAACTCTTCTGGACACAGTACCTTTTCTTTCCTGAGTTAAAAAAGAATCCCTTCTGCTTCTGTGACAAACATAGATAAGAATACTACAACAAAGAGTGTGCAAGGGATCTTCTGTACTACCATGTTTTTTGTAGTTTAGGGCAGTGCAGCTCAAATAGATGCATAGACCTTGCCATGAGATATCTCGAGGAATGCACATTGTGGTTCCTCCCCTCCTGTGTTTGTCCATTCGCATGTTGTACTGTCAATAAGATGTTTTGCCCATCACACATCTCCCGTCCATATCCTGTCGTATGACCAGGTCACGCTGTCCTCCGAACACAAAGAAAGGGTCCTCTGCAAGTCATCAAATGTGTCTTTTTTTATTTGAGCTGCAACAAGGTTCAAAAAGCCTCAGGGTGTCATTCTGCAACATGATGTCTCTTTTCTGATGGTGGGGCCCACAGGGGAGGAGGCAGCATGAAAGGGAGCTGCCAAATAATCCAGGTGACCACAGGTGCGTTGGATGAAACGAACCAGGGACTCAGTTGGGCCCTGGCCTTCTCAGGCACGAGATGTGGGAATAATATCTTTCCTGATAGTATATTGTTTAAGAATGAAAATTTTGATCTTACCTTCCTAAAACACTCTTTATTTTATCGTGCTGTTTACAGCATTTTGCCTTAATCAGCTCCGGACCTTGAGCCTGACAGGATTTTAGTCCCATTCCTAGGCTTTTCTAATATTTCACTGACTCCTCAGTGTAAGCTATATTTTGGAAACAATCTCTTGGGCCTATGAAATGGCTCTGTCAGCAGACATCAAAGTAATACAAAGATGAATATTTTATCATTATTTTTCTTTTAGAAAAGAGGCAACTAAGGCACAAAAAGAGGCAGAAATATGGCTATGGTCAACCGTCAGGGTATCTGAAAAGCTAGAAAGACGGCCTGGGTCGCCAGTCTGGTTCTTTCCCCCTAGACATGGGTACTTTTTAAACAGTTATAATATTCACAAAATCTCCTTTATGGTTATTTATTGTCTTGAATGACACAGCTATCTCCTTTTTATAAAAACCTGTTAAAGACCACCGTCAGCAGAAATGCTATCTTACCCTTATGTAGTGCCACAAAGAGTTTCAGAAAATAGAGATGAGACTGAGAGTTGATTATCTGATTAATTTTGCCAAGCACATATCGAGCATAAAAAAGTATTCTATGCCTCAAGCAGTGTAGTACAAATGTCCCAATTAGATGCATGACTGATTTTGATTTGGCTCATTATTTATGCAGAACATTGGCTACTGGCTTATTGTCTTACTAAGTTCTGCAATATGACCCTTAATAGTGATTGTGTCTAATACTAGGAACACAAATTCATTTTTCTAAAGGCTGCATATATCATTATTATTAGGACTATTATTGTTAACATTATTATTATTAAAATAAAAATAATATGTATTATAATACTCTGTTATCTCTTTCTCCCCTGATAGTGACAGAGATCTGAGATAGAACAGAAATAATTCCAAAATCTTGAAAATAATTGCATGTGAGTAGTAGCATTTCTTTTACCAAACTTTATCTGCCCAGGAGCTAGACCTGGAAGACTATACCTAAAATGTCCTTTATAGTCAGTGGTGGGAAAGATGCACTTCTGAAAATTAACTCATTTTTCAGGAAATGGAGTCTAAGACACATCAGAAAATTTATTTCCTGGAAGCAATCACTTCGTTCTACTGATGATAGCAGCCCAGACTGGGATGCTCAAATTTTGACTGCCTTCATTCAAGCATTTGAAATCTGTCCCAAGAGGCTCCATGAAACTTTGAGCTCTCGTGTTTAAAGAAAATCTTTCAAAGACAACTTTTAGACTGCTTTCATGAAGTAGTTGTCACAAAGGTTGACCCTAGAAGAAAATGCTTTCAAAATCTTTTAAGTGGAGCTAAATATCTACTGAAAACTGTGTTTTCTCTTTTCTCCCTGGTTTACTTTGCAGTTTTTCTTTGGATAATCCATTTCTCTTGGTAACATTTTCTGCTGCTATATGGTCATGTTCAGTGCAAGCCTTTAAACCTCTTCAGGATAGTGCACAAATACGTTCCTGCCAATTCCCGCTCGTCAGTTTCAGAAATGTAGAGCACCAAATGACCCTCACTAATAAAGAGCCATAGGACATGCAAGGAGATAGAACTGTGAGGCTTCTTCAGTGAGAGCAAGGGAATTTTTAAAAGAAATTAGATGGGTAATTAACTCCCTGTCTCATTAAGAACACATATGGTTAGCCACCTGAGATGCTGGAATTTTAAAAGCTAGTGCTGGAGCAGAAGAAAACCTCAGGATAAAGTCCAATATAGTTAATGGGACTATGGAACAACCAGATGGAGTTCACAACTCTTTTCAATCACATTTTTCTAATACACTAATAAACGAACTCTCTATTGAGAGTGTATTTAAAGCACCATAGTTTAAGATAGCATGGAAATACAGTCTAGGAGGGCAACCTTTCAGTGTTTGCATTAAGACCACAGGCTGAACTTCAGCCAGCACAGCTCCAGTTTTGCACACAAACCTTTTGGAAGTTACTCTTCTCGACCTAGGCAGCAAGTATTGTTCAGCAAATGGATCTGATGTGTGGTTTAGAATAATGAACAC
Organism: Mohoua ochrocephala; assembly: GCA_013398855.1. Classification (NCBI taxonomy): domain Eukaryota; kingdom Metazoa; phylum Chordata; class Aves; order Passeriformes; family Acanthizidae; genus Mohoua; species Mohoua ochrocephala. The sequence goes on from VZTA01009483.1 coordinate 20,227, forward strand.
ATTTAAGAAAATTATGAACTGTTGAGAAGCAGTTCATGAGCATAGAAACATGATCCATCACAATGGATTTTTCTCTCTCATTTAGGTAAAAGTCATTTCAATAATAAGGAACACTAATAAAAAGGAAGAAACATTTCTACATTAAGAGGCCCAGACAACATTTATCTCCCATTAGCTTCAGTAAGTAATGTGTTCACTTGGGTCTTATTAGTATTTAGACACATAGTTCTGAAAAAATACTTTGAAACATTAAGAAGTCATCAAAATTAAGGAAATTCATAATAAATGTGCTATACATGTAGAGCAACATAAGCAGCAGAGCTAATAAATTCTAGTCTCCACATCTCAAGCTTTGGAGTCTCATGCTTTTATTATGTGAAAATTTCACTAGATTTTCCCTAGTGTGGAGATTCCTGGTAGTACATGCTGGCATGATCTCTCTGGTACCTAATTAAGATTTATCTTGAGATTCAGAATCTTTCTCAGTGAGGATGTTAAAAAAAGGGAATTCACTTCTACCCAGCTGTTAAATTTGGTTAAACTTGGCCAGCAGGTACAAAAAGTAGTGAGATAGATGCATACATGCACAGGGAGGTTTAAGTAATACTACGTAATTCTCACTCCTTTATGAGCCAGGGTAAAGGTGATTATCTGATCCTAAGAATTAATTTATTTTAAAAATTGAACTAGTGCCTGTCCTTAGAAATAAATGCAAAAAGCCTCCAAACTTTTAGATCTCTGGAGCTACCACAAAATTATCTTCAAACTTTGTGTGGGGAATCTGGTACTCACAAAAGAATGTTAAAAAACCCCTTAACTTACATTTGCAGTCCATCAGTCATCTCATATTAAGGAAAGATCTTTAATACATTCTATTCTGCACTTTTCCATTACTCATCACCATCCATAATGTAAAAATATCTTTTTAGAATCGAACTATGATGAATATTGCTCTTCTCGGGAATAATTCTAAAGCAGCAGGTGCTCATGTTTTGTTAAAAAAAGTGATAATAGCTCAGGATTCCATATTGTACATGGGTTTTTGACTTACTGAAGGTATCTTCAACCTTTGTTCATACAAAATAGTGAAAGATGTGTGACAAACAGCTACTCTCCAGAAAACCAAAAATATCAAGGACTGTTCTGCCATCTCATCAAAGTTTCCTTCTGGAACGCTTCTTCTGCCTACTCCTGCACAGACTGTCCAAAGTGAAAGGATCTATACCTTGTCCATTCTTGCCTCCCTAGAAGCCACTAACAAGAATATGGAAAAAAATCTCTGTGAAGCAGTTCTGTTTAATACACGTTTCTTCCTGTGAGTAGCAATTTTTATGTCAATATTAAAAAAGAATTGTGGTAGATCTCTTTCATAGCATTAGATATGAAATTATTAAGTAAACTACTTGAAAACCCTCCTTAGGGAACAGGATATTTAATCAGCAAACTCAAATCCAGTAAACTTCAGTGGGACTTCTGGTGCTCCTCACTTTCATTATCTGGGCTTTACGTATCAGAGATGTACATTTACCCCAGTTTCTTCAACGACTATTAACTGTAGTGTGGCATTTCTTTTTGTCTCCTCACACAGATGAACAAGGTACAGTGGTATGATGAATATAAAGAAGGTTGAAAATAACGATTTCTTTAAAAAAATTCTTCCTGCTACAATCAGAGCTTTTAAAAGTAGCCTAGCCTCCCAGCTTTGTCAGTTTTCTTTCTATAATTTCTTTGTGATTCACCAGGAAACATCCAAGAGATTTCTTAGAGAAATAGATGCTCCAACTACCTCTACAGTTTTTTAGTGTTAGATCTCTCTTCTTAGAAGGATAACATTAATAGTGAATAGAAGAATTAATCAGACAACACAGTAACTGAATAGAGCAATCATTGCATAAACTAAATTACCGAGTCCTCTTTTGTTGGTTTGGGTTTCTTTTCCCTGTTTAAAATTTATCTCCTGATGATGTCAAAAGCAGAGCTGAGGAATAAGATCCTACATTGCTGATAATATTCTTTAATTGACGTATCTCAACTTTCTGCCAGTCTTATTTTTATTAAAGATTTAAAAAAAGCACGTGTTCTTCAGTCAAGATGTACAGCACAGAACTTTAGTCTGCTCACTGGTTATGTGAACTACTGTGGGATGACAATTTCTCAGGCAATAGTGCTGGTTGTAAATGGTCACATAAACCAAAAAATTGAAGCATCCAGTTTATTACATATTATATGGTATTAACTGAGTGATATAGTGGATGATGGTGAACTGTGAGACAATTTATTTATCCTTTTTCATTAAAATTTGATATGCAGTCATAACTCACAGAGGGCAGAATGAAGTTTCCTAGCTCACAATAGACCATCCTCCATATCTCATATTTGAAAATAAAGCGGTAGTTACTGCAAACAAAACATTTCATTTAAGAATAACATTTGGGTCAAAAAGATAAATACAGTCATTAATCAATACTAATTATGATTTTGATACCCATATTGGTCATCTTACTCTAAATGCAGCAATTTAACACACTAAATGACATTTAACACCTATTTATGCTGTTCTATAATTTACCATAGATAAAAATAAACATCCATTGCAGTTTTCCTTACAGAATCTATCTGGAATACCTATCAATAGAATTTTATTCATCTATTTTCGATGTATGTAAGAAACTCCTCACCATGACATTGGATGATCTTTCTAGTCATAATTGTAAAAATAGTAACTCTAAAAAATGTCATGAGTCCTCTTGCCTGACTCTCCAGTAGAAAGGCTAACAGTTCTGATATTTTTATCCCTAAATAATATCATCTCAAAAGGGGAAAAAAAAACCCTGAATGACTTACCCTCAAAGACAGACAGAAATGAATGAATAAAGGAAGGAAATAATATTATCATCCAGAAATGCCGTCACAGTATTAAGCAGGATTTTTTATGTAATCTCTGTCCCAACTAACCACTCCTGGATGGACTCAAATATTTCTCTCGTACTATTTTTGATAATGATTTTCTATGAAAGAAGAAGTAAAAAAATGTTTGCAGCCCGACTCTACAGTCATTAGCCATGACACCTTGCAGAATTATAGCCTTTCCTACAACAGGAATAAGCAGTTGGTTTTACAAGACATATTTTTTTTTAGAGAAAAGAAAAAAAAAAGTGAAAAGTACTTACATAATAAAAAATATGGCCTTCCATGACCCTTCTCACCCCAAGCAAACAATCTTAACAGGAATTTTTCTACTGGTACACTAATGGTGCACCACTTATCACCACTGCTGGAGACAGAATACTGAGCTAGGTAAGACCTTTGGCATGACCCAGAACAGTTATTCTTCTGAGCAAGTTACAATGGAAAAATTCAAAACCCAAAACAGTACAAAAAAAGGTGAAAAAAAGGGAAGAAACCAGCTGAAGTGCACAAAGTCAAATATTTATACAAGCTTGGAGATTTACTATCAAGCTGGTATACCTATAAGCAATATGGTAGTCAATGAATGTTTATTACAGGAAGGAAGAATCATTAAAAAATTCAAATCAGAATAAAAATAAAAATAAAAAAATCACAAGTCATTCTGAAAGAATTTTCTCCCCAGATTTCATTTTGAAAGAAATTATGTACGTGCTTTCTTTTTGCAGGGTCTAATTAACATCGCTTTCTTTTTCTGTGCAGTTAAAAAGTACAGCTTTCTAACAGAATGTACCTTTTTTTATGTCTGCGTAACAGTGGTATTTTTCATTAGCAAATAACTCTGACAGAAAAATCCCAAAATAGTTTTAATATGCGATACGGATGCACCCAGATGCACGCACGCACACAGACACATACCCTCAAACAGAGCAGAAACTCTTCTCAGGTGTTGCTTTTAGTCATTAAGGCCACATTTGAAAATATTCTGCAAGTGTAACGGCAAAAATCTATTAGGAGCTAGCTCATTTTCAAATAGCTACCTTAAACATTATTAAAATGGAAAGGAACCAGTTAAGTTACTATTTTTATGACATCCTTAGGAGATGGTCATCAAGAATAAGCCAGTTTCTACCTCCTTTTATTCCACTTCTATCTGCTTTTTGGATGAAATGTTTCTCCTTGTACAGGGAGACCCACACAAAGCTTACTCACTTTGTAAGCCTTACATAAACCTATTTTCAGGCTTAGTAATGAACAGGCTTTTCAGAAGCTTAGTGAACAGGAGTGAAATTCAGCTTTTCCAAAAGTAAGATGCTGCCTGTAGAACAGAAATACTCATTTGCAGAGCAGCCTACAATCTTTCTGGAAATAATATACAGTTACACTCTGCAAACGAGATGTATTATCATTATGTTGATGAGAAGATCAAATATTTCTTTTTCTTCCATAGTCAAAATATTGTTAATGGATGATTTTCTGCCTGGAAGGACATTTTATTGAAATTATGTGCTGAGCCCACCACTCATTGACTGAATAAGATGAAAACAAATGAAAAAATAAACCTGTGCAAGACTACTTCATGGGGAAAAAAAATAGAATCAGAAATTGGGATGTTCGTTCTCACTGTGTATTATATCTCTTTTGTCTTTCCTTTTAAAGCTTGTCTTGTTGGATCATATGCTCTTCAGAGCAGTGACTTTTTATAGTGATTTCAGTGAGTATTGGCAACAATGGTGTATATTCCTAGTTGTTCCTTAGGCATTGTTGCAGTATCAATGAATAAAAACAGCAAGGATGCCTGCACTGAAAAGCTTAACCGTACAGGCTGCAATCTTCAGGGCTGCCATCGCGTTTCAGTGAGAGGTTGGCAATTTTAGACTCCCGTCCTTTCAGACTTCAGTTTTGTTTGTTTGTTTGATATGTTGCTGTTCTATATTTATTTTTCAGCTTTTCTGTCCAGTTATACTAGCTATTTTAAATAAAATTATCACTTAAAAGATTATTTTCTGTAATTTTAAATGTATGATACATCAATCATTCTGTCAGTTGAAAGACAGTGCTGTGCTATGCTTAGCTGAAGTGGTAGTCTTGATGATGATAACGAGCTATTAAATTTACTTATGCAGTGATGGAAGGAAGAGCCTAAGAATTATAATGGAAGGCAACATCCTCACCATACCCACTTCTGGGTATTTCTGCCACTTAGAAAAGAAATATGCAAAAGATGGCAGAGACACACTAACATTTGCACACCTTTACTTTGAACAGCATAAACCACCTTCAGACTGATGCTACAGGTTCCTTCCCACTCCCAAGCGTGCCTCCTAATTCTCTCCTAGTTCCACAGTCACACCATGCCAGTCAGCCCCTCCCAGGTCATTGAGGAAAGCAGTAATGACTCCCGGGCCATTTTTCACTTTCAGTTGCTGTTATGGAGTGTTTGAAAACTTGATGAATATCAGACTGCATTTTAGCATAATACTCAGGAATTGAATAAAACATAGAGATACAGAAGACCAATTGATGTGAATGACATATCTCTGTTATCTATTAGAAAGACTCCATACACAATAGATTTTTTGGTTGGAAAAAAGAACAGGACGACTTTACTAGAGCCATTTGCCAGCTGCTCGGTGAATAGGTCAGCGGCATAAGAAAGATAACTTCCCTGTTAAAAGTGTTAGTTGCATTGCTCATTCATCATGCACACCCAATGTGTTCTGGCTATCTGTAATAGCAGAGGTTGAGGAAACAGCTCGGTTATGATTTCCTCCAGCTTTCTAGTGAAATCATAATCTTGCTTTGATGACATCATACTCTCCTAAAGTTTCATAGTATGCGTTATTGCTTCAGTCGGGATCAAGAAATGCAGGACGACATAATTTTGAGAGAAAATACAAATAGGATACCATAGGATACGCACTTGTTAACATCCGTTACATCGTTATATCCCACACGTATCTTTTCTTGAATATACATGGCTCTAAAACATATTTTATCAAATGCTATATACAGAATCCCATGGAGCATTCCTACCGAGCATGCAAGTACAGAGAAATAACTGCATAAGCCAACTTTCCTGGTTGCTTGGAGAGATGGAAGGGAACAGCTAAACACCCTGCCTGTTCCCTCACAGGAAGAAGTCAAAACAGCTCCTATCAGAAATGTGCCTTCCAAAAAAAGCCACGTGCAGCACAAGTTGCGTATCACTGATTTAGTCAGTTCTTCCATCTGCAAAGAGCCCAAAATGCTTTATAAACTTTACAAGAAGAATTTCATCCACCACTGAAGTGCAGCCGCCTATGGAGAAAAACTTGGCAGCTGTTTAACAGAACACATAAATCCTACACAATAGTTTAGAGGAAGAATTTTTAAAGAATGGTGCAGATGGGAATGTAGGGAGGTAGAATATAATTACATAAACTGAATGTATATATAGGCAGGAAATGCAGGTTGGCCAAAAGAAGCAAAATTAAAAATTTCTCATATCACAAAACATCTCAGGCATTTTGATATATGTCTCAGAGAAAATTACTTTGGAAATGTTTAAATAATACTA